>VZRO01008594.1:64895-120868 GCA_013397915.1 Daphoenositta chrysoptera
CCCCCGGGCCCCCCCGCCACTCGTCCTGCCCTGCCCTGCCAAACCCCACCCTGCCCGCAGCCGCTCTCCGGAGTCGACCGCGGGCTGACAGCGCCCAGCGCGGCCCAGCCCGACTCGGCTCCCGCTGCGTCGCTTCCAGGGCCGGGCATAGCCCCGCCGCCGCCCCGCCTGCGTCTCCGCAGCCGCAGCCTCATTGCGCTAAAGGCGTCCGGCCCGCCACGCTCCGCGGCCTGCCCGCAGCCGCCGCCCGGCCCGCGCCGCCACTCACCACACCAAGTCTCCGAGCCTCAGACTCACGGCCGCCATCTTACCGACACAGACCGGCCGCGCCGCGCAGGGGCTGCCGGGAGCGGGAACAGGGGGGAGGGGGCGCTAGCCGCGCCCATTGGGTGTGTCCGTCACGTGGGCGGGCGGTCTGTCACGTGGGCGAGAGGGCTGTCAGCGGCCTCCTCTATCTCTCCCCCGTCGTGACGGAAGCGGCGCCCATTGGCGAGCGGGCTGGGGGCGGGGCCGAGGCAGGGGAGGGGAGGGGCTCCCCGGCCCCGCTGTGGGACGCTCCTCGGGCCGCCCGCCCGGCGTGGGCTTGCAGGGCCAGTTGGGCAGGAACTTGTAGTGTCGAGCGCATCGTGGGAAGTGCCGGTGGCGGCCCGTGTTACTCTGCTGGGCTAGTCTGGTGGTATTTGCCGCCCCCGCCCCCGGCGGGGGCCTGTGTTTGTGCCGAGGCAGCGAAGGGCACTGCAGCACCCCCGAAGTTAACAGCGGTTCCTTAAGAAGCGCAAACCGAAGGGCTCCACTGCTGCCGCTGCTCGCTGCCCTCGGACTGCATATGTAAACCACGCCAGGCCCCGCGGGGCCACTCCAGGAAGCGGCGGGTTTGGGATATGATTTGCGCTCGTTCTCCCGAGCAGGGGGAGATGCCGTATGTGGTCGGCTGTTGGGGCCCTGCATAGGTTTTCCTGATGACTTGCTGTGCATGGTGATGCCTTTCATTTCTGTCCATCTAACAAAGCCAATTTCATATTTTTTCAAGCATTCTTGTCACCTCTTCTGCTCTTGTGCACTTACAGAAACGTGTGTAGGTGCCTTAAACAGACACGAGCTTGATCCTTGTGCTGCACAACCCCTGGATACAACTCTGTACCCTGTTATAAATGGCTTAACTGCTCTGCTATTCCCCCCAAATTTGGGCGGATTGAGATCAAGTATCTTGTTCTAAATCGATGTTTCTCAACCTAATCACGTACCTCCTGCTTATTCCTATGCCCCTGTCTTTTTTCAAGAGATGCACCATATTAGTCTTAAGAGCGTTGTCAGCCTTTAAATGCGTGGATTACTTTTTTTGTGTGTAGTACACATGAACATACCCCCTTTTCCTCACGCATTGATCTTGGCGGTTGGAAAAACCCACTTGGTATCCTGAATGCCTTCAATATAGGACTCTACAGCAATGTTGGAATTGCTGTGCTTCCTTTAATTTAAGATACGGATTTCAAAGAAAAAAAAAACCACCTCTCCTGTCAGATTTAATTTACCAGTCTGTACCCAAAATCCAGGGCCTGACCTATGCAGTTTCTCCTCCTTAAACTACTCATTTAAAGTGTGGTCTCACTGTGCTGGCATTCCATGGCTGGAGCAGCTCAGGGGAATTTATCTCATCCCGGTACGAAGTTCCACGACCCCGTTGCTGCTCGTGGCCCAGCCCCTGACTGCACTAGGCCAGGCCTGCAACGCTGCTTTAATCTTCCTGGTTTACTCAGACCCTGAACGTTCCCTGACATACCTGAATCTGCTCAGATTTTTCTAAAGCTGTTCAGATGCATCTCAACAACCAAGCCCGGCTCACCCGAGAGCTGCCCAGCACACAGAACCGTCAGGCCGCACCGGGCCTGACGGCACCGGCGGGTCCGCACCACAGCGAGGAGCAGCGGCACTCCGTGCGCCCTGAGAGCACCCACCGTGGGTGGCTAGGCCACGCGGAACGCTGCGGCTGTGCCTGGGGACGGGCGGGGCGACTTCCGCGAGGCCCGGCACGGCTTCCGGGAGAGGCTGGAACGGCGAGTGCCGGTGCGGTGCTCGGTTCCGCTCAGCTCCGGGCCCTCGGCCGCCGCCATGGCCCGCAAGAAACTGCACCGGCCCATCGCCGCCATGGCCAAGAAGATCCGCGAGTACCGGGCGCTGAAGGATCGGCCTCGGGACTCTCAGCGCTTCGCTGTGGACTATGAGACCATGCGGCGGCCGCTGACCCAGAAACGGCTGCCGGTGCGGGCCTGGGAGGACGTGCGGAACGAGAACCGGCTGTTCGCGCTGCTCTGCCGCCTGCCGCGTTTCGGCGTCGGCCGCACTGTCACACGCAAGTCCTGGCTGTGGGCGCACGACGAGCCCTGCTACTGGGTCATCACCAAAGTGAAGGTGGACTACATGGCCGAGGTACCTGCCCCGTCCCGCCCGCCTCCGCGCCGCGCCCTGCGGGGCTCCCGCCCGCCGCCCCGCCGCGACACACCCTCAACAGGTTCCTCTTTTCTTTGCAGAACATGGACCATGGAAGAGCCTGGGGCTACCTGACCTTCAACGGTAAAACCGGCTCGTTTTCCCACACATGGGGGCAGGGCTAGAGAGCACCGAGTGCGTGAGAGTGGCAAGGAAACCGCAGCCTCTCTGCCTGGGAAATTTGTTTTTCTCAGATCTTCTAATGGGAAAAGAAGTTCCCCGCGTTTCAAAAGCTGGGATCTAGCCCCTTCAGAATATCTTTCCAAGGAATGCTGTGGGAGAGCCAGTGCAGTATGACGTTGGGGAACAGCAGCACTGAAAGCGTGTTAGATGAGCTGACAGAGTATTCTGAGACTTTCAAAGCAAGACACAGTATGAGCGTGAGGGTATTCCAATTAAAATTGTCACTAAAAAGGAAAAAGTGCAATGGCAATCAAGTCGTGTTACTGGAATTTTAAATTAATGGTTGGAGTTGCATGAGTGAATTTTCCTTTTTAGAGCTGCTTTATATTAAGTATTCCCTTACTGGAATTACCGAAATAGTACTCATTTGAAGATTTATAAGTTGTTAAGCATTTTTAACACTTAGTTTTCCGGGAAGCTTTGATCAGTGTAGGGAGAAATTACTCTTGTTCCTTAGCCGTGGAAATGGAACTTGAGAGAGACAAAGCAAAACTTAAATTAAGAGAGGGAGTCACCCACAGGAACATCTTGCCTGTAGTCCTTCCAGCCTGTTTCTATTCTCAAGGACAGAAGTGAGATCCTATAGTATAGCAGGGAATAATTTGTCCAGCCCCTTGAAAACTGTTTCCTCTTGCCTGTTGTAGCATTTTGGGTGCCAAAGAGTCAACAATTGCTGTGTCTCCTGGAGGCAGATTCTTGTGATGGTGTTGCCCACTGGTGTTCATTATCTTTTCCCAGGCAAAACTGAAGAGGAAGTGAGGGAGATTGACAAAGCCATGTACCATGACTGGCGTATGGTGCCCAAACACGAGGAGGAGGCCTTCAAGAAATTCACCCCAGTGCCTGAGGAGACTGTTCAGTTCCTGCCATACCCACCACTGCTCCGAGCCATGATCCTTGCACAGTGGCAGAAGGAGGGAAAACCAATCATGGAAGAGCCAATTATTGATCTGGAGAAGGTCCTGGCCTCTCCCCAAGAGCAGGCAAAGAAAAAAGCTACAGGGACACCAGTATAAAGACTTGTCCTGAGCATCCCATGTGCTCTCACTGCCTGTTAGAAGCCCAGTGCACAGGGGTCTTACAGAGCCCCTCTGTGCCCATTGTGGTAGGATGTGGTAGCTTCCTCCTCAGCCCTGTACAGTCACCTCATCTGCAAGGGAAGATGCAGATACATTCACACTCTTTTTCCATAACTTTGGTTTCAGTCAGCAGAGGAATCTTCCTGGTTCCCTGGATAGCCTCTAAATAGACAGCTCCAGTCAGCCAGCTGCAGTTCTTTGGAGCATAACATTTTTTATGTAACTTGGCTCCTGCATGAATCACAGAAAAATGACTGCAAATATCACAGTATTTCACAGAGCTGTGAAAAAAATGTATCTGCAAATGGAAATAAATGTTTTCTCAGTTCTGCAGCAGAGTTCTAAGGAAGCTCGTAAGTTTTTTTCAATGCCTGGAGGTCATCATGACAGCCAAATGCAGAGCCATTAGCTCAGGCACAGCATCTGGTTCTCTGAATGCTGCAGAATGATCTGGGTTACTTGCATATGAAGGCAATGAACAAGAAGTGAGGAACATTACTTTGATACTAAGCTAATCCAAAGCTATCCATCTCTTACTCCCAAAGATGGCTGTCAAGAGATAGGAGAAATTATTTTAGTTCTGGTGATGTAAAGGAGGTGGGATTGGCTCTTACCATTTGCAGCCAATTGTAAATGACCCCTGTTCCAGGGCAGCATGTTGTGAACATCAAAACACGCAGCTCCTGAACACATGGTATTTTATCTTCTCTTGCAGTGGCTGTGGATGCTTCTGCTGTGTCAGAGGCTATTGGAGGGTCTGGTTTGTGTGTGGGTGGAGGGAGCGCAAGAGCTGTCTAGCTCTATAGATCAATTCCCTGCAGAAGTAACTGTTTAGTTCCTGTGTCTGCAGATAGTCAGGAGGTGGTGTTCCATTTACTGCAGCATCCTGAAATCAGAAATAGCCTGAAGGGATTTAGTGAGGACTCTGTTCTACCCAGTGTGTGTGGCCTGCATGAGGCTGGGAACATGTGGTCCCAGCCAGCAGGAAATGGCTGTCATCAGGCAGAAGCACACAGGTTGACATTGGCTACGTGTATTTCCGTAGGGTTCCTCACAAGAGGCCCTTGAAGGATTAAGATGCTATGGGATAAGAAGGAAGCCTTTTCTTGTGAGTTAAAAGCTGGTCCTGTAACAAGGAGCAGAGTCTGGGAAGAACTGAGTCTGCCTGGTTGTGGCAGGAGCACTGCAGAGCATGTGCCAGATCTAGTTCTCTGGCTTCAGAAGGAGTGGGAGAATCCAGGGGAGGGAGAATCAGGAGTGTTGTAAAGGCATAGTTTGAGGCTGTGAGCCTTCCCATGACAGCTGCTGTGGCTGGAACGTAGTTTGTCTGATTCCCATAGCCTCCACTGCCGGGCACTGAGCTGAGCTGGTGTCTTCCTGTCCTCACCATGATTGAGGTACTACTGAACACAAACCAAGAAGGGAGATGGGAGGGAGGTGTAGTTGTGAGTCAGATGGGATGAATAGAACAGCCTAGTCCTCTGTCCTGCACAGCCAGGATGTGAACATAGCTCCAGCAGAGGAAGTGTCTCCCTGAGGGGGCACACAGAGTCTGACCACAGTGGGCAGAGCCAAGTGTTGGTCACAGCACTCCCAGAAAGGCAAGAAATGACCCATGACCAGGGTATACCAGGGGGCCAAGCCAGGCACAAAAGCAGATGGAGCTGATAAGGCATAGACTCACCCAATAGCTTGGGTAAGGGATCTCTGAAGATGATGTAGTTGAGATCCAGCCCCCCAGGTCCAAGGGGTCTATCCAGGAGCAGCTGGAGACAGACACAGTTACAGGCATGTTACAGGCATGTTACAGGCATGGTAAAGACCCCAGGTCACACTTAAATGAGGCTCCTGGGCCTCACAGGCGGAAAGGGTCCATGTACAGGTGGGGGTCTAGGTGGCATTGATCAGGACAGTTATGACCTGCTGGTGAGCTCAAGGTCATAACACCTGGGAGAATGGGTGACTTCTCAGAGAGCCCTGGGCAGCCTGGGAGCCTTGCCCTGATAGTGAAAGTGCCTTCTGGGAAGGTGCACAGCCTGTTTGCCATGTGTTGCACTCCATGCCCAGAACATGCTGTGCACTGATGGGCCTCCCAAACTTGTACGTGTTACCTCACAGATCATTTACCAACATGTAGGAATTGTTTGAAGGATGTCAGCAGTGACCTGCTTCCTTAGCCATGCTGGTAGGTACCAGACATAGCTGTACTTCACCCAAGGCCCTGCTCAAACTGCTCTTGGCCATATTGAAGGGTGCAGCCCCAGGGGTTCAGGATGGATCCCAGCATGTGTTTCCAAACCTCGTTGTTGAGGTTCAGGTTGTGCCTCCATTAACGACAGAGGCATTGCCAGTTGTAGTACACCCTTGGCCTGCGCCACACCAGTGTGTTGTGTTGGTCATGGAGGTGACTCACCTTAAGGCTCGCTGCCCAGGGCAGAAGATGCTCCTCTCCTGTCTTAAGGATATGGTTCCCTTGTACATTGCCATGTCTAGCCCTTGAATCAATGCAGTTTTACAAAATGACTATGAAGGTGTCCAAGTGCTGCTGGGACTGAGGGGCTCCCTGCAGTTGAATGACACTGATGTCACCGATGCCTGTGGGACTGTGAAGTGCCACCCTGTACAGTGTTGAAGACTGACCTGATGTGTTATCCCTGGCAGTTCACCTTAAAGGGCTACCCTAACTAAAGTTGCGGCAAGCCAGCAGGTGGATGCTTCTCTGCTCCAGCTGCTATTTCTGAAGTTGTTCTACCTTTTATTTCCACTTTTTATTTCTGCTGCTGGTACAAGCTACAGATTGCACTGTGGCTTGCTGGACTGGCCTCTTCTGCTCTGACGTTGTGAGCCATCCACATTTCATTTTTTGCCACTAAACTGCTCTCCAGGGAATACTTGAGCTGCATTTCCACCCTTGCAAGTGTCCTGTTAAAGACTAAGCAGCAATCCCAGTGCCTTCACAGAAACACAACATGCTGCCCAAGCTGATGTTAACAGGTTTATTACATACAGAACAGATATGGTTTGTTGTTGATAGCACAGGGGAAAAAGCACGGGAACGTATTCTTACAGCAGGCTCTTTACAGAATGCCATCTTCAGACCAAACAGCGGAGTTTACAGGCCTTAAGACACTTTTTAAAATCCTTTTGTAACATACAAGATACTTTACATACATCACAGTGGAGATATGACAGAGGAGTGTACTGAAGCCAGTCAGTTCTCACCTTGATGCCCAGCAGCCACCAAAAGCCACAGGAGCTATCAGCAGAGGCTGGGTCTCCCTCCTGCAGCTGCCCCTCTGGGCCATGTGCTTCTCTTGGAGGAAAATATGGCATTGAGCTGGAAAGGAACCTGATAGGAGATTTCCTCATGTTGTTAGGGCCCAGTGGGTGACAGGAGACTGAGTGCTGTCCCTTCAACTGCTCAAACCAGATACAGAACAGTCAGCAGTACAAATGTTGCAATTCTGACTTTCCTATGAAACTCAGAGCTAAGGAACTGAACCCTACCAGGGCTTTTTTTTTTCCCTTCAACCCGCCCAAATTCTGAAGTTTGCCTGGCCCTAACTGGTGAAGTATTACGTGACAGTGGAATCTGTGCTCTAAATGTTATATAGTTAACTTCAATGCACTCTGTGTTGGGATCCAAAGAGGTCTTCCTAGCAGAAAGCATATGGTGAAAGTGAATGAGACGCCTGGGACCGTTAGCAGTGCCCCAGCGAAATGTCCCTGGTGAAAGGGCCCCCAACATGCAGGTGGTGGCTCCAGGTATCCCTTAACCTCATGCCAGTCAGAGTCTAGTATACGGGTGCCTGGAAGATGCCCTCCGGCTGGATTCCTGCCTTGGGGACGAGTGGTGTGGTGGGTGTCACCAGCACTGCTCACACATAGCATGGGCACCACTGTGGCTGGCTGAGGCCTCTGTTCACAAAAGATGTCTCTTGCCTTCTTGCAGGGGAAATGCATACCCCAGCCTTTCCTGAACTGTGGATACAAAAATTGTTTCGGTGCTGCTGTGTCAGGAGAGATACCACATGTTAGAGCATCCCCTGGGAATATGGTACCCCTGCAGCACACCAGGATCTGCAAGCCTGGTCCATGGCAGCAAGCACAGGACACAGTGGGGAGCTTTCCAGGAGATGGCCTAATACGGTCAGAACGACATCTCTGTGAACCCTAGAGTGCTGCACAGGTCAGGGAAGAATCAGTATGACCACCAGGAGCTTCCAAATTCATCACTAACAAATGCAACTTGCCCTAGTCCTGCACACCCTTAAAGGAGTGTTCAAGGGACACATTTTGTCCTTGTGGGACAGTGTCAGAAAGGGAGAACACACCATTGCCTCTACACCTGGAACTTCCATATTCTGCATCTTGAGCTCAAAACTACTCTCCCTGGCCCCATTTTTTGCTGTTTCTTTTGTAAGCAGGATGCATGTCTGCAATCAGTCAGCATTACTTAGACACAAAGGGCTATCACTGCTTTTCTTGGGGGCTGTCAATTTTTTCCAGGAGTCAGAAATTTCCATCTTTTCAAACTACTTACTAGCACAGTCAGTGCTTGTGATGTTGGGTAAAAGGTGTCAGGAATCTAGCCTCAATTCCTCTTTCCATGTGACATCAGGTGAGACATAGCCTTGAATGCACCTGTCCAGTCTTTCCTAACCAACTGCCAAGTCTCTGTTTTCCAAGTCTTTCTGAAAAGAGATCTCCTTCCAGCAGGTCCTGGAAAAGAGACACTGCCTTGAGATAAGGCAATCTCAATGTGTTAATGCAGAACTCACAGCAGATCAACACCATCTGCCCCGCCTGTGTTTTAAAAGCCACCAAATGCAATGCAGAGATAAACCTTTCAGAATGAACTCAGGAATTCTTTACTGTCTGGCATTTTTGGAAGGGAGAGTTAGAAGTATTGCATTTTCTGGTCTTAAGAAAGCAACGTTCCAGTACCCCTTTGCTACTATGGCTGTTCGGCCTTGACAATCAAACACCCATCTCCCATCTGAGCCCACCAAACAATCCTCTTGGGACACACACAGGCACCCAACACATGACTGCTGAGGCAACAGCAGCAGCAGAGGAAGGGACTTTCTCCCTGCGAAGACAGATCCCCACAGTAAGGGTGCTGCTGCCTTCTCCAGCCCCTCAGCAGAAGTGCTGCTGAAACCATGATGCTCCTTGGAGGGTTCCTTGGACTCTTGGTTGCTCTAAGTCCAGAGGATGTTATTCTGTGCTTAAGGGTGAATAAGTATAAGATAAAGAGTCTACTGGTGGACTAGAAGGGATTTCTGCTGGGGTGCTGCAGAAGTGATTCACCATCACTGCTTCAGCAGGGAATGCCTGGGGACACACTTCTTTCTCATGCAGGTGGGAGTGAGGCAACCTGCCTGAGAACCTGAGCCACCCTCCTCCAGCTGCCCCTCCTGACAGTGGGCAAAGGTTTTGCACAGTCCTGGCTCCAAGCTCACTTCATGATGTACTGCCATTTCTCTCCATGTAGATGCCAGTTTCAGAGCAGAACACGAATCTAACCACGCCAAAAGCATACGGGCCCAAGATGAAAGCTGCGAGTTCAGAGGTTCAAGGGGGTCACAGTCCAAGGCAGGAGCCGTTGCAGTTGTCCAGGGTCAGTTTCCAGGAGGAGTTATAATGCAGGCGTTCTGTATGTACATCTTGGCATTCAGGCGGGAGGAGGGACACTTACATTGTGGGAAAAGAGGAATTCTCACTCAGGGATGTATGATACCTGCCACACAATAATGTGGCTCCGTTCAGCCTTGGAAAGTACTGGCTTCACCTGGGTGGCATCTCCTGCATTCTCTTCCGTCTCATCATCTTCTCCATCCCCTGAAGAGAGAAAACAGAGAGTAAAAATGGCAGGAAACAAAATGCCATAGTGCACTGCTCTGGAATACTCCAAAGAGGCCAATACCCCTTTTAGAGTCCCAGCACTCTGATAACAGACACTGTGAGCTGAGTTCTTTCTCTGTGCCTGGAGGACATTTACAGCAACACCATTCTTTTCTGAAGCTGGACTGCATGGATGGGACAAACCAGCTCCAGCAGCAGCAAAAATTACCGTTCCTTTCAGGGAAGCTGATTTTTACACACAGAGCACCTTCAGCAGCATGGGTGATCATAGTGGGGCAGCAATGTTTGGAGCCAGTGGCACAGATGGGTTTGTTCTTTCCAAAGCCATTCATACTGATGCTATTTTATATTTTTCATCTATTTGTAGCTTTGTAGATTGCTAATGCATGGTTGTAGCTCCCAGTACTTTTCCTACCCTCTTCCCCTACATTTTAGAACAATAATAAGCTAACCTTCTAACACATTCCTGAAATACTATTTAGTCTTGCCTGTTTAGTCAACCAAGGACATCTTGCTTTTTACCATGTATCATAGACATAATAAATGTGGGGCAAAGCTCTTGGACCAACTCCAGTGGGGCAGAACCCAGGGAAAATTACCTAACCAACTGCTCTTCTAATTGGACAATATTTGTTAAACATGCTAATTTGTTAAACTTATAAAAATGTAGAAGTCTTGTATCATGTGTGTATATTGCAACTGGTGGCCTCCAATAAACACCTGCTTGTATATTACTTCCTATATTAATATTGTCTTGAAAGTGTGTTGTTTCTCGATTTTGTAGGCATCAAAAAAGCTGTGTGGCACTGCAGCCACAGGGCACAGGTTGATAGCCTTGTGCTGTGCAAGGAAAATCCTTATCAGCCTTCACAGCCAGATGCAGGAAAAACAGTGCGGGGCTTTTCTGCTTTGGCTCCCCACAGCAGTGATGCCTCGCTCCATGACCACAGCTATGCACCTACTATCTTTCCAGATGCCTCCCACCAAAGGCACTCACCAATCCGGAAATCGATGTACCCTTCTCCTCCACTCAGCACCAGGACGTTCTTTAGCTTCTGACCCTCAGTCTCAGTGGCTGCTGTGCTGGGGTTCTCCGAAGGGCTGTCCAACACACTCCCGTTCAGGGTCGCAAGGACATTGCCTGGGAGAGGACAGAAGTGCTGTCAGTGCCTCTGATCAGCCCCCCCAACAGTTCACACACACACAAACACATCAGGCAGACCAATTCCTTCTGCTAGTCAAATCTGGCAGTCACTCCAGTTTAAACACAGATGTGTGAACCACAGGAAGTGCCAGCCATGGCCTGGACCCTAGTCTGCTGCAGACCAGCTCCAGCCCCTGCTACAAAAGGGATGGAAGCACAAGCCCCTGCTGAGGGAGGGCTGTGCACATCCTTACCAGGCACAGAGACAAAGAACTTGACAGCATCACGGTGGCCATGGAAGCAGAGCTGTGCCTGAGCCATGGAGCAGTAGGGAATGAAGCTGCTGGCAGATTTGTCACTGTTGTCATCACCATACACGTGGATGACCCCACCGGAGCGACTGCCCTCTCCAGAGGTTGGTGAAGTCTTGTTGGCTGGGACAGGGAGCAGGAACACCATCAGTGATAGGTTTGAGTCCCGTTTACAGAAGGGACTAAATCAAAGAGAAAACTCATGAGCTGTGAAGGAAAACCTTTAAAAATGCAGGTCCCTTTAAAGGTCTTGTATGAATGATGTGATGGAAGAGACCACACCAGTTTACACAGTCCCTCTCTTTTAGACTGGGGCAAGCTAGACTGGCATCACCAGCAGTGATCCTGTCCAGTGTCCAGAAATAACCCACTGTTCTAGGATCAACCTTGGTCTTTTGTAGCTGGCAGGGTACCTAAAGTGTCCACTATCTCCAGAGGGCACCTGGAGGAAAATTACTGCTCTGGATTAGTGACATTGCTCAATTTCCATGTCAAGTCCTTTGCTCATGCCCAGTCATGAGCACACATGCTGCTGAAAGCAGTCCCTGGGTCTGGAGAAGCCTCTCAGCCCACTCAAAGCCATCACAGAAATGGAGTGAGATCCTTCCTCATTTCTTGGTTTAACCATGACACCAGATTGTCAGCTACTCCAGCAATGAACATCTTTCAGATGTTCACCATCCACAGCTTCCAAGGAGGGCTCAGGGGCCTGCATCCTTCATGACCAGGCTTCAAGAATGTGACAGTTTCCACTGACCAAGCAAGAGAGACCAGTGCTCCAAGTTCAGGGTGGGAGATGCTTCCCTTCTGCACACACCCACATCAGTACAACAGGAAAAACTTCAAAGGAGGTATTTTTCACTTTTCTGTGAAAGAGGTTGATTGCTTCATTAATTATCTGTAGTTCTGTGTTTTAACTTGGGCTGAATTTCAGTTATGTGACTTGGACAAAAGAGAGTTTTCCCTATCAGGCTCAAGCCAGGATGGTGGGACAAGTACAAATACTTTGATGGAAGAATGAGAGTCAGTGTGTGTACAGTATCTGGCTTTTTACTGCAATTAGAATCAGATGCTTTAAAAGGAGGAGACATGTTGATAATGCGTCTGGACAGCCACATGACTGTCTTTGAGTGAGAAAAAAGTCCCTCTAATTTCTGACCCTGGAAAAGCATGAATTTGAACTCAGACCCTGCCTTAACCGGCACAAACTCAAACAATTCTTCATGCTTATCAAGTCCCCTTGGGTTCAACATCTTGTTTGATGACTTACAGCTGTCAGGTGCCATAGCACCGCATGCCATTGGTTTGAAACTGATGAAAGAAGCATCCTTGGAAAACCAAGGGAGACCTTGGAAGAACACTCTACTCCTGCTTCCTGCTTCTGACAAATGAACCTCTCCAGTCCCCATGTCAAACTGGCTTACCACAGTAAGGGAACCACTGTTGAAGAATAATTATTCTTAACACAAAAAACCTGAGGGATCAACAATAAGATGGAAAAAACTGTTTATAGGCATAGGAAATGAGGATATTTACATGCCTGCCTCTGGTTGCTTTTCTCTAATGCAACTTAAAACAAAAGTGTGATGAGGAAAAATGGATGGAGAGAAATTGAATGGCAGAATGGAAGGGTGGAAGACTGACTACATAGGGAGACGGGTGCAAAAGGAATGACAGCTGTGGAGGGGAGGCAGTGGACTTACCCCGGAGCCCAAGGAGTTGGCCGCGGTGGAGGACTACAGCTAGGCACAGGCAGGGAGTGGGAACACAGAAGGGCACGGGAAGTGACAGGCAGGATGGGAGAGAAGAAAAAGGTGATTACTGGGAGATAATTTGGGGGCAACAAAAATAGTACAAAACCTAGACAAACCACCACAGAAGCTCCCATGAGTTCATACTAACACTGTTCTTGCACACTTTGCTCTTATCTTACAGGGACAGATGTGGTATCTGAGGTGGGAGAGGGACCATGTCACAAGGATCCACTGCTACATTTTTGGTGAGATTTTCTTGCTTACCACATTTTTTACAGGAACACACAAAGATAAAGCAATTGGTTTACAGCAGGGGAAAAGCTTAACTCAGAACGACGACAGCAGCCTTAAGACAGAATGGGCTTCAGAAGGGAACTCAGAAACAAGACCAAAATTTCAATGCATGAAGAGGACTGTGTCACTGCCCTATTGGTGTCAGCCCCAGGCACATCCAGCTTCACTGCCCTTAGAGGAGACCATCCCAAGCCTGACTTCCAGGAGGATTACAAGAGGTTTGCTTCTTTTATACAAGAGGTATTTGTTTCTCAGCTTTCCTGTGAGCATTGGTGAGAAAAGAGACATTTGGTTGCTTTCTGTTGAAAGCAACTGCAATCAGCCTCAAATCATACTTCCCCATGGTGATCTGGGTAAGACTCTTCAAAATAAGATGCTAATGGGCAGGTACAGAACAGGACTAGTAAGAGCTTCAACTAAACTTCCAGCTCCAGAGATTCAACTATTTACTCCTACTGCTGGGTCCCCTCACCAGGCTGGATTTGGTGTAGGATACCTATTTCTACTTGACTGATAAAGCTGAGCCCTAATCTGAGTAAACTGAGCTCTTCTAAGCTCAGTTTCTGGAAAATACTGTTGTGGAGACATTTAGATGACTATGCCAAAATGAAATTTCCAGGGAGATCTTCCTGGTGACTTCTCACCCCATGGCCTCCTTTTGGAGACTTACTACAATCCCCAAAGCTTTGTTTCTCTTGTTTCACAGTAGCTACAGAATCAGTTCACATCACTGTACTCTGTCAAGGTCCAGGGCTGCTCATACTCTGGGCTCTTCTCCCTGAACATGGCTATGATCAAAGGGTGTCAAATGTCAGGAAGGCATCAGCCTACCTGAGCCACCTTCCATAATGCACAAATAACACCTAAAAGCTTTTTTTTTTAGGGGGGACGTGGGAGTACTTTCAATAAATGTCACTTACTCTCAGTCAGGGGAATGGAGATGACAACACCATTCCCAGTGCCCACCCAAAGGCGGTTGCCAGCGATGAGCAAGGCCGTGATCCGCACAAAAGAGAAGCCCAGCTTTCCTGTGCCTAGGAAGCATGAATGAGAGTTGGGGAGTCAGTGATGACTTTGGGCAAGATCTGCTTTGGGCAAATTCTGCCTTGAGCTCAGTAAGCAATGGACCCTCACCTAGCATCTTGCTGACGTAAGGCTCAATGTCGACATCCTGCAGATGTTGATGGCTGTGGGCATGGTAGAGCCTCAGCGTGGAGTCCAGGCGGATGGAAACCCACACTCCATCTCCAATCCATGCCAGCTGTCGCACCTGGCTCTCCCGACGAGGATGGGCATCAAAGGATTTCTGAAATAGGTGAACCAACATGAGTTCACAGAAGGTTTGCCATTATCTATACTCCATATGTACATACACTCCATTTTCCTCAATTGAGATCAATTGTTTGGGTTCCAAAGATCTTGGAGAAGCTGTGTTAATACCAGCTGACCCCAGCAGTTCACTACTGTACACAAATAATCCTTTGCTTGAGCAGCTGTATGGCAGCTTTGCAGAGCTGATGGTCTTTTCAGACCACTTCAGGAGCAAGAACATTTAGAAGCCAAGAGCTTCAATGTACTTGGTAGAAAAGGAAAACACACAACTCCAGAATAAATTCCAAAGATCAAACTGCTTTGGCTCACTAATGTGAACTTCAGATTCAACACTTCTTCTCTCCTCGATTTGAATTATTTCAAGCACTCTCAGATTTGTACCAACACCACTGTACTGATTTTCACCCAAAAGGCTCTTAACATTGTTTTTTCCTTCATGGAATCCCAGGGGCTTGCCAACTGTACTGTTCCTTTGTGCCATAATGTCTACAGATGGAGTATCCTCAGATTATAGGTGAAGAGTAGCTGTAAAGCAAACACCTATGTTTGGACAGTACATGGCCTCATAGACTCCCTAGTAAAGGCAAAGAAAATTGTCAGTTTAGACTTACTGATAGAATTTTTTTATGCTCTGCAAAGGCGGGAAGGAATAAATACCCCCTGGCAGATTAGATCATAACATGACCCACACTGACAGTCTTGGTCTTGCAGTCAGCAATGACAACCCAAAGGTTCTGAATTTCACACACTGCAGCAGAGAACAGCTGTAAGAATAAACACAACACAAGTGTGTGCATGCATAGACACATTTGTGCTCTCTTACCTCAATCTGCATCGTCTTCGGCTGGATTACATGGATTTTGTTCTTGTAGCCACACCAGACTCTATCATAGACCACAGCCATGCAGCGGATGGAGTGGTGAGTGTGGCCAAGATCCATCAGGTGGTAATTACTGAGATCCCACTGACCATCTGAGGTGAAAAACAAGTGTGGAAAGATGCATCCTCTCCATGATATGTGAGCATACAACAGAATCCTCCACCCTTCTCTATATATCTGTGTATACAGGCTTAGCTGATACTTATATGCTCTGTTTGCTTATGTCTGTGACCTTCCCATGACTCCTGCTTCAGGCACAGCCTTACACTTATGAAACATGTAAAGTTTAGTTTAGATGAAGTTGAGTTTGGTGTCTGACAGCGCTCAAATCAGGCCAATTTAAACACCTTTTACAGAGATGAAACAATGAAGAGAAACAATGAAGTGAACATGCTTCTCTAACAAGTACAACAAAACCAGTGGGAGAAGAGGGAAGATAGCTGAACAAGACTATGCAGAAACTTAAAAGGAAATGGGCCATACAGTCCTTGTGGTGAGGCTTCCTCACAACACAGACCTACAACATAACTCCCCCAAAGTGTCAAATCCAGGAGAAGGAATCACATCTCCCTTCTCTCACTCTTATTTTTAACTAACCAGGCAGATACTGTGTCCTTCACAGACAGGAAGCCTCTATGTTATGAAGCTTTATCTTATTTCTGATAGGAACAATTTTGATAGGTCAATGGTCAGGCTTGACCTCATGACAAAGGCTGAATCAAAATTTGAAATGCACAAGCCCAGAAATCTTTATCTGTCTGCTTGCTGAATGAACTGCTACTCAATGAATAACTAAGTTCTTTATATGCCAACATTAGTCACAGTTAGCAAATTCCCATGTGCTGTCAGGTGTGAGCACAGCTAAGAAACTGCTCAGGCCACAGGGAAGCAAAACCCACAGCAGTGCAGAGGACCAGAAATTGAATTTACTAAGTGTATCTCAAAAAACTGCACAGCAGAAAACGTGATCTAAAAGTGTCACGTTTACTCCACATGCGCTACACAGCAAATAGACACATTTTTGCTCAAAAAAGCTCAGGAAGTGGTGCTGAGAGTACACCTGAGATGGTTTAGGATAGCGATTATGTGTATAATAGCTGTGTTTTAACTTGGTGTTTGTACTCCACAGCCAGTAACTTTCTTTCTCACCTTGGAAGAGCGTTTAATCCACTGCTACACTTTCAGCCAAATTTTGTTTTCTCTCTCACATTGAGTCTTACCTTCTCCCCGATGGAATATGGCTAGTGTTCCATCTGCCAGAGCAACCAGGACCCTCCCTTTCACATGCCTGAAATAAAGGAATAGTAAATACATAATAACTCTGTAGAAGTGAGCGACTAAAAAACTCTTCCTGCCATCCACACACACCATCTTTACGTAGTCTCCACAATTTCCAGGCAGTTTAGCATTGCAGGAACATCCTGCAAGAGGTCACACCTCTTACTTTCACTGCAGTAAGATCATCACATCTGTAAATTTTCTGTTGAGGAAATTCTTCTCCTTCACAATACAAACACCATCAATTTCAACAAACTCCCCCTAATTTACCCCTCAGAGACATTTTGCCTTTCTTCTCCCCACTTCATCCTGATATTGCTAGTCATGTATTCACTGAATTGGGTCAGGACTGCAACTGAGCAAGAAAATGGGTAGGTATGAGGCTTTCCCGTAACTTTTAAAAACTTTGGGAAACTTCTCTCACAAAACAATGCACTTTGGAAAGCAAAGAAAAAGTTTTGGCTGCCACATCCTTGGAAGTGTTCAAGGCCAGGAATATGGATGTGGCTTGGAACAACCTGGTCTAGTGGAAAGTATCCCTGCCCATGGCAGAGGGTTGAAACAAGAGGATCTTTAAGATCCACTCCAACCCAATGCATTCTGTGATTCTGTAAGTCTGTGACAAAGAGCTGCTAACCCTCTCTAAAGCATCGCTTAAGCCCCAAACCTTCTCCTCCAGGTCCCTTGGAACACACACTTACACCAGGCTCAGCACAGAGTCCTTCAGCTTTATTGAGTGCAGACACTTCTTCCAGTTGGACACAGCTGAGTGCACGTAAAGCCTGTGAGAAAGGACAAATTGGGGACGGTTAGCAGCAGGGCCCCACACCTTCAGCCTGCCCAGGCTTGAGTCTTCTCTTCTGTAGGAAAGGTGGAGGTGAGGTAAGAAAGTGATGTTAAATCCCTGACACTATGGTGAGCTGAGCAATGAAACAAGGAATGAAAACCTTCTCTAGAAACAAGCAGCAAACAAAAGGTGTCTGGACATGAAAAACAGAGCCCAGAGCAGGGAGGTGACACAGAGATCTTCAGCCCAAGGGAAACACACCAGCCATTCTGAGTTCCCAGCCACATGGTAGGAGCGGCACTGGTGCAGGTCCCAGCATCCCCGGTTGACTCCTGATCTGGCAGTGCTGTGCTGGGCTCCATCTTCAGCTGCCCATTCTCCCTGAAGAGGCAAAAGAACAGTGTTAGAGGTTTAGCAGCAGCAGTGCACAGAATGCCCACCTAGGCCCACAGCCTGGCCTAGGTTCTTTAAATGGCCTACAGACAGGTATGGGCCCTTGAAGACAGAAATTGCTTCCTTCTCTTTGGTAGTTTTAAACTGCAGAACTGCAATTTACACTATTTCCTTCCTCCTACCCCTTACAAACAACAAGTACTTCAAATCTACAGACCCTGAGTGTTTAGCAGGACTATTACACAAACACTATTTTGTCTGTTCATTTCCAACTTCAACAGAAACAACTTAGAACAACATGGGCATTCAGGAACAACCTGCATCCAAGACTTCCACCTGTTCTTCAGGCCATCACATCAGCCTTGTTTGTCTTAAGAACTTTTGAGTGGCGAATATGCTTTCTTGGTTACTTTTACAGCACATCAGAGGTACTACTAAAATAAATCAATCATCATTTCTACACACATTTCAGTAAGCTCCTTCAGTAAGAACATGAAGTGTACACATCCTTTGGAGGATCTGCCTTAACCACAGGTCTAAATTCATAGTGAGAGGTCAAATATTTGCATTTTAACAGCTGACCCAGTCAGTTGCAGGCTGAGCCATGTCTGTTTTCATTTCATTTTTTTGCCTCCCTATTACACCATCTGTAATATTGCTTGGGCACAAAACGGACATAAGTCTGACACTTTATCAGAAGATCAGGCTACTTCTCTTATCACAAAGCTTATGAAAACAGAACTGATCAGTAACAGAACAGAACCATTACTCCGACCCCAGCCCACCTACCCATTCTGCCTGGGTGCCTGGGCTGGGACAGGGTCTGTGAACACGTGCTCGGTTAGGGGTCCAGGCCGGGCCTGCGTCGGCTCTGCCTCACTAGCACTGCTCTCCGGTACCTCTGTAGCCTCTGTTGCCTCCTCAGTAGACTGAGACTGGTTGATCTTCCCATTGCAGACAGAAGCCACCTCACCTGGAGGACAATGAACAGTGAGAGATGTGCTGGAGAATGAGTTGGTGAGTTAACTATCTAGACATCGGGCTGTCAATTCTTTAATTTATCTTTCCTTGCCAAACTCAATCAAGCCCTGAGCCTGTGCCACAGACACGGCAGCTCATCCAGCATCTTCTGCCTGGATGGGAAACAGACACTATTTTAAGGTGAGGCCTAATCTGTGACTATCACAGCACAGCATGGGAAGGACTCCAAAGGCTGTCACTGCAGTATGGAGTCAGCAAGGGCAGCTTGATTTTGTGTGTGAGCTTAACTGGCTTCCCAAGGCTCAGGGAACAGAGCACTCAGAACAGCAGCACCTGTAGCAGGGCAAACATCTCACCTGCCCAAAATACTCTCCTGTATGACTCCCGCAACCAGGCTGCAGCATGTGAATCAGAGAAAAAAGGAGGACTCTAAGAAGAAATGTACCAAAAGGGTCTTTGGTACTCCTGTATCATAATAGCAAAATTCGGGAGGCCTCTGAAGTGCTTAACTTGGGGACAGGAGGATGTGGCTGTAACACCATGAGCTTGTACGGGACTAGCTGTAATTGAAATGTCACTAAATTTTACATCCCAAAACTTACTCTGTCCCTTGTCCAGCACAGGTGTGTCCCCACGTGAGGAACAGTTGCTTCGTGGCACATTGCAGCGAGTTGCACAGCCCACGAGCGTGATCCCTGCCAAGACACCATCTGCTCCAGCTGACTCTTCGGGATTCACATCCCCTTCCAGGAAGATCTCGCCTGGGGGATAGTCACTCTCACTGGCCGCTGAAGGTAAAACAACAGGTTCTCACGTAAATCAAGCAGTCACTGCTAAGTTAATATAGCTGTACTCCTGAGGTCACCCTAATGATGGGAGATTCTGATCCTTGGGGTTCACCACCCTGGGGAGGCACTACAGCATCCATCAGCAGCCTGATCCATGGCAGCTCCCCTCATCCCTAGTATCAGTATCCAAGGCAAGCACACAGCGCTTCCACACTGGACAAGGCTCACTCCTTCTTCCAAAAAACACCCTTTGTGGACCAAATGAATGACTTACTGAACACTGAACAGGGAGGAATCTCCAAAGAAAGGTCCTACAGGAAGGCAAGATCTGGGTTATGATTTTGGGGAACAATTACAGAACACAACAAGGCCCAAGGGTTAGTTCCCAGGTGAGGATGTATGTCACTCCTCAGCAGGGCAGGTGACCCTGTACAGACCCCAGCCTGGGCCCCACTCACCAGGGATGCTGGAGATACAAAGCACGTGAGCGTTGCAGACAGTGAACTGGTCCACCACTGTGCCAGGCTGGTTGGCATCAATGATCACGACTTTACTGGTTGACAGCGTGCTAGTGAGGATCCAGACGCGGCTCGATGTGGCATCCATCTCATGGAGCTCCTTTGCCTTCGGGAGAGCAAACACACGGGCATGATCAGCACTCGTCTTGGATCAATCTGGGCCTAACAATGCTTGGCAACATTTACACATGGTGTAGTTTATTTTAAATTATATATTCTATTCTATAGTAGAATCATAGAAGAAATTTTTCTATTTTATATAGTTGTCTAATCAGTTATATTTTAATTTTTATTAATTTGATTCCATTCATGTTGCTGCACTAGTATCCAGAGCACTGGCCAAAGAGCCTGTCTGACTCCTTAGGGCAAGAGCAATTTGGCCACTAACTTCTCAGTTGAGATGTCTGACAAATGTATCACTGAATATTCATTCATCCAGAACGCCATGAGTCTGGGATGCACCTGTGGATGCTGAAAAGCTCTTAGCAGAGAGATCTCCCAGCTTTCTGCAGTATTCTGTGAGAACCTTGTCTTTTTCACACAAGCCATGAGAAACAGTAAGACGGTTTTGTAAACAAGTTCTCTATCTTAACACCTGCAACTTGTTTTCCAAGTTTGTTATGGCTATTCCGGAAAATGTTTTGAAATGGGTGTTGTAGGGTTTCACCAATCATGTTAGAGAGGTGGATGGTTGGTGACCAATGGCCCTACACCATTCAAGCGAACTAAGGTATATAAATGGGTCTGTAAATTAATAAATAATTCAATTTCTTCCTGGATGAAGTCTATGTCATTTGTCTGCGGTCCCCGGGACAACAGCGACAGGCACCCACAACTGATCAGCTTAAGCAAGCTGGTCTCAGCAGGATATAAGGCAGCAGTGTAAGACAGGTGTGGAGAAAAACACTACAAACCAGACAGAATAATATATTGTATTATTATCTGCAAATTACAGCTTGGTTCTTTGAACAGGAAATAAACAAAAAACCACTTAAGACTACCAAAAACCAGAACTGGATTAAATCTCAAGAGGCCCAAATGAACTCACAGACTCTGTTAACAAAGCTTTGCCTGAATGTAGATTATTTTTTAATTTACAGTGAAGAGGGCTATATGATCTTCCTAGCAACATCAACAAGCATTTCACTGCCCTTATTATACGGATTTTTTTCAAAATTCCAAACATTTCAAAAACAAAAGCTGGAAAACTTTATACTGGATGATTTGTCCCAAATCACACCCAAAGTTACAGAAGAGCCAAAACACCACAGCACTGCCCCACAAGTACAAGAGCATTTTATGGCATAGTACAAAGGTACTAAGAGAGGGGGTATGGTAGGGATGAAATGAGAAAAAACATCGGAGGGAAAAAAATCCATTTTCTTTTCTGACCTTTTTTTTCTCAGGAGATGCATGGTTACTTTTGTTGTTCTCGCCTTCCACTTCCCTATCACAGGTGAGGGGATCACGCCCAGGATCTAGTTTCTGCCCATTCCCAGGTTCCTGTTCCAAAGGTCTCCATCCTGAGAGATTGACTCCAGCTGCACACCACAACTAAGAAACAGAAACAGGAATCTGAACTAAGGATTCTGCATGCTCCATGGTCTCTTTGAATTTAGTCACCTTTGTGGAGAACTGTCAAATGTCAAACATCTAAAACATTAAGTTGGAAACACCAGATCTCGATGATTTCTCCTAGAAGACATCCAGTTTGATGCAGGTAAGTCAGAGTATCTCTGTACCCAGCAATATCACTGCTTTTTAGTCACTGCAGCAAAGCAAGCCAGGACATGGCTGATGTTTAATGTGTTCTAACTGACAGAGGGCAGGTTAAATGAGATATTAGAAAGAGATTCTTCCCTGTGAGGGTTGAGACTGGTGAGGCCCTTGCACAGCTTGCCCAGGGAAGCCTGTGGCTGCCCTGTCTCTGGAAGTGTGGAAACACAGTCTGCTGGTTTAGCTCCCACATAAGCAGTTTTCTGAAATCAAATCCAGCTAACCTCCTATGAGTTATTTCCAGGGAGCTTTTTAAGAGAATGCTTGGAACACGACTACAGAAACAAATACTAGATTTATCCAAAGGCCTAAGAGAAAGACGCTGCACTGAACATTATCTAAAGATCACACATAGAACCTTCTAGAAACAACAGCATAAAAACCATCAGGATGATTTCCAAAAATCATCTCTGAATGAAGTAATGACACACTGGCGATTTCAAAACGACGAATTACAGGAGGTAAGAGTGTCACCTATCCAGATGACCACTTATGCCCAACAGCAATTCTTCTCAAAACATTCTAGTATTGATAGACATGGCTTCACAGAAATCTACTCCAGATAATACTGGCCTGTTACCAATGAATTCTGGTCAACAGTAAAATCTAAGGAGTGATGAAATGCATTTTTACTTTCACTTGCTCATTTTCATGAATTTTTATATCTGTTTGCATTACACCCTGAGGAGTCTTGGCAAAAGCGTTAGAAGCATAAAATGTTGCTGTTGTTCATGAACTGTCTCAAAAAACCAAAAGATGTCAGAGAGCAGCAGGGGACCTAGCAACCAGAACCAGCTGAAAATTGTGTCCTAAAATATTTTTTTCTACATTGACTACAAACCACCACTCAAAAAAAGGAAGTGGAAGATAGAATTCAGAATATATAATGTCAAAAGAATACAGGTTGTTGTAAAAACTGCAGATTTAGTGCCCAAATTCTTTGCTTATTTTGTGTCTCCTTTCTGGACTGTATGGTAAGCAGAAACAACGTACCTTCATAGTTGGGTCCTTCTCTACTAGTGGGCGACAATACACAGGCACAGGGACATTTTTCATGCGAGTGTCTTCCTGACCACCATTGGGACTCAGCTAGGGGAAAAGAAGACCAAAAAGACAGTAAAAAGCTGCAAACACCAGGATATGGCAAGAGAGATGGAATCAGTGTGGCAGAACCAACCAGAGGTGGCTGCTGCTGAGGCTTCCTATCACATCTTGTGTGAAAGAGTCCTTAAGGAGAGAAGAGCAGTGCACCCAAGAGATCATCTCACAATCATCACTGCCCCAGTGATGGCCAACAGAGGCTACACATTGCCCCGCTGATAGAGAAAGGATGTTCCCTGCATAAAGTCAGGACACTAGCATTGCCTTCCATCATGACAGTTGGACTTGATGATCTTAAACGTCTTTTCCAAACTTAATGGTTCTATGATTCTGTGACCTGAAACTTCCATGCCATGCTGCCAGGCTCTTCCCTTTCAGGGGGTCTCTGACCAGTGAAATGCATCATAACCCAACAAATGAGGCTGATTGATTGATTTTGTGTTACTCGTGGGAAGAAGCGGGCACAAACTGCATTTGTTTTTCATACTAAATGATTTTTAAGTTCTCAGAGTATAAATGAAATAACTAATGTTCCAGCCCAATTACAACAAAGGAAATTAAAAAAAAAAAAGGAAACTGGACTCCAGATGGAAAAGTTTTAATTCCTTTTGGTTTAGGGTGCTTTTCAGTTTCAGTATTTGCATGCAGAGCATGTCCCTCCATTGACTTTGGTGGAGATATACAGAACATTAATTTGGTCTGTGCCTACAATTATCATACAAACAAAACATGCATGTGGTACCTCTAAATTAAATAGTTAATGACTAAGGTCCTTAGTTAATGACTAAAGTCATCTCCCCTTCAGCCTGTCCAAGAGTATGGTCCCTACCTGCTTATACTTGGCTGGGAGGCTCCAGCCACAGGCCTGCAACCGCCCATCATCATTCCGCACGTGCTCCCGGACCTGCCGGTACTGCTCCCGCTTCTGCTCACGGCGTGCCGAGGAAGTGCAGTCACTGAGGAGAGAAGCACAGCGTCACCAACAGGGGAGGGCACACACAGCAAACCAAATCCAGCTGTGAAAACAGATATAGGCAATCAGAGACAGAAAAGCTCTGCTGAGAAGCAGACACAGGCAGTTTTGATCTGTCACCTGACTGATTTGGCAAGCCAAATCATTGTCATCACCGCTTATGATGTTCCAAGAGCCTTTCAGAAACAGGGAATAATCCTTCTCTAAAACCTATGAATCTAGGAGATCACACCAATTTTTGCTGAGCTTTTATAATTTACTAATCTACCGTCTCCATCAGGAAGGCATTTTGAGTTCTTTCCCTCCTCATTATAATCAACTATGGATTTTTCTGTCCATTTTTAAGCTTTCTCTGCTGACAAGGAAAATATGCACTAACTGCTGGTTCCAACAGAACAACTCCAGCTTTGCACTGGCAAATGTTAAACCAAAAATTGATCTGTGAGCTTTTAGACATGTTTTGATATAAACAAATGCTGTTTTTCTGCTCCAGCTCTTAATCGCTTTTTAAAGTATCATTCTGAGGTACAAACAGCATCAGCAGAAAAATGAAATCCCATGGGCAGCCCCATTATGTAATGCACTGCTGGGAGGCACTCAGACACCACAGCATGACTGTGAGATGTCATCAGAGAAAAAGATGGAATAAGGGCAGTGGGTATCTATGAAGTTTAAATTTATGCTTCTACAAGATCCAGTGTCTTTTCAACAAATCCTTTTTACTGTAGAAGTTATCCTACTTTACCACCACAGTCTCCAAAGTCCTTCCATAAAAACACACCCCACGTGAAACCACACCACCTTTGCATTGGCAGAACATGTTGTGAAGTCATGTAAAGCACAGAAGAGTTTTCTCCCTTCATGTCAGGGACACAAAGAATTGGGGTAAGACTGTAGTAGCTATACCCAGAAGTTCATTTTTCGCATGGTTAAGATTAAAACCAAGTACTGGAACTTAAATGTGGTATGGAGAGAACTTTTATCTTAAACTCCTTGTCAAAAGGATTGTGCAGACATTCCATCCCGTTGTCCTGATGCTGCCATCACATTCCACCACAAAAACCCTCTTTCATGCCATCCCAGTCTGCAAATACAGGTGCAGAACTAGAGTGGGGCCAACTCGAACTCCAGTCGTCTCTGCTGAGATGATCCATCATGGCCTGGAAAGCCATGGCTACTGTATGTTTTGGAGGACAAGGTTTGCTGAACCCATCAATACAGTAACTGGTGAGTGAAAGCTCAGGGAGATAAACCACATAGAACACAGAAATACTAACATCACACAGACTGTTTCTAAAGTGGAAAATAGCTTATTTTAAACTCTGGTGTTCTTTGGGAGAGCTGCAGGGGGGCCTGGCTTGGCACACAGCCCCCTAACTCACTCGTCAGGGAAGAACTCGAGGGTGCGGCTGCCGGAGGAGATCTGGCACATGGTGTGGCTGCGCCGCTGGCTGAACCCCGCCGTGGTGGGAGACTTGTAGTGGATATTCACAGAGGGGTAGGTCCTCTTTGCTGGGGGAGGACTGGAGGAAGAGCTGAACAGACGACTGAAGCTAGGGACAGAAAAAGGCCAAAAAGTAAAAGGCACCTGGGGAGACGGGCACCATAGATACACAAAAGGGGAAGCAAGAGGTATGGGATCAAAGGCTGTATGCCCATCACAAAAACTGCTCTACTTCAAACCCAGAGCTACATCCTTGGTTTGATTGGCATAAGATGTTTTTAGCTTCCAGAAATAGGTACCTTCTGAAAACAGCCCTTTATTACAACTGACTGTGAGTGTATTAATGTTTCCATTCCAGGATACTCATGAACTTTTTCAGCTTGTAAAACAAAACCAGTGTGCATGGTCAGATCTAATTTTAATTTCACTAAGGACAAAGGAAGTCCTTGAAGGCAAAAAGGTTAAGCCAACAACACTTCTACCTGACATTAATGTCAGAGTCTACTAAGTGGCTGTCTGAAGTACAAATGGCAACACTCTCCCTTTTCTTAATCTTGCGCAAACCATCAAAGAACTTACAACTGCCAAATGGTGGATTTCTTCTTCTCCTGAACAGATGGGTGCTCACGGGAAGCTCTACGGACAAACACAGCAGAACAAAGTTAATTTCTGCATCTCTCCCAAGCATCAAGTCATTTCCATCAAGGAAGCCATGTCAAAAGTCAGAATTCATTCTAATGTTTCAAAAGACACCAGGGAAACGGACATGCACTGGTCTTCAACACAAGCACACCCAACCACTTTAAGTATCAATGTTGACGTGAAAGGCAAGTAAGTGTGTTTAATGTGAAGTTTTATCAACTCTCTGTAACAATGTCTGCCACAGACAGTGTGGGAACTACAGACCCCAGCACTGGAGTCACTTCAAGCCATAGCCTTTAGAACTCATCAATCAGAAGCAATACTCCTCCCCAGAGCTTCTCCCAGCTTAATAAGCACACAAGAAACAAGTAAGACAAACAACTGTGCAGTGTCTCCAAATAATGGTGGCAACATGAGATTTGCAGCCCAGGTTCAGGAACGAGAGAGAAGCATCTACAATCTGGAAAACTCCCAGTACCTCTCAGCCCTATGTTGGTAGGGGTTGCCTTGACCACACGGTAAAACATGACCAGGTTCTGTCCTGAACAGGGATGTTACCCAACACCCAGCCTCACCTGATCATCTCTGTCCACCTGACAGCCTCCTGGAGCTCCATCAGCCTCTCCTTGTACTGGTTGCGCTCCATCAGGACCCGGGCCATCTCCACACGGGTAAAGCGCCGGCGCTGGGCAATGGGAATGTTGTCCTGCAGAGGGGAGGAGCACTGCTTCAGCCAACAAAAGATGGAATGGGATTGAGGTTAGTACCGGGCAAGTCACATATTTGTTAGTTCTTCTCCTGTCCTGCTTGGTTTTCTCCCCCCATTTCTTCATATAAGAAGCTAATTCAGACAGTGAGCTCCAAACTACAGCCCATGGACCTCTGGGTATTCGGCAAACCCATGGAAACTAGAATGAGAATCACCATCAACTTGAACAAACAGCCCTCACACACACACACCCCAGTGTGGGACTATTGCCAGCAAGGTGCTTTGATAGTCTGCAAGGAATGATAAGAATTGACAGTGGTCCATTGGTCCAGAAATTTGGAAACCAAAGTTTTAATGCAGCAGCAAAGCCAGTCACAAGCAGCAGGGAGCACCACATAATGCCATCTGTCCCCTCGGGAGGACTGGAAGGAGATATTCTGTTAGTACAGATGGAAAAAGACAGGATACAGGAAACTAAGGAAACACCTTTTCTTCTTTGGTGACACAACTTGACCTTCCAATGAGGGCACAGGCGGCTTTGGGTTGAGAACAACAGGAGTGAAAGTCTTTGTCTCTTTTAAAGAATGGAAAATGAGAACAACATGACTAAGTTGCAGAAAATATCTGCCCAAAATAAAGACCGCAAAGATTTCAGGAACTCATTACTAGAAGGTGGCATGGGATTGTGCTAGACTGTAGCAATTCCCAAGATCAGCCTGGCTGGTAAGTACTGCGGAGAGCTGGAATAGCACATATTAACCAAAGCCCTCTCTAGCCTCCCTGGACTTTGAATCAAATCCGTATGACTAGTCAAAACAAGAACTGTGTAAACAAAAAGGAATTTATCAATTATTTTTTAAATTAAAGAAAGAACCAGACTTCCTGTCAGTTCAGCTGAAAACAAATCCAACTCTCTTCGGCAGCTCACAAGCACAACTTGAAAATATTCCCATCTACCTAAATTCTCAACAGACCAAGTTCACTCCAAGTAAATCAAGAGATTTAGGCTAAAACTGAACCTGCTCTGATACTTTGTGTAAGAAAGAAAAAACAGTAACACTGACAAGCCATGTACTGAATTCCCTGTCCTAGCAGGGACGTTTACAAGGAAAATATCGTTCCTGCTTGCTTTGCCTTTTTTTTTTTCAGCTACAGTCTTTTTAGTCTATGTTGAAAAGCCTCCATCCCAGCCAAAACAGTTTCAAGAGCTGTCCTAGAAGAACAGCCCACGAGCCTTCTCTGCCTGTACCCTGTAACACACAATACTAGCTTATTGAAAAGAATTAAGAAGAAAAACACAGCACTAAGACATGGTGGTAGTCACTGTTGCAAAGCTGGCTATGTAAGCTGGATTTCACTGCATGATGTCCTCACAGCTACATCTTCACTGCCAATGTGGGGAGAGGCTCTTCTGGAGAAGCTTGCCAGTCATAATACCCTGAGAAAATCCTCACTGCACACTAAACTTTTATTCTAAATTAGGATGGTGTTCAGCAGGACAGTGTTCTAGCACCTGGCTGCAGAAACTACATCCCGCACAGTGGTACTGCCACTGGGTCGGCTGCTCCTCTGTGCCAGACTCTGGTTTGAAAGTGGGGGATGAAAAAAAAGGGACTGAAAGGGATTTCATGAAAGGGATTTCATTTGAAAGGGATTTCATGCTCATCAGCCACAATCCATTCACCAGCCTTGCCCTCATTGCTAACAAAGGCACATCAATCTGCATCTCAGGACTTGTATACATGAAGCAATATAGGTAAGTAAATCAACCCCCTTTCCCCGCAGGCATTTTAGTAATGTCATATACCAATTCTGTACAGAGATAGCTGCTTACATCCTCCACCTCCTCTTTGGGCTCTCGTCGGGCAACAATCGCTTCAGATTTCACTCTAGGAAACAGGAAGAAAGGGATCAACACAGCAAGTGGCATCATGGCTGGCTTTGAGAAGAGAACCAGCTATGGGAAGTCTGGCTGCATCCATCACAAGGGAGCCATCTCAAACCATGTGTACCCAAGTGTACAAATTCTGAGATGCTTCTCTGGCATTTTCCCTCCCTCTGGCAGCACATTACTCTGAACAGCTTCACCAACCTCACCCCACTTTTTTCAAACATTTGTTGTGAGCACCAAAATACTGACCACTGGAAGAATCCACCTAGATGCTAGTTCTGAACCAGCATCTACATTCAAATATATGATGAGAATTGAGCCATTTTCAACAGGGAAAATGTTGGCTTAAATGCTTCTTCTGGGCTGCTTCTGGTTTCAGTAAGATCCCCTGATTCTTTGTGATTCAATACAGTGAAAAAAGCCCCTAATGTGAAGAACAGTTTGGCAAAATGGTAAAGAACACCAAACCCTGACAAAAAATATTGCAAGTATTTAAGTGAGTGTTTTTAATTTCTTTGAACTCCTACTTTATGAGGCATTAAAAAAGGCATTTTAAAAAATCTCTCTGCTTGCAAAACTACTTTCATTTCAGACATTCTGAACGAAACCAGTCTGTGTTATTCTTGGTGATTCTGAGCTCAAACTACAGAACCTTCTAGGTTCCAGCTGGAGAACAAACCCTGTCCTCTACCCTGAGCTCCTGAAGTCATGCATACCCAGCCACAACGGAACTGTTCTGCTCTGAGCTCCAGGAAGCAGCTTTTGTATGGATGGATGTGAAACCATCCCAGGCTTTGCTGGGCAGTTGGGCTTTAGTTTCTCTAGTTTGAGAGAAAGATAAAACGTGGCATCTTCCAGTATCAGACTTCAGAATCTCTTCTGCCTCTTCTCACTCTTAACATGAGCAATGAAACAATTACCAATACAGGCATTTAAATATTGCTTGTACAACTCTATGAGCTCTTTCAGTAAACGAATGGGCATTACTTCTCTCAGAGCTGTCCTGGCTGCTAGAAGGATCAAGCTCTTGGCAGTTTCCTTCAAAACTATTGGTTTTGAAATTCCCTTTCTTTGGGTGGTTTTGGTTGTTGTTGTTGGTTGGTTGGCTTTTAATTGCAAATTTAAATCGATGCTTCTCTCCAGGGAGCCTGGGTTTGGAGTTGCTGCTGCAGAATCCTAATCCTGCCTTGTTGTGCTCTCTAAGGTACCTTCGAATGCCAATGCTTATCCCATGAGTGAAACAGTAAAATAAACAGATGAGGTGGGTTTACCACTCTCCACTCCCAGCTCCTTAGGGCAGGAATCCTTGATTACCCAATCACTCACCTCTTTAGTTCCTCTTCCAGCTCCTTGACTCTGGTTTCTATTTTGGCTTTGGCCTGCTTTGTTGCTTCCAGTTCTCCTTTCAGCACTTCCTGCTCCCCAGACAGCTGGTCCACCTTGGCAATCAAATCATTCTTCACAACGTTCAAAGCATTTCTTAAAGGTGTGAAAGGGACAATAAGCAAAAATGCCCAAATCCAGCAACTGTCCATAAAAGAGACCTTTAACTAAAGTCACAGACACTACGAGAGGAGTTGAAACAAGTGTGTTTAACAATTCAGTCCAGCTATGACTCAGGGGGAATTAAACTTTGGGAAGATGGAGCTGCAGAAGAACAGAGAAATCACCATAATTGTTCAGGATGAGGTTTGTCCATTCCTGTATCCTGACTAACAAACCAAACTCTCCTTTGGAAGATGGCAGAACACTGAAGAAGGCAGGTGTAGAGCAACCTATCCATTTTTGACAGAACGGAAGTCTGAAACACACCTTTCAGAACTGCTGTCATCTGCAATTGTGGATAATTGTAGATGATGGCAATAGAAACAAGCATTTCCAATCAGCTCCAAAACATCTTGAAATTATAAAATCAGCAGCTTCCCATCACAGTAGGTTCTCCAACTCTCCCTGGGAATACTCTGCCTTCCCCTTCCCAGCTTCTCAGCTTTAATGGTTTGCCAGCTTTTCTCAAAAACCAACTCCACTACATTGTCTGCTTCTCCTCTATCAACTACGAAATATTTGAGAACTCAATAGCGGCAACAGTTTCTTTCCTAATAACAAACCTTGCAATTAAAACCGTACTATCACCAACATCCTTACGGAGGCTCAGACCAACACATAGATTCCCACTGAAGTTAATTTAAAGATTGCAACCAATCTCAGATGGCATCAGGCCCTACCAGCACGTGCCCAGAGGTTTTACCCAAGTGCTTTCAGAAAGGAATCAGTTAGGGAACAGCTCAGGAGAGCAAATCTTTGTGAAGGAACAAGTATTCAGGACAACCAATTAGATGAACAACTGAAGCAGGAGTTCTGGCCAAGACCTACTCCAAGGTGACATCCCATTTATAACCAGGCAGGTAGGTCAGAATATGCGACAGTTCCTTACTTGGTCTCCAGCAGCTGCGAGTTCTCCAACAGCAGATTGCCCACTTCTTTGCCCATTCCTGAAAAGAAAGGCCAGGCAGTTTTCACCTGCTCTCCCAGAAACATGCAGCTTTTGTGGCACTGCCTAACTTATGCTCAAGAAAAAGAAACCACTTTTGTTAGGCTTCCCTAGATTCCTGTGTCCTGTGCGGAGAGTGGAGTGTCCCTAGCTGAATGACCAAACAGCACCAGCAAAGATACCCATGTGTCCTGTAGAGAATCCAAACTCAGACCTAGCTTCTCACCCCAACCTTCACAGACCTCTTTGAGAGAGACAGAGGGGAGAGCTTCACTAATACCAATCAGGGAAGTCAAGGCAGTAACTCCTAGTTCAGTCATGAGCTATTGCAAACATTTTTTATCATTCCTCACACAAAAAGAAGGTAGAGTTTATGGGTTTTTCACAAGGGTAGCAGAACACTGTCCAAGTTGCTGTCTTGATCTGCACACTAGTGATTTTCTTCCTTTCTTAGTATAAGCCGAATTTTCTGTTTGCATGATTTGGGATCATGGTTGTGATGAGTTTCATGCACATGAAAGGCCTCCCATTATCGACCTTCTGCTAGAGCAGTTTTAACAGGACTGCAGATTGTCCCTTGCTCTATCTAGCTTTAACAGCTTTCTCACAGATGTTTAAAATGTGAAGTCTCCGTTCCACCACTTAAGACCCACACTCAACACCTACAGCAGACACTCTGCACTTGCACTTGGGCATCCACATACAGCTACAATCTGCCGACTGGTTTACAAGAACATTGACACACCAGGGGCTAAGAATGAAGGTCGAATTCAGTATTTCATAAAACAGAGGAAATTTAGGGACTAAAACCACATCTGGGTTGTTTCCTCCTGACAGGGACTTGCTGAGTCCCAGGGTCAGCCTCTGTCTTCTAGGGGGGAACAGAGGCCACCTGAGAGCTGAAGGCAAAGAGGCCTCTCCTGTTGGAGGACAGTGCTGAGGGGTGCAGCTGGTATCTCACCACAGGTCCCAGAGCATGAAGAAGTCTCCCCACCATCAGTATTTGTTCTGCCCTCTGAACTCTGTCTTCCTTCACAGCAAAGACATCATCAGTTTTCATGACACGTCATTTGCTGATTAATTAGTATTTGCAAGAAAATAAAAACAACACAAACTTGAATTAAATGGAAGTTAGAGGAACATGGCAGCACATGAGAAGTGAGAACACACCACAACACTCCAACATACAGATCCTCTTCCCACAGTTAAATGGGATGAATTTATGACGACAAAAGCAAATTCCCAGCAAGAATGAGTAAAAAGCATTTTCAAAGAACTTTTGAAAAATTAATGACAGATAATTAATCACTTTGATGTTTCAGGCAATGTGTGTCAGAGAATATTCCAACAGCACAAAAGTGGGAAACACTAACTGCAGTGCAAACTACAGTGTATTTTGGGTTGGTAAGGTGAAGGATCCGTAGCCCTTTTTTTGTGACATGCCGCATGTAGGTCAGAAGACTCAAAAGTCTTCTGTTTATTAAATGCCTTTCTTGCTCATTTTTAGTGATTCTACAATATTTAGCCTGTAAGGCATTAAATTGGCACAAGGACATTAAAGGTGCTGAGGAACATCCAGGGACTAGCTCATCCCCATATTTTTTGGATTAAATCTTTTTCCTTCATATTCTTGAGTCATACATCCCTCTCTGCAGCTGTGTTAGGGAGAAAAAGGAATTCTGGGGAAGAGGGAGAGCTATCATGCCAGAACTAAAGGCCACACAGCATTCCATCAGTATCCTTTACCACAGCGTCTACTTTACTTGTGCATGATGCAGTGACAGCCCAATGCCTTAACCACACCTCTGGCAATAAAGAACAGGATGAAGTCTCCTAGAGCCATGGAATGGCACTACAAGATCATCTTGCACAGGCTGTAATGGGACAGCTCTACTCATGGGAAGAAAACTTCCAGTGTGGAGAGACCATAAGGAGACCTCTTCCACCCTCTGGGGCATGGAGCAAACGGAGGAGAGGTCTGGGCAGAGTCCTGTCCAACAGAGCTCATCCTACACCATCTTCTTCTCACAGCCAGGCAAACAGTGTGAAGCATCAAAGCGGATAATCAACTACAATGAAACAGAGGAAAATCCCCAAACCACCTCCACAGAGCAGCTACATCCTGCTTCTTGGAGAGGTGCTGCCAGCACCACAAAAAACCACACCAAGGTGATGCAAAGCGTATGGACAGATGATGAGTGAATGGAAGGAATGCAGAAAAAAATGCACATTAAAAAAAAGAAAGAAAAGAAAAGGNAAAAAAAAAAAAAAAAAAAAAAAAGGCCTTCGCCTTACCAAAGAAATCATCCCGTACTATGAGAGCCATCCCATACGAGAAAGGGAACAGAAAGAGATGGGGACAAAGGGGAAGAAAGGAAGAGAAAAAAAGCAGCCATTAAGTACCAGTCTGTAAACAGCAAACAGAGCAGCTCATCAACACATGTACAGTGTGTGGTGCCAGCACATGTAATGCTTGGTAGAAAGTTATCTTGTTCTGCTGCAGCCTGACCTAACAGGGACTTCATCACCTTGGAGTGTCACAGAATGGTTTGGGTTGAAAGAGACCTTTAAAATGCATCCAGTTCCAGCCCCTGGCACAGGCAGGGACACCTCCCACCAGAACATGTTTCTCCAAACCCTACCCAACCTGGCCTTGGTCACTCCCATGGATGAAGCAGCCACAGCTTCTCTGGGCAACCTGTGCCAGGGCCTCACCACCCTAATTGCAAAAGAAATTTTTCATATATGTAATCTTAATCTCCCCTCTTTTTGTTTAAAACCATCACCCCTTGTCCAGATGTCAGGATAAGCTTGAGATGACCTCATCTGCTTCTTTCATATTCATCATTTTCCCTATATGATATATTCTTGAGTTTCCCATCACCACAACAAAGGCAGGTCAATAGACATTATGAACAGGGTGAGGGAAGGACAGTTGCAGGGGGAAAAAACCTAAAGTGGGGTGAGTATCAAAGCTTTCATCTGGCCTAAAAAGGCCCAAATCTACCTCCACACTGCAACAAACTCCAACCCAACTTCAGTGGGAGGTTTTCTGAGGAATGTCCACAAAAAATGTGGCTTACAGTAAAACCAGTTTGAATGAAAAGAAGGGATGATGCCGTCCCCTTCTTGGTATCATCGCAGAGCCCACACTGAGCAGCACCAGGCACAGCGATGTGGCAGAGCTTGTTGGCGCATCACATAATTGCAGCTGCCAGGTCACCACCTTTACTACACGGCAAACTTCACCCAGTCTGCACTGTAATCAAGAGAGATCCCCTTGACTTAACTGAAATTACATCAGGGCCCAAGTATATTTTACAAGCAGCTGCAAACCTGACAGGAGAGCATGGCCCTAGGGCAGCAAGCAGCTTCCCCCAACAAAGGACAGAACCATCACCCAACTCCTGCCAGAAAGGCAAAGTTTCCACCAAAGACAGAGGCTTTGCCACTCTAACCCATCATGAAAGTGTATTTAATGTTGCTACCACAATACCTGAAGGGGGGTTGGTTCGCACCAGGTAACCCCCCCGCAGCCACTGGCACATGGAGGGACTTCTCACAGCCCAGGCTGTGAAGAGGACAACGGGACCCTCACTCAGTCTGTGCTCACCTGACTTCTGCTACAGGTACCCTTCCTGGCAGAAAAAAAGCCCCTTGAGCCCCAAGACCTCGAGTGACAGGCCAGTGTGACACTGTGGAGCAAACCTGCCCACAGCCACGCAAGAGAAAGCGGGTTGAAAGGCAGCAGGAGTGAGAGCAGAGCAGGGATCTCCTGCTGCAGGGACCCACCAGTGTGAGGTAACCAAGCAAGGCGAGGTGGGAGAAGTCTGCAAAGCCAACCGTGTTTGGACAAGAGCAGGGGAGTATCACACGTGTATACCACATCATCCAACCTCAACCAGAAAAAAAGAAACAAGGAGAACTGAGTAGGAGATACACACCTGAGAACTCCCCTATGCGCCATGTCCAGCGAAGCACAGAGAGACAAGGGAAAAAGGAAGGGAAAAAGGATCAATCAGTGACTGAAACCGACAAAATCAAAATTTTGTTAAAAAAAAAATTAACAATGATTCAGCCATTTCAATGTCAAAAGGCATGAAATAGTAAGGACAGGACCTGCCATAGCTGTTGATGGCATGACTCTACACATAGGACAGAAAAAAAAAAAACAAGGAAAGATAACTTGTGGTACAACTGCAGCCACACACCTCAGCTACCCCCAGATTTCCAGATGTGGATCTGAGGCAATCAGATCTTCCTGGACTGGGTAAACCTTTATTTTGTCTTTATTTAGTCATGTACCACTAAATGCAGAACAGCTCATTCCCACTACACCTCTCACTTCCCCTCCCCTTGTGATTTTAACAGCTGGATCCTCTGACAGTAACTCTGCTCTCCAGTGACACTTCAGCTTGCAAATGACAACTGGTTGCATTTAAAACCTTTTTTTTTGTACAGTGTAACGCTGGGACTTAGTTTGATAATCCCATTTCAACTTCTGTTCTCAACACTGTATATAAACTTACCGCTAATAAGGCTGCATTTCTGTCTTCACCGCAGACCCCCTGTTTAATTTCCAAAGCAAATATAGTTGGTTATCCTAGACCTAAATCACAGAACCACAGAATGGTTTGGGTTGGAATGATCATCTTGTTCTACCCCCTGCCATGGGCAGGGACGCCTTCCACAATCCCAGGTTGCTCCAAGCCCTGTTCAACCCAGCCTTGAACATTTCCCGGGATGGGGCAGCCACAGCTTCTCTGGGCAATCTGCTCACCACCCTCACCACCTTCAGTAGAAGGACCTGTCCACTGAGCACAACCAAACTGCTAGTCATCATGTGCATCTGGAAACACTTTGGATAGAGAAGAGCAGGAAGAGGGATCTGGTAGAAGGGGGGGCTGAGAAAAGGGGAGATGGGAGAACAGGAGCCTACCCAGATCACCTATGATTAACAAGTGAATATGCAGGAAAACAGCCAACTAGTGCTACTAAGTCTGTAGGAGAAATAAGGGAATTTGGTCCTCAATTCCCATTAGTAAATAATTGTTCTCACTCCACATTTTTCTCCAGAATACCTCCTATACAAACCCATGTGTGTAAAGCAGTATTAGAGGTGGGGGGAAAACCCCATGTTTTATTTAAAATAATAAAACATGAAGAGTGCCAATTCTGTACCAGAAATAAATGGGATTTTCGATTCCAGAATCAGACTTGCCTGCCAGACACTCCTCAAAGGTAATTTCTACAAGTCCTGTTTTTAAGGTACTCTTTAATGAGATTTCTCTTTCTTTAAGAAACTGAGACCAAAAAAAAAGAGAATATTCTTTACAGATTGCCAAGTTTTGAGAGACTGGAGGAAGTAATAACTCTTCATTTAAGTGAGCTTAGAGTCACTCATTAATATGATTTACAGAAAGAAGTGAGCTCCAAATATTACCTAGAGAGAACTCCTTTAGCTTGTGGATCTTGTTTCTTACATCACGTTCACAAAGCACCATTTCCTCTGTGTCTCTTCAGACTTAAAGGTACAGCACAAAGACAGAACATTATCTCTAACAAAAAAGGCAAAATGTTGGACTATGTTGACAGATTTTTGTCAGCTCTAAGATCTAGCCTTTTGCTTCTATCTTTACCAGATTTTCTTTTGTGCTTTTTATTGTGCAAAGCCAAAAAAAAGTACTAGTCTAATTTCTTGACTGACATGACCCCTGAGATCTCTCTGTGCTTCCTCTCTTTGTACAACCAGCAATGTGTGTATTAATTTTAAAAACTCTCTTACGTGCCAGAATCAGTAGCCAGAACTCAGCCAAATGATTAATTAGATCCATGTTTATCACAAAAAAAAAAAAGCCACAGAACTACCTGAGTTCATCACAGTCCATCTCCCAGGTTTGAAAAGGAACCAGCCTTCCTATTTTGCTGGCCCGCTATGGGATCACTTGCAAGGGTTCTGTTGCTGTGCGCCGGCCAGAAAATGGTCCCAGCACAGAAATGTCCTCCTTGTAAGCCACACTGCAGTCTTCAGAAACTACACTGTGATCTTCAGGGCCCACACTTACACGGGAATTGTTCAACAAAGCCTTCGTACATTTTTATTCCAAGTGGTAACTGCCAAACAGACATCTCAACACACCGAAGTCTTTGGGCAGCCTTATAGCAGGAAGAGTTGAAGCACCTTTGACTTCATCCAATACTGTAGTGAACAACCATGCAAGATTTGGGCAAGAAAAAGCTTTGTCCCTTAGAAAATAACAGTCTGCATTTCTTGCTGATCACTGGGTCAGGCTACAGGGTAATCCCAAGAGGAAGTTGATTTCCAGAAGGCAGGAAAATGGGAAGCACGATTCCAGAAAAGTAACTCTTTCAAGCCAATAATACCTGATACGCCAGCCATTCTGGGGGGCAAAGGAAAGCAGCAGTTGGCACAGTGATTAGCAGACAGAGCTGCAGAATCAACCCGACACTCTTTGATAAGGAAGCACCCGAGGACCAAGATAAAATAGATAGTCAATGGCAAGATTATCCGTGGTTTTAGTGCTTTGATTCTGCTAGGAAGAGAGCTCCTGGTAATGTATGGAGCTGGCTAACCAAAATTCATTCCACAGCTTTTTATTAACCATCACATGTAGCTCCTACTGTCAAGCTTCCCTTTAAGCAGGAGCCCTAGCCCTTCTGCAAATGGCTACCAGCATCCAGGGGATTCACAAACCTGGAAATCTTGCTTTTCCTTCATAATTCTTAATTTTGTAAATATTTGCACAGACTGGCTTCCATTGCAGGCAGAGAAAGTCTGTGTGTTCATCCTGAGTCTTCTGCAGATTTTTTTTCTTCTGGCAATCTTGAATTGAAGGTGAAACAATAAATGATTTCATGCTTTAGGAAATGGCACAAGGGCTCTCTTGCATGCTGCAAGGCTGGCATGATTAAAAAAAATCCAAACCAAACCTACCCATATCAAAAAGCCATTGCGAGCATTTTGGTGATGGTTGGATTCTTGTTCTTAATTTCAGTCACACTATTGGCTATAACAGTACAATTTCACAGATACTTGTCTTTCATCACACAAGAAATATTGTATTAACTCCTTTCCAGTTTTCAGTCCACACCTTCCAGGTTAAGTTTTTGGTTAATAGGGCAAAATCTATTCCCCCTGCAAAAACATGCTTTTTGAGGGCTATGATACAAGACATATCAAAGCTGATACAAGTACCTTCCTAATTTGGGCAAAGGTGAGCTGCTACAAGTCTGTGTGACATGCTTCAGCTCATTGTGTTCTGGACACATATACAGAACCAAACTTACAAGATTATCTATAAACAGCTCTATATTGGTAATCTCCAGAAAGGAAACGTTCTCTTTCAGATCAGATCTCTTGCCACTAAGTACACATAACGCATTTTTTCTGGGGTCCTCATGTGTCCTAAGGCTCCTTAAAGCAAGCAGTAACATGGAAAATGAGCTACACTGTTATAAACTCTACCAGCTGCCTGTGTCACCTGAGTATTCAAAGACCACTTGTACTGTCCTGATACAGGAAAACAGCAGGAATTAAGAACATGCTTAAATTCTGTCAAAAATCAAGATATAGATACTCAAGAATCCAATACAAAAAGGTACGGAAAGGACTCAGAGTGCTCCCTCTGGCAAAGCTATTCTCTGACTGCTGCAGAGTCCCAGCCAGGAACACAGCCTAGCTGCAGGTATTACAAACACCTTCAAAACCAGCCTAAAAAGTGAATTACGGCATCTCTTAGGCTGACTGTAAAACAGTAAATGCTACATTACAGACCATAATATTTCTACATCATTTAAACATCAAAAACTTAAATAAGTGAGTTACTTTCTTACAAATTTCAAACAAACTCTTTATTCCAAATATAAAATTACTGGGGGAGGAATTTTGGGCCAGAAGCAGAAGTAGCAAATTTTGTCTTCAAATTATTTGTGTGGGAGAATCCTGTAGAAAAATAACTTATACAAAAGACAACCCAAATAAAAGTTACCTAACAGCTGAGATTATTTTCTAAATAATCATTACTGGACTGCAGGTACATGCTTCTGTCACATGTATCTCAATTACCATGCATTCTTAAAAAAGCTAAACATCCAAGTTCTGAAAGAAAAAGAGAATTTAAATGTTTCTAGAAGCTTAATATAGTGTCATTGTAACAGAGAAAACAGAATGGTTCTAACAAGGTTTTACCTAGCAGATCTGCTCCTTCATCGACATCTCCAATGACCTCAGACCCTGCTGTGGAAAGTTCATGGTACAGGGAGTCTGTGTTGATGCCAAATGCTTTGTTCACAATCCCCTGTGTTGGGCTGTTGTTGGAAGCAAAAAAACAGAAGGAATCTTGTTACTTGGCAACACTTAAGCTCAAACGTTTCTCTTTGAAATACTGAGCATCCCAAACTGTTGCAATCAAAACCGAGAGCACATTCCATCTGTTCACCATTGGCTGAATCAGGGAACACACTGAGTAAAGAATATGTTATTCCCCATATCATGAAATCACACAACTGGCTTCCCCTTAAGGAAGGGACCTTAAAGACCATCTTGTTTCAACCCCCTGCCATGGGCAGGGACATCTTCCACTAGCCCAGGTTGCTCCAAGCCCTGTCCAACCTGGCCTTGGACACTTCCAGAGATGGGGCAGCCACAGCTTCTCTGGGTAACCTATGCCAGGGCTCCAAATATGACCTGGAGAGAACTCTTCCAGCTTGTCGATCTTGTTTCTTACATCACGTTCATAAAGCACCATTTCCTCACAGCCAAGAATTTTTCCCCAGTATCCCATCTATCCCTGCCCTCTGGCTGTGGGAAGCCATTGCCCCTTGTCCTGTCCCTCCATCCCTTGTCCCCAGTCCCTCTCCAGCTCTCCTGGAGCCCCTTTAGGCCCTGCAAGGGGCTCTGAGCTCTCCCTGGAGCCTCCTCTTCTCCAGGTGAACACCCCCAGCTCTCCCAGACTGGCTCCCAGAGCAGAGGGGCTCCAGCCCCCAGAGCATCTCCGTGGCCTCCTCTGGACTTGCTCCAACAGCTTCATGTCCTTCTTGTGGTGAGGACACATCTATCATGCACAGCCTCAAAGCTCACCCAGATGATTTATTTTGAAGTCATACAAGTTAAGGACTATTAAGTATTTCACATAAAAATTTCAACTCGCAGAAGCGCTCAGCTTTGACCTGTCAGATTCTGCAAGGATTCCCATGCTCCTATCAATCTAGATAGAAACCTCAGGCAGCAGTAAGACCAGATAAGAAATTCAATGCTGAAAACAGCAATGGCCTTTTTACTTGGCCAACCACTAAGTGCAATCAGCCTGAAGGGTCCATTTTCCCTTTGGTGTAAGCCTCTGTATGAAAATGCTTCTTCACATGTCCCCAGATGTATTTCAATTAAGGTAAATCAAAGTTAATAGTTTTTAGTCTTATCAGATGAGGGCACATTTCCACCTCAGTGTCTTTGCTACCATCAAGAATCTTCTTGCATTTCTTGACAGCCTCATGGCTCAAGCAGCAAACATCTGTTACAGGATGTGCAGGTGAAGCAACCTCTGGGATTGTGGCTGTCTAGTCTAAAAAATTGTCTTAATGTGGGTTATAAACACTTCGTAGTGTCCTGCCACGTATGAGTGACATCAACCAGCATGAACAGCAGCTGTGCAACTTCTCCAGCAATCTATCAGAAAGGTCAGCACCAGTGGAGATGATCTCAAGTTGTATAGTTTCATTATCACATAAATAACCTCAGTGATTAAAAATGAAATTTAGTAGCTGCCTCTGATATTGCAGTTACAGCACACTGCAAAGAAGAGGGGAAAAAAGTGGATTTCTCAATTACAGAAAAATTCTAGCTACCCAGACATCTGAGAGCACTGAGGAGGTACAAATGGTGCCGTGATGGCACTGCAATTAATCAGTTCACACAGTCCGATGGTCAGCACAAATGACAAGAGAAACCAGCACCCAGTCTGACCTGGAGACCTAATTCAGACTGAACTTTCCTCTTCAGCATCCAGCTTTCAGAGCTGGATGCATCATGAAAGCACTCTGCTTTTAGAGCAGCATACACACTGTCAGCAGTCCAAGTCTCAGTCTCACCACCTGGAGCAGAGAATCCTGCCTAAAGAGCTCAGATGCATCAATCCTCTCTGTTTCCTTCTTACCCTTGGATTTGACCAATTTTTTATCTGATCTCATCAGTCACTTTTGTCTTCCCCACACAGAGCAGTTTCAACTCCCTAGATTCCTCCTGACTCTAAAAATAGTCCAGGCATCCTACACATCCCAAAGGGAGCTTAACTGTGTGTGCCTTCCCAACTGAGAAATGCACGTGTTATTGCTGCTCATATCCTTCTCAGTGGGGGTGCTCAACAGGGTGGGCAAATCCAGTCCAGACTGGGACCACGAGATAATCTTGCCTTCACTCTGCATACCTGTAAGATTTTGGGGTTTTTTTTTGCTGGTATAGAGCCAAATTACCCACTGGACAAGGGTAAAAGGTAAACTTTAGTAAAAACAAATCAAGGTGCCTAGGCTACTAAATCTAGACTAATACATGCCTCACAGAAATGTGGTGCCAAAATTAATAGCCTTTAGGAAGCCTCCTATTTAGCACAAAAAGGATGGTGGGTAGGGACCAGAGCAGCAGAGTAGTTTAGTTAAAGTGTGATGATTCTTCTGAAAACTCTTGTTGAGGATTTGTAGCCACTCTTCAGTGCACTGATGGTTCACAATTGCTCTGAACAGCCTCACCTGGGAACTGTACCTACCCACTTGTCCCAGGGCTCCCTTTGACCTCAGGCCTATGCCTTCAGTCCTTTGCTAAGCTGCACCTGTTTTCCGTCCTGCCTCCTGCTGCTCATGGGTAGCACTGGGACCAAATTCAAACCCTTGCCTTGTCTGGAGCTGCTGACAGGGCTCACTACCAGAGATCTAAGCCTCCCTGCTCAGAGCCTGTGGGACTGGGATTGCTGAGGTTACCTCTGCTTGTCTTCCCTTGGGGGGCAGCCCTGCCTCTACTCCTTGAACACTTGAAAAAAATTAGAACTGAAAAAATCTTGAAGTTTTAAAATGGAATTCAGAACTGAGCTCTTATTAGACAAATTCACCTTCTCCCACTTCCTGACAGCTTAAGCCCATGTCCTCTTTGCTTGTCTTAAACCTTCTGCTGCTCCATAATCTCTCCAAACTCCCTGACCAGCAGGGCAAATGAGCCTAGTCCTGGGTCAGCTGTACACATCCTCCCGCAGATCACCAGCAGGCATCTGCCCTTTTGGAGAACCCAAAGCAGGTCAGGGCCTCTGATACTAGGCAGAATATATGGACTGTCTCAAACAGCTGCATTGTGAGCTCACTGTGAACCAGAGCATCCATTCCTCACTCCTTGTGAAGCCAAGTGACAGAGCACACAAGGAAAGTCACAATCAGTACCTGCTACCCGTGCGTTCCAGGCGGGGGTCCTGACACATGTCCAGCTCTGGGGTAGAATCAATGATGTCCTGGACATCGGACCACTCATCGCTGCTGCCCATCCCTAGGTAAGACAGTACATATCACATCCAGGATCAGGACTTTCAGAGAATGGTATTTCTAGAAGGGACTTTTGCAGCTTTGAATATCTAGGTTTGAAAATTTCATGGTGCCATGTTCAAAATTTTAAAATCAGAACAGAAAGTGGTTGAGGGTGGCCTCTCAATTCCAGAGCAGGAAAACCATAAGCATCCCCTTTTCCCACCCCCACTTCAGAGCATCACCAAAGTCATTGCCCTGAATACTCACTGAAATGGGATAAACAGCAGTATTTTATCCATTGAAATAAATTCCAAAACCCCTTTTTATCTGCCAATAAAAAACTCATCCATCCCCATATAGCATTACCTGAGATCAAAGGCAATACAGTGATTTTCTGTACAGCTTCTGAGCTTTCTGTACACCTTCTGCTGTTAGGAACTGGCACTATTTAGTTTTAATAGAAACAGGTTTTCAATACAAACCCTCAAGTCTACACTAGCTTAGATACCCGTTACACTGAAACTTGACTTCAAAACCGATAAATGAAATCTGGTTTCTGTGTTATCTACAGCCTGAAGCCAGTATTTAAAGAATAAGGAATTTCTTCATCTTGTCAAGTCCCATTTATTGGATACCAAACTCTTCAAAAGCTCGGACTTGCAACTATTCTGAACAAGCAACATGAACAGAGTGTCAGTTCACACAAGGAATTCCCGAAGGATTATTGACCTCATTTGTGAATTACATTAGTCCTTCAATGACATTAGATGTGACATTTTTGACCTTCCCAAACGATCTCAGTAGCCAAATATACAAAGTCCATGACAACTGGAGTGTTGATTTCTTTCAGGCTTGCAGTGTGCACCAGCTGGCAGCAAACCCAGGCTGGAAGACAAAGAGTGATGTGGATCTGTTGCCAAAGCAGGCATCCACATCCAGCAGGTCTAACACAAACACAGCCTTCCTCAGCTTTATTTTAACAAGCTGGGAAGCTTTTCTGCAAATACCTCTAAGTACCATTTTTGGTAGCTCAGCTCTAAGGCACGTGCATTCCTGTCAGACATTTTAATTACAGATGCATAAAATACATGACTAAAATTCAATATGCAGAGCACATAAGGAAGACACAACTATCTACTTTGAGCACATTCCACAGTATCACACTTCCACCAAGAAAGTGCAAAACAAAAAGCTTCCACCTCACAACTGCACACATACAGAAGAGAGATGACTTTGACCCAAGAAATCTGTTGATAGTAAATGAGCTTGTAAAGCAGCAACCGTAAAAATCAGGGTATTTATAGTGCATTCAAACTACTGACATCCATGCTTATCTTTCCTGATAAAGTGTTACATGGCCCTGCCTTGGCCAGGATCACAGCCAGACGACAATTTAAGAGCAGGCTGTGCAGAACCCATATGCTTCCATGGACAACTACCCTAGTGTCTGACAGAGGGACATCTGTGACCCTGAGTATCCCCTCAGGAAAATACAGACTGGGACTCTGCCATGGCAGTTCTCATTCAGTGCTACAGCAATAGGTATTGCATGTTGGTTTATAGTCTTACTTCGTTCGGAACCAGCCTGTGCATGTTGGCAGAGGAATTTCTGCTTTAGTAATAACTTCTGCTTCCCAAGTAATAACTTGGGTAAAAAGATGATCAGCTGGTTCAGATGCCAACCTCAGAGACCTATGTTTACCCCTAAACTCCTGCAGATCATCCTAATGACCTTTAATAAGTCTTACAGTCCTTCTGTATTTTAAGTTCATGACCTGTGAAAACAGGTCACTTCTCGTTTCTCATGGCCACTGCAACTCTCACAATCCATGGTGAGATCTGCTCAGACACTACATGGGCACAGCTGAAGGGCCTTTTATCAAGTTATTACACCATTTATTTATTTAACAGCCTGGTGCTAAAGCTTAGATGATGGCTTTCCTGACAAGAAATCATTAATTCAAATTACAAAAGGACTCTGGAAAACAGAGAGAAAACAACTGTAACTTCCAAAGATTTGGGAGTGTTCTTATGTGAGAAAAAGGCTAAAAGAAATTAGCTCATTTAGCTGAGAAAAACAGCTGGATACAATTGCTTTTTTAAGCAAATCAGAGTGTGGGATAAGCGCACAGAGGGAAAATAATTATTTAATCTCACTGACAAATTTGGCATTTGAACAACTAGATATAAAATACTTATGAATAAATCCAGAGAGAAAATGAAATATAAGCTTTTAACTGTCATATTGATGAGGTCCAGAAACAGCTTCCCAAAAGCTCAGCCTAACGTGCAACTTGAGTGCTCATGAAAGAGGTTCCATGACATGAATGCATGCCATTGCAGGACAGTGAACTCAGTGATCTGTTCTCATCCTGTGAATTCATGAAATTACTCATATAACTGATGTTTTCAAAGATTTGCTACCCAGAAAACTGCTAACGTTCAATTAACCCTGTCTCATTCATGTACCTTTCCAAGTAAGGCTTCCTCAAATCCCATACTTACAGTGCAGTCTCCCAGCCTCCCCCTGAAACAGAGAGACACAAGCACTGGGATGTTGATTATGTTAGCGACCAAGTACCTGAGCTCCAGCTGCCATACCTATGCTGACATTCCTCATCTCCTGTGTGACCTGGACTTCCATGTTCCGGCTGTTCCGCTTTTCTCGTGCCCTCTTATTGCTCTTGGTGGTGCCATTGGTGTACTCGTTGATGGGCTGGATGCTCTCGTTCAGAGGGGTGACAGCAGCAGAGGGCACAGATGATGTGGGAGTGTTGGACTTGGTTCCCGTAGTGCTCGGCGTGGCAGCTGCGGAGGACTGCCCAGATTCCGACATTTCGTCTTGAGGACACTGTGGTAATTCAAGTGCGGCAGAACAGGAAGGGAAAAGCACAATAATACATTTCAGTTAATGTCCCATTTGCTGGTGTATGGATGCCTTAAAGCATTATGAGCATGGTTCTTGCTCACTGTACCAGTTACATGTCCCAACATTTGCTGGTGACACCAGGCACTATCACCACAGTGAAGCAGTGAGTTCTCCTGCTGAACTCAACAAGTAAGTCCCACCTGTGAAAGGGCTGATAACCTTCCTCCTTCACTGCTGAATACTGGTCTTCACAAATCACATTGGTATGTGATCTCAAGAAAGGTGGCCTTATCACAGGTGAAAAGCACCTGTAGCTCACACTGACTACAGTGAAAGCTGAAGGGCTTTGGCACTTGCGGCAAGCCAGGCCAGTGTTTCCCAAGGCTGGAAGGCAACATGGATATTGCTTGGGAAGGATCTGAAGTGGCCTCTTAGAAGTCTTGGCTGATGTCATTACTGTAAGCCACCAACACACCTAGATGAGAAAACAGCAACCTGGTTTTGGCACTAAACTGCAGAAGCAAAGTGGACACAGATCTGGCTTGTCTGGCGCAAGAGACCTATGTCTCCAAACCACCTTACGCAGAGCTAGGCAGGCATGGGTCCAGCTTGAGAACATAGCAGAAACAGATGTGGTCTCCCACTTTCAAATGGCAGGATGACAATATCCAAGAATTCAGAAAGGTGAGAAATGAACACAGGAGATGGATTCCTAGTATGGAATGTGCAAAATGGCTCTTGGTTTTAACAGACATTACAGCCCCACTTCTTGTACCATCACTTCTTGAGGAAAAGGTAGGCTTCAAGGCTTTGTCAGGGTTTTACACTGTGACTTGTGTTTGTCAATTAAAGCAGCACTGCTTCAGTCAGCCAAGGAATGCCCTGACCAGTGCTGTGACCTCTCCCAGACCCAAATGAGATATCCCCAGTCTTAAGGGCAGCCCACTCTAATAACTGCTTGCAGGGAGGTGACATTATTAATGCTGAGAGTTATATGTGACAGTGGGTTGCAACTGGGTGCAGTGGCATTCAGCATCTGCACATCCAGACCCAGCTTTCATCTTCACCACTGGCCTCTCACCCCCTGTGCAAGTACTAGAGAGATCCTGGTTCTGCTCAGAGGCTGCTCTGAGCCCTCCAGCCTTAGAGCTGTGACGCTGTTTCACTTTGCTCATCTGGAAGTCTCGTTCTCTTGTTCTAATAACAGCTTCACAATATGACAAAAAAATCCAATATCGAATGAGTGAGAAGACTGAAAAAAATGGTGACTTAACCCTTTGCAGCCATATTTTTGTTAAATCTGGAATCTTCCTTTAATTAGACTGGCCTCTGTATGCTTATCTTAGAATGCCCTGCTGCACACTGCACCATAGAAATCAAAGGGTTTACAGTGCATCCGCACATTTATATTGGAAACTCAGCTTTTTTTAAATGGCACTACCATTAAATGCAATCTACATTTTGTGTATTTTCTGCATTGTCAGTCCAAGCAGTACCCACATTCCCACATGAATATCCAAACCATTTCCCTGCATATATGCTGGTTTTAGCATCAAGACTGAGATGAGAACTTTGCTCTTAGGCTGCTACATGTGAAAACTACACTTCCCACCTCTACTTCATATTCCTGGTTTAGGAGCTACTTTCCTAATATGTAAAGAAAAAAAAAAAAGAATCAAACGGGATTTTTGATAATAAATAGGATCCAGTAAGCCTTGGACTACCTCAGGTGCAGTTTGTCTTCTGTGCTTTCTGATGTACAAAGGGACAAGAGTATCAAGTGTGAAGTGCAACCATAAAACCTCTTTCCCCAAACAAAACTGCTGTAGCATAAAAGAATTCAGGGATGTTCTTGGACCCACTGTAAGTCTATCAGAATAACCAAAGTTCAGGAGCATCTTAGCCATGTAAGAGACACCCAGGTGGGTCCACTCTACTTGTCATTCCTTGCTCTTATGAACCAGATACCATTCAAAAGCCCTGGACCATCAGTCTCTAAGGGTGATATTTGTATCAGAGATATCCTGTAACTTCTTGTTTATTGGCATAACCTGCCCCTTACCCAGAACACACAAATAAGTAATCACCCCGGTCTTTCACTACTCTTTGGTTATAGATGTGAGTTTTGTATTTACCTAGAAAACATACTTTATCAACATTCCAGCCTGCACTGGAGAAATTCCTCCCAAATGTAAATACTACCAATGTGCTCCTCTTCACAGCCCAGAAGCTGGTATCTTTCTTCTATTGTCTGAGTGCTCTGTTAATGCTATATATTGCACTAAGAGTACAACTCTCCTCTCCAGCACAGGAGGCATTCTCCAAAACCCATAGCTCACCCAAAGAATACTCTCCACAGCCACCACTTACCTACAGCCATACCTGTCAACCTCCTAAACATCAACTGTGTAGTAGTGACCTCCAAAATGCATTGTAAAGGCCCAACATTCATAGCAGTCATATGTCACCATGAGAAGCCACAATTGTATGGTTATAACACTGAAAGCATAGTACATAAAAACAAAAATGTTAAGGACTTTCATCTCCAAAACACTGTATAAAATAAATGTATAACTGAATGCAAAAATAAAATAATGACAGCAACTAAAACAGAAAATAGTAATTTAAAGTAAACAAGGACACTTAAAATGTAAGTACAGTATGGCCCCAGGAAGAAGGAAAACTAGTGAGAATAGTCAGGTACATACTGGGAAGGTGAGTCATGTGTGAGAGATGTCAGCAAAATATCAGAGCTCTGAAGAAAAGGCAAGGGGGGCATGAGCCATGCCGCTGAAAAGTCAGTCATGCAGAGGATTTAAGAGACAGCATTTCAGTCACAGAGTGTGGAAGAAGCTTGTGGGAGGAAAATCTCCATTCCAAACTAGCAAGTCAGTCAATCACAATTAAAAGTAATTATTCATGAATTTGCTCCATACTCAGGAAATTCTCCATAACAGACTACCTATTCAAGTCTTCCACAACACAAGCTCCTTAGCTCCACCATACCATCTAGCCTCCTTTATCCCAGCATTCCACTCCAAGTTTCCCTAACAAGCACCAACATAAATCCCAGCACGATACATTTGGAGCAGCACACTGCTACTTCTGCACAAAGCTTTCTTGGAAACAGATGTTTTTGGCGTGATACCACCACCACCACCACCAAATAACTAAGAGACTCAGTAAATAATCACAGAATGGTTTGGGTTGAAAAGGATCTTAAGCACCACCTAGTTCCAATCCCCGTGCAGGGCGTCTTGCCTGCCCAAAGCAGAACAACCTCTATTACCTGAACTTGGACACCAAAGCTTCCCATTTATCTGGGTTGCTGCTGCATTCCCCGGCAATGCAGATGCTGGGTTACTTCTTTTGCAAGTTCTCAATGGGACCACTTAAGGAACTAGACCTTAGCAAGGCTGGGGAAGATGGATCCAACCACAGTGTCACCCAGCTCTTCTCTAAAAACTAACCACCACTGCCCAGCCTGATCACTGGAAGGTCTGTTCACACCAAGGTGTGCAGCACTGCCTGGAGAGCCTGAAGAATAACCGAAAGGTGGGCTGGCTCTGTACATTTTGGTTGTGCTGGCACAGCACCAGTATGAAGAAACACATTCACACTCTGTCCTAATTTCCACCATCCATTATTATGTCATTGTACTGTGGCACTGCTATTCCCTAATACCAGGCAGAGCTTTCTGGAAATTACTGTAGGACCTGAATGGCATTCTGCAAGTTGCTACATTTCCCAAACTTCTGTGCCTCTAACACTACAGTAAGGACTGGATTCCAATCCTCCATCCTAGGCAAAGATATTTGGGATTTCCAAATCCCACAAAGGCAGAGAGCTGACAAAGTGCTGATGTTTGTGCTGTGCTAGGCCTGGCTGCTTTACAGAGGTAATGTTAAAAAAATTAACTTGCTGCTTTGTTTTCTGAGTAAATTGTGAATTTGTCTGTGCATTAAGAAGGCCACTGCTATAGAGTCCCTCAGGTGAAAGCCCATTCATGGAATCTGGAGACATGTATAATGGGTACAATAAGCTGGGATTTTCTTTATCTCCTCTTTGCATTTACTGCCTCAGTACATTTTACAGGATCAGTGATTCACAACTTTTCAAACAGAGACCAGTCCTTACATGTGACACATAAAACAGCTGATGTTCTAGAAATTCCAAGCAGAGTGAAGGTAAATTTAATCAGACACTTTTGAACTAGAGCAGAAGCTCTGTGAGATACCAGTGGACACACTGAGCTGTGCTCAGCAGAGAAACCAGTGGCTCTCAGACCTGTCACCAGGTATTTGTGGAAAATCATTTAAAGAGAAGTATTTGGTGGGATCCTGAGCACAAAGACTTTGCAAAATCTACACGTACAGCTCATGGGAAATGTGGGTCATCATTCACAGCCTAATCTGTAAACAGCTGCAGTGAGCTGTCAGCTCAGAGCATACCACTTGGGCCTTGGGGCTCAGACCAGTCTCTGAATAGCAGAGAGGAGACCCCTGAACAGCAGAGCAGAGCACAAGACGTGTCAGACAGCACCATGAGCTGCTCCAGTGCAGCTGCAATGCTGTAAGGATTTTGGAAGACCTGGTGCAGAAGGCAGCACAGTAACGGTGAGATGTGTACTGAAGGTAGACAGTGCATGTCTAGAGCAGTGACTAGGCATAGGAGGAACATAAGATCTTTAAGTGCAGTGCAAGGCTTCAGCATCCAGACAGGATAAGAAGGAGCCCTTTTTAGTGAAGATAGGAAGGCCAGGAGATCAGTCAAAAATGACCAACACTTAAGGGCAAGTGCAACCCAATGCCTGGCCCCATTTGAGTTGCAGAAAAATTGCTCTTATCAAAGTGGAGAGAAGGGACAGGTTCTACCATGTCCTCTCCCAAATAAGCTATTAAGAAGTGAAGGATTTATCTTCCCTCAATCCCTAACTGCCTCCACACACATCCCTCTCAACTTGGGGCCAGCCAAGTAAAGGAGATTATCCCTGAGACAAGCAGCATGAGGAGCTGTGTCAAATCCTTCCTTCACCATATGCCAGATCTGCAAAAGAATATCCTCCCACCTCCAGCACAGCTACTATGGGAGCAAACACATAGGAAGAGGCTGCAAAGGGTTACGGACACAGATTGTCTCCAGCTTAATGAAAATGTGAGATGTTATTGACAGCGAGAGAGTGGGAAACCCTTGCTCTGTGATGGTCTAGAAAACCTTGTAGCTGGAGTTGGACTGCAGCTGGCCGAGGTCACTCAGGTGCCAGTGGTCCAGTGTTGGGACGATCTTGGCCCCTATCTGCCCACGTACCATGCCATCAGCGAGGGGGAAGACATTCAGGGAGCTGGGACGTTCCTTCCTGCTAAACAGACAAACAGGGAGAAAGAGGAAAGCTGTGTTAGCTGTGTACAAGGTTCTGATAGAAAACAAACAGCACACCTAATGTATGTGAAATATTAGACACTAGAAATTGGACTGCAATCATTACCCTCGTGTGGCAGCTGTCTGAACTCCCGATTTCCGCATTTCCTTGGTGTTGGCTGCTCAGTCCCATGGTGTTACTGCTAGAGTAATACCTCCTCCTGGGGAGACTCTAAGAGGGAGGGAGTCAGTGGCCATAACAGGTACAACTGACTGCTCCATCAGTATGAGAAATTCGGGATAACACAAAAGTGCAGGCAAACACCAGCCAATTTAAGTCAGTGCTTCTTCTGAGAAACAAAGGTACTGGGGGAAAATAAGCCACAGCAAACAACTCTCACAGCAAAAAAATTAAAGCTCCCATAGCTTCTAGAGATGTCATCACAGGGTGAGGAATAAGGCTTTTAAGTGTCATCTACATGAAACTTATGACATTCCACCCTAAATCTGGTGAGCTTCAACAACAGGAACCAGATGGGTTGGATCACTTCCAATTTTAAGCATAAGAGTATTTGTACTCTTTGATCCTCCCTCCATACCCGTATTTACAATGCACTTGCAATTCAGAAACTAAACAAATATATAAATGAATGCAACATGCATATTGCTAGGTGTCTCTAAGTGTGTTCTGTTCATCTTCTCCTTTCTGGCAACTGCAGGTGACTCACTAGCTGCAGGTTTGATTCTGAACATAAAAGTTGGCACAGATTTTGAGACCAAGCTTCAGTGGGAGAAAATCTAGAGCAAGCAGTAGAGGTGGAAAGGCTGTGGCAGCAGCTCGCTGAACCCAGCAACTGCTTCGGGGTATCCAGTCCCTGCAGAGCTGAACAAAATTGATTCTCTGTGTGATACGCACCCACACTCATACCCAGACCTACTCATACTTCACCTACTCCTGCACAGGGTTTCTGCTTAATCGTGGGGGTGTGATGAAACCTGCCCTTCTGCAGCACACTGTTAGTAACAGCAGACCTCCATGTGCCTTTCTGTAATGATCATTAGCATTAGGTGTCATGCCCAGGTTGGGAAACAAGTGCAGCCACCTCACCTGTGACCACGGCTAACAACTGCTACAGGACCCTTGGGACAGAGCAAACACACCAACACAGGGGATGGTACAACAGCCAGGCCTTTTAGGAAGGACAGAGGTGGAGTGTCCAGCAGAGTGTCTCAATGTTTGCTAAGAAAAACCACAATGCCCAACCTTCTCACTCCCAGCATTGCCCAGCCACCACAGCATGCCGCATTGCTGCATCAGTGCCTACCTTGAATAAGCAAAAAGGCCTCCTGTGGCCTCTCTTGGATAAGCAAGATGGGGCAGAAAGGTATTTCCAGTATGGCCCACTTGGGATGCACTTTTCCTACAAATCTGCATTAAAATCCTCTCCTGAAGATACTAGACTCGTATATGGAAGTTTCATACACAAACCGCCTTAGAAAGGAGGCATGTAACTGGATTTTGGAGGAACACGGATCACTGACACAACATCATTAACCTTCTCACAGGTAACAAGCAATAGGACAAGAGGAAATGTACTCGAGTAGCACCAGGGAATGTTCAGGTTGGATATTGCAGAAAATTTCTTCACTGAAAAAGTGGTTAAGCATGGAAACATGTTGCCCAGGGCAGTGGTGGAATCACAATCCTTGGAAGCATTCAAAAGGTGTGTGGATGTGGCACTTTGCGATATGATTTAGTGGGCATGAGGGTATTCAGTTGAAGTTTGGACTTGATGATCTTGGAGGTCTTTTCCAATCTTAATGATTCTCTCTCCACAGATTTAAACCCAGACTCCTATGTGATAGGAATTGTCAGTTTCCTTGTAGCTTTTCATTTCCACTACCAAAGGCATCTTGCTGCTTGTGACTTAAATAATCACTGACAATTTAGTGAAAACATTCCACTGCTGTTTGTCTAAATCCCAATTTATGACTGTAACCTGCCACTTACTCCTGCTCTTACTAGATCGTGATGCCAAAGGACAGCTACCTCTGCCTGTTTGCTGGTAGGTACCTCTCTTTATCCCACTGCTATCATTCTAAGACCCTGAAAGTTTCTAGCAGCTGGGTTTCAAGTTTCTAAATAATATACTAGGCAAATGTTTTCCTCCTAGGAAATATTCACCCTGGCACTGATCCAAGCATCACAGAAAGAAGAGTCAGTTATGTGTAAGAGATTTTGAAGGGATTCAAAACTAGAAATCAGAGCCACTTTATGCCACAAAACCAGAAAATTCCTAGTTTTACAGTTAAAGAAATAACCCAAGTGTCCCTAAGAGTCTACTTCAAAAACATCTCTCTTTTTACGGAGAAAACTGAATTAGGTCATTTTTTGAGATGCTTTAACCATTCATTTTGTATCTTTCCTTTTCTTCAGGACAGAATAATAGTTTTAAGAGAGTATTGCCTTCACAGGTGTATGGAGCAGGACAAAGTTTCCTATAACTGTAGAACAGTCCTTGTGAAACCAGTGGTGCAGCCAAAATGTCTTAATGACTGCTGGGATGACCTGACATAACTCACTGACAACGAGACATAAAAGCTGCCCCAAACGTATGCTGAGAGAGACATTAAATTATACTTTCCCTTTTTCTTTTTTGTTCATATGCAAACACATACACACTTAACACACAAGAAAATACAGGAGCCACCAAATGGAGAGGAATTTCACAGTCCCTGTTAAAGAGACAGAGATACAGGGTCTCTGTAGCATCAGAAGCTGTAGAATCTTCAGGAAAGAATTTTAGCACAGACTGTCAGGAAATTTCCTTGCTGAGTTTCTTTGGAAACACCTTCAAGCCTCTTCTAAACCTCCCAGGAAAGGGGAAAGAGCAAATACCCCAGCAGAGCTAACTTCAGTTTTGCAGTTCTGGAGTTGGCTACCAAATTTGAATTCAAAGAAATTTAAAGTATCCTCAGGGCTGGTCTAAATTTTGAGTGCTGTAGTTGCCCTCATATACCCAAATCTTTCCAGGACTCAAACAGGGTGAGTCTTAACACTTGTTAGTTCCACCTTGAGTTACAAGGTGAACAGCACACTTCCCAATGAAGGTTTGCAGTAGCCAAAACCTGGGATCAGGATGTTCTACAAGCAACATCCTAAAGTTTGCAAAACACAACAAAACTACAGTTTGTTTGCCAGCATTTAAAGAGGAGAACTAGTCCCTTTGAAGACTCTGGGCACAGCGCTCCCTGCCCAACCACCAGCCAGAAGTGCCTTTGGAAAGCTACTGACACTGACACACTTGTTCTGCTCCACTCAGAAATCAGGCACGGCTTGTTCTCTAGAGTAAAATATGAGAGAAGAAATTTCTTGGAACCTGAGGGAATTGCATGAAGCTCTGTCAGGGGATGTTTAGGCTGGATTTCAGGAAAAGGTTCTTCCCCCAGAGGGTGGTGGGGCACTAGACAGGCTCCCCAGGGAATGGTCACAGCCCCAAGGCTGCCAGAGCTCCTGGACACCGCCCTCAGGCACAGGATGGGATTTTGGGGTATCTGTGCAGGGCCAGGGGTTGGATTTGATAATCCTTCTGGGTCCCTTCCAACTCAGGATATTCTATGATTCTATGGGTCTATGATTCTATGACTTTTTAAAACATTAGTGAATGTGAAGTGTAAACATCCCATCCCAGACATCTGATCCTGTTTTGGGACTAAACTTGTGTGTCTTCTGCATTTGCATACACAAGCTTCTCCCTGCTGTGTTATCCCAGCTCCATGGCTCCCTCTGCACCCCTGAACCAGCAAGTCCAGCACAGATGCCAGTAGACACGGAGAGCAAATATGCCAGTACAATACATTCTCAGCATCACATTGTCACCACTCCACAGCAACCTCCAACACTTGGATTAATGAAGTTCAGATGCAGCAACAGGATTTACCTTTTTCTCCAGGACTGGCGATGACTGCAGTGACAAACATAACAGCCAAACAGCAGCAATCCCACAAAAAGCAAGACAAAAAAAACAAACATTAGAGAGCAAATGTCATGCAAACATGCAACCTACCACAGACACAAGGTACACATGCAATGCAACCCACGCCACGTGGAAGTGGGTACAAACTCATTACACCTCTTGGATGGCCATTGATACACACCACCCCCACAAAAGTTGCTGCACAAACTTCTCCCTAGTCCCATTTATTTTAAATAAATGCACCCAAATTTGTGTCACAGGTCATGAGATATTATGCCTGTCCCCCCACCCAGTGCACTAAGATCCACAAACACTGCTGTTCCCCCCTCCAGCTGTGCAATGACATCAAAACACACCTGTCCCAGGTGCTTGTGCACAAGCACAACAAACAGACCACTTACACACACACACACACAAACAGTGCAAAGCTGGAAATTCAGAAAAAACTCCCATTTCCCACTGCTAGCTCCTACAGACTTGGATCACAGTCTCATCGTGGGCTTTTCACAGACATACAGTGTTTCTCTCCAAGGACACGTGCAATATACCACACTTAAACGGTAAAAGACTAACTTCTCTGATATGAAGAGGCAATTCTTGATGGAAATTTTGCCCTTCACCACAAAGAGTGGCAGTCTTGTACATATAACCAGCAACACTTTTCACTGGGCAGCTCTTTCATGGAATGTTAACATAAAGCCACAAATAATATCAGCTTATTTGAGAGTCAGGTGTTGGGGTTTTAGAAATTCTCTTTTTGTTTTTCTTTTTCCCTTAAAGAATTTTCCCCATACAATTGGCTAGTCTCTTTTACCTGGGGTTTTCTTGTGTAGGGCAGAGATGCTGTGGGATTTGAACTGGGTAAAAGGGGGTTGGGTGGAGCCCCTCACTCTCTTGCTCTCCCATTCAAAGGGGAGGAAGGCTGCGGTCTCTGAAAGGGGGAATTCATCGCTGCTGTGGGGTTTCTGCCATCTGCTGCTTCTCTTCTGCTGTGAGTAGAGCCTGCTCGCTGGAGCGGCTTTTGCACGGGGGGCCCCCATTTAACACCCTACCTCACTGGAAGAGGGACCTTTTTTTTTTCACCATCTGCCCGGGTGCTTCAGGGAAAACCCCAGGATCCCAAGCCTGCCTTTCCCTGCCCCGCC
>VZRO01008594.1:121081-188639 GCA_013397915.1 Daphoenositta chrysoptera
GCGAGAGAGACCGGCACTGGGTTCTGGTTCTGTTTGGTGTTATTGCCATAGTTATTGTTGGTTGTTTTGCCTTGTTTTATATATATATATATATTAGTAAAGAGCTGTTATTCCTATTCCTCATATCTTTGCCCGAAAGCCATTTAATTTCGAAATTATAATAATTTGGAGGGAAGGAGATTGCATTTTCCATTCCAAGGGAGGCTCCTGCCTTCCTTAGCAGACACCTGTCTTTCAAACCAAGACACAGGGAATGAAAAGCTCTTTAAAAATCATTTCTACTATGCAGTCCAGCTCAGGAGTTGGACGTTGATGAGCCTTGTGGCTCCCTTACAATTCAGGATATTCTATGATTTTATGACTCAAAGTTGGCAGGTGCACACAGGACCCACCCTTTAAAAGAGAGATGACATAAGTTTGCTTTTGCCAAAGGTACTTTTAGATTTTACGGTGTGAGCACTTCCACAGATATATTCTTACTTCCAGAAGTGTAAGTAGGGAGAGAAACAAGCCTAACACACTTATCCCATTCCATCTCTAACACTAGGATCAGATCATGTTCTGAGAGCTCACTCTGGATTTCCAGACTGTGAGGGATAGAAGAGAAGGAAGAAAAATAGTCTGAGATAAGGGAGATTTTACAAACAGATGAGCACCTACAAACTGCTGGTTCTTTTTACACCATGTCCTCTCTAGCTTTCTATACCCCTCATGCCTCTCTCTTCTGCCTAAGAAAGCTGATATCTAGCTTATTTTTGTTTTTCTCAATTGATTCCTGTATTTTAGACTACCTATTTCTAGTCAGAACCCAAACAATGCAGGAAGGGAGGAAATGCATAAAGGGAGGAAAATCCATTTCTTGGACATAAGTAGGATTTTTGGTGACTGACAGAAAGCTTCCTCTGAAAGAACAGTGGGGGAAAAAATCCTGTAATGGCTAATGCATTTAATTGCTATGGTTTTGCTGCCTATCCCACGTACAAAGACACGTACATTCACAAACACTTTATTTGACATGTCCATCCTCTACACGCTACCTAAGAAAATAAATGTGTTTTCCAGAGGCCCCATCAATAGCAGCATGATGAAGCCTCACCTTTGTAAAACAACATACAAAGCTCCTCACCATCAAGTACCTACAACTCACCCAGAACCCATTAAAAAAGAGCTTCAGCTACAATCTGCGTCCCCAGGGAAAGGTGCTGCTCTGTTTTCTCTCTAACACGCACACTCAGTGTGTAAGTTCCCACGTAACACGTTACATGGAAAGGTCGTGGCCCTACCTTCTCCCAGGTACACTGCCCTCAGTTTGGTTATTTCCCCCAACTGGCTGCATCTTAGATCGCTCAATGTGTTCCACGTAGGTCTGGATCATCTGTGAGGAGAGAAAAATCCATAAGGCAAACAGACAAGAAAGGCTCATTTTCTGCTTTTGTTTAATTTTCTCCAGCATCCATTTCCAATTCCCTGAGGATTTTTTGCACACTCCTTGTCTTTACTGTTGCCTTCTAAGCTGATGATGTAAGTGAATGGTCCAATCTGACAGAAAATTTATCAGCAAATAGTGTCAGAAATTAATTCAGCTGAATCTCGTAACCGAAGAGCCTTGAAAGAGCATACCCCAAAACAACACAAAACATCTCCTGGAGGCTGACTGGCAATGGGAGATGAGGTACCGGGGGATTGTGCACAGTTATCACAGAACAGCTGAGATCGGAAGGAATGTTCCCTAAGGTCCATCAGTCCACTCCCCTGCTGAAACAGGGCCACCCAGAGCAGGCTGCCAGAATCAGATCCAGGTGGCTTATGAGTATCTCCAAGGAAGGAGACTCCAACATGCCTCTGAACAACCTGTGCCAGGGCTCACTGTCCTCGCAGTAAAGTAAATTTTACTACTTTGTTCGGAGTGAGCCTTCTGTGTCCTAGTTTGTGCCAGCTGTCTCCACTGGGCACCAGCAAACACAGCCTGGCACCATCTTTACACCCTCCAGTCAGGTATTTCTGATGTTCCCAAAGTTCAGAAGCTCTAGTCAACACTAGAATTGTAAAGGTGAATTCTTTTACATGATACAGTCATGTAGATATACACAAAGAGTTTATTTATTTAGAAAGATGATACCCTACCTCTGTGTGACGCTGATGCAGAGCATTATACTCCTTCTTCATTTCCGATTCACGTTCTTCCAGTCGAGAAACTGCCAAGAGAAGATCCCAACTATCAGCTAACACACATCTGGCTCTCAAAATAAACTGTTTGAGAAACAAATCCTATTTTGTTAGAAATTAATTTACACCTACTGAATAAAACAAACAGAAACAGAATTGTGGGATTTGGTCTTCGTTACAAACTTAGTTCATGGGTACCTGCATGTTCCCAATACCAGTGATTTTGCACCACAAATGCAATAAAACCACAGAAGTTTTTTAGCAGTAGCCTGGTGCCCTGTAAGCATCTTAGTTTGGCAACACTTTAAATTGTCCTCCGGGACTGGCTCTTCTGGCTACTAGAGGAGCAGGAGTACTGGACAAAACACCAACAAATTCTGAGGGGGAACTCCAATGGCTGCACGTATTAAGGAAGTATTTGTAAAAACAAATACACAAACTAAGCAACTAACTAACTAATTATTGTGAGGATTTTTACAAGAGAAAAAATGGAAGATTCTACAGGGAGAAAGTGAAAACCAGGTTCCAAAGGCCCAAATCTTGCACCTTGCATCTGGAGAGACTGACCACAAAAGAGAAGAAATGTAGGCTCTATGGAATTAGTGTGGGTACATTCCACCCTTTGGAAGGCTCAGAATTTTACATCACAGTAAGGGACAATCAGATATTTTGGACTTTGTGCAATTTACATTGAAACAAAAAAAAGTACTAAAATTATTTTTGAAGTAGCACTGTATGTGTGTAGAAAGCAATGTGTATAATGGTGTCTGGTACACAGCTTTGCTTACTCTGGTCTGCATAGTTTTTGGTCTTCAGCTCCAGCTGTCGAGTCTGAAATTCAAGGTGTTCCACTTGGATTTGTAGTTCTTTCTTCTCCTGTTCCAGTGCATCTTCAAACTCTATGAACTTCTGCATAGGGAAGAAGTGGAGAAGGAGGCACGGATGAGGATTACGTGTAAAGTGGGTTTGCCCATGACCCTTCCTCTGTTCACAAAAACAGAAATTTGAGGGAATATAAACTGAGGAAATATAAATTACAAAATCAGAAATAAGAATTTTTAAGTACTGTAAGTAGCACAACAGCATTTAATCAAGCTGAAGAGTCTATTTTATATGAGAAAAGTATTGTTATCTTTAATGCATAATAAATACATAAACTATGGTCCAACATGAGTTCTGTAACCAGCACACCTCTATCACCTTCAGCAATGCTGGTCTTCTTTGGGCCAGGCTGAATTTTGATTCCTGTTAATTTGATGTCACAGAAGTAAAATTTTACAATCATGTATTTAGAAATACCTATGTCAGAAATCTTCAGACTAACTCTTCTCATGATGCAGATATAGAGAGCTCCATCCAAAATTCCTGTGGGGGACAAGTCTTGCAGAAATGTGCAACTCTTATGGAAAACTAAGCCCCAACTCTGGTGCTGCTCACTCCCATTATCACCAACACAGATGCACACTGCAGTGTGACTCCTGCACAGGACACTGGACCAAAGGAAAGGTTTTACAGATACACTCATTTCACGATGAAAACACAACAAGAAAATACCTGATTTCAGGGTGTTCTATCTGTAAACTCTCACTTCTCGCCTGCGAGTTTTAGTCATTCCCTGCCCTGGACACCAGCACACAAGACCAGAGTAAAACATGTGGAACATTCTGTTCAGCTCCACTGTGGGGTATTACACAGCTCTTGGTAGGAACTGGAGCCACAGGGGCTCCATATAATGAAATATCATATAGTATCATATAATATCATTAAGCCATATAATAAAGTATCATGAAATATTTAAACTAAGCAAGATCCCTGGAAAGTGAATGCATCTCCACATCTCTGCATATAGATGGACGAGCCGGGTTCTTGTGTGATACACGGTCATCAGAGGCTTTCTGCACAATACACTAATGCAATAATGACCCATAACCCACATGTCTAGATCTAGAAACAGCTGCTTCTAGTACCACTCCTGACTCAAATTGGTGGGAAAGTCCCTAAGGCTCAGAGAACATGTGCCTCTCCCCAGCAAACCAAGCCTGAACGTTACCACCAGGCTCACAACGGCACAGTATAGCAAAGCTATCCCAGCAGCTGCGGTACAAATCCTGGCCTGGCTTACCAACCCAAAAATTCAAGTCTCATTACATTACTTCTGAATAGTGACATCCAAGGAAACCAGAAGTACAGCATCATCTGCACCAACCAATCCAGTAATTAGAACACCAACCCAACAGCTGAGCTGCATGAGCACAGCTGGGGTTGGGAGCAGCACTGGACCCGGACTTGCTGAGGACGAGAGCAAGAAGGAAATTAAGCCAAGCAGGCTTTAATTCACCCTTAAAAATGTTTACGGGCCAAGAGGAACCCACAGGAAGTAACAGGGGTCTGTGAGGAGTTCACAAGGCTCTGCTCCTGACCCTGCCTCTCTCTCTCTGTCTATTTGCCAAATCCTCCTTAGGTCCAGCCCCATCAGATTCACCAGCACATGCATGCTGACTGGTGAAACCTCCTCTGTCTAAAAGCATGGAAAATGGGGAGGAAAATCCCTCTCTCCTCTGCCCTCTGCATGGGGAAAGTGTTCTCTCCACAAACATCACTGCTCAGAGGCATGAGAATTTCAATTTAACAAATTAAAGCTTTGTTTTACTCCAAAAGAGACAGACACTGGGGAGAATCTTTTTTGGCAAAGACCCACAGGGAAACTAACACATTTAAATGTTCAGTAAGGTTATTTTGTTAAATTCTGCACATAAACCAATCTGCACTGCTGCACTCTCAGGGTAAACCCCGTGCACATTCCCTATTGCTTTTAATGGAGTTATTAACAGGGACACTGCAGCCATCATTATGAATTGGATCCTCTCTGCAGAAGACTGAAAGCCACATTATTTATGATTCTTGCAAACTTTTAAAACTGCTCAGTAAATTCCTGGGAGCAGTGACTCAGTTAGCATTCCTACATACCTGTATTTATAGAAACAATCAAACACACTTTAGCCACATCTTGCTTCCACACTGCACTTGGTGTTCTGCAGTGCCTTTAATCTGTAACTGGGCTTTATTCCTCTTCCTGCCCAAATTTACTGTAATAAGGGTTTGGATTTTTTTCCACTTATGGTTGTTTTGCACAGTATTTTCTAGAAATAGCAGCAATGCCGACACCTTTCTTTTGCTATAAAGAAGTCATTTCAGAGGCTAAACATTTACTTTTTAATTATATTTTACGATTGTTCACAGGTTTAGATGTGTAAGTAAGTGTTTCTTCCTGAAATGTCAATTAAACATTGAAATCCCTTAGTCATTCACCCAGCAGCCTGTTTTATGGATTCTGAGAAATTTATAAAACAACCTGCTTTGTAAATTTGCAGATTTATTTTTGAAACTTTTTTCAGAACAACAATATAATTTTGGAATGAGTAGAAAAGGAAAAGAAGTCCTAACAGACACAGTAACAATGAGCAACAGAGCTGACAAGCACCAGTTTAACTTGCTCCATCTGGAGGCTGATGGCAACTATTACAACAGTCTTTTCCTGGTACAATCTCCATCTCCTCATAAGGTTTTGATGGAAGCACTCTGTGCTAATGCTTTATTGATGAACACTTTTAATTACAGGAAAGGGCTTAATCGCCATCACATTGCAGTGGCTCAGCTTTCACCACTTTCCTGCTCCCATTTCTCCACCCAGGAGCATGTAAACCCCCCCAGGCAGGAATGAGGGATTTAGAAGCAATAAAAATGAATGCACATTAAGGAAATAATTCACAGGTTTCTCAACAATAAATTAAAAGGAAAAGAAGGTACAAGCCTGTCGCAGTTTCGGAGACACACAAGCGACAAGACACACTGAGTTCACGCACAACAGCCAACTTTTATTTAGTCTTCGCCCCCTTATGTAGATCAGAAGGTCCGCATGGTCATTCCCTGTTGGCCAAACCAGCTTCCACCAGGCCAATCGGCCAATGGCTGCTCGCTTCCTCAACGGCTTATGCCTTCTCTCCAACAGTCCACACTGGTCAAGTTATATAATCAAGGTACTTGTATAATTAGTTACCTTTCAATTATAAGACGGGTATTAAGTATAATTGTGAGGCCTTCAGGCCAGCTGTTGGCCACCACAATACAAGCCCAATTTTATTCCAATAACGTAGGTCACCTTTAAAAGGATTCCTAGATTTGCTACTGCTGTTTTGGTTTAATTCAGAAGAAACTGACTCAAAGATTAACTCTTCTACAAATATGGCTCAGTCTTTTCCCTCAGACCTGTCTATTTTGCAACCCAAAAGTAATCAAAGAAACAGAAAAGTAGAAATCAATTAAGCACCTGAAAGAGACATGGAGACAACAATATTAAAAATTAATATAGCTCTAAGTCTTTGTAGGGCAGAACAGCATTTTGGATAAAAGCACTGCAGGATGGCCCATCCTGGTGCTGAGGAGATCAAACGATGGCATTTGTGTGCAGGGGCCCAAGGGCTTGACCCAGTTCCTGGCTCTGCAGCACCTTGTACCTGCTCTGACATCAGAACTCATTTCACCTGAGCTTCTCCCTGCACATCACAAGCTCTGAGAGCAGGAAAAGTCCCAAATCCAGAGTGAAGTGAGCAGCCAACACAGCAGAATAAGGAGAGGATTCCTGCCAGGGCTTTGCCCAAGGAAGATGCTCCTAATGTCCAGATGTCACTGCTGCTCATCCTTCATGGCACCAGTGAGCTCTCACTCTCTATCCAGGCAGACTTTTATTTTTTCCCAATTAGCCCACAAAAGACATTCCATACAGCATCCAGGGAAATGCCTCACTAGCCACTAGAAGCAACAGAGATTTAATTTAACTAACTTTAGTCAGAGATGTGAGCACACCCACAAGTACAACTAACCTGCACCACAAGTTTGGGGGAAACAGGCACTTGATGTTCTTATGAGTTAACTCTTGAGAACGAGAGCCTCCAGAGACAGCAGAGGCAGCACTTCATCTCCAGCATGATGCCAGACCACAGGCCTCAAGCTGTGGCTTACAGCCCACGGCATGTGGCTGCAGGTGGCCCAGACGAGCAGCCAGACTGGCTCCAGCATCTCTCCTGCCTAAACTCCATGTACCAAGTGTATCCCCAGCACATAGGAAATCCCCAGTCACACAGTGCTCTCTGCACCAAACTCTGCCTTCCCATGGTGCTGGAAATTCTCAACAGGGCAGGAGAAACAGAGAACACAAACTGCATAAAGTGTTTAAATTTTTTAAATTTTTTTTAATGTTTTTTGATTAACCAGGCTCCCAGAGGGAGTCATACTGCAAGTACATGTTATTGAGTGAATGCAACTCAGTAAATAAATATCCATTGGCATTTCACTTTTTCCATTTCTTTCAGAGGGATGATACAATCCTGGCCCTGCTGAAGTTCTCAGTAACTTGAAGAGGAACTAGTATATCACCCCAACCCTTTAAACCACCTAAAAATAATGAGGCAGAGGGAACACAAACTTGTAAGTCTCCTTCCCATCAGAACATTTTCTGGCTATAAAGTTTACAAAAAGCACCAAACCCAGTTATAACAGAAAAAGAATCCTCATTATTTACTCTCCTGCTTTTTGTGCTTTTCATCTGAGTCTTTCATCTCAATCCTCCCTAAATGCTGCACAGACATTTGATGCCCAAAGATGAAATTCCAAAGTTCTGTGGGTGTTAACTCACACTTGCTAACCAGCAAGCCTTTGTAAGGGCAGGGAATATTCACAGGAATCAAATACACAGTTCTGGCCTCAGAACAGTACAATTCCAATGACTTCTGAAAGCAGACACCACAAATACTGCTCTTCCATTATAAACATAAACATTTAACAGGAGCATAGAATCACACAACTGGTTTGGGTTGCAAGGGACCTTAAAGACCATCTTGTTTCAGCACCCTGCCATGGGCAGGGACACCTTCCACTAGTCCAGGTTGCTCCAAGCCCCGTCCAACCTGGCCTTGGACACTTCCAGGAATGGGGCAGCCACAGCTTCTCTGGGCAACCTGTGCCAGGGCCTCCACACCCTCACAGGGAACAGTTTCTTCCCAATATTTCTCTGTCAGTTTGAAGTCAAGTAGGCAACAAAAAAACCCCAAAGAAACAACCAAACAGCATTGCCTCATGGACTTTTTAAATACATCTTAAAATAACCAAACATACTCTTTACAAAGCACTGTGCCACAATCCCATCACCCAGGCTACTGAGTTTTAACACTGCATTGCAAATTTGTTGACTGCATTCTTTCACTTTAGCGCTGCCAACAGGCAAGAAAAAAATCTGGTGGTGGTGAGGCATCCCAGGTTGAGCCTGCTACTGCAGCTGCCCTTGATTTCAGAGGTTTTTCGTTCCCAGGGCCAGGTGCTGTCACTGGTTTTCCCTGAAGGTTTCACTGCACAGAGCTCAGCTCACACCCTGACCTCAGGAATTCACAGCTTCCAACGCCAGCTTTATGGAGATGCAATAGAAACATTAAGAAAAGAGAAATAAAAAGGACACGAGAATTCCACTGATGGTAAAAGAAAAGTACCTTTTTTTTGGTCTACCACTATGACAAAGCACTGGAAGTAGAAACAGCCCCCAGTCCCAGGAGTTCTCAACAGCAAGGCTGACCACAGAATTAATATGTTTACTCTTTTTTCTCTTTTTTCTCCCAGAGCCTCTACACTTAATTTCAAAGAATAATTTCTGAATATGAACAATTAAACAGTTAATCACCTCAGTCATCTAAGAGAACTGAAGTATAAAACGGCTATATATATAAATGTCACATGGATTTTTTCCTGCAAGGCTCTATCCCCAGATTTCAAGTAGGATCACTGATCTGTAATAATCCAGGATTATGGCAAACAACAACGGGTCACACACTACTCTTTAGAAGGAAAACAACTAGCACAAAATCATCCCAAAGCCAAAGAATGACTATTCCTCTGAAGAGCAGTGGTACAACGCGGATTGCTTGGCTTCCTGCTTTCCTGTCTCTTGCAAAGGAAGAAAATGACTAAAAATAATGACATATCATCAGAAATCCTCACATCAGTGAGAAATCAAACAGAGCCAGAGATGCACAGAGATGTAGAAATCTCATTACACGGCTTCAATTTGTGGTGGCTGGCAGTGTGTGCAGTGGGGTCCTAGTGAAGGGAGTGCTGGGGTTCAGTCCAGACCTGAGTGGGGGTGCATGGCTGTGGGTGAAAGCTGTGCTGGGGGAAGGAGCCCCTCATTCAAAGCAGCTGTGGTTTCCTTTTAGTGTGGGAAGCAGGGCGAGGGAGGGGATTCTTCCCCGTACTTCGCTCAGGTGAGACCCTACCTGCAGTGCTGTCTCCAGTTCGGGGGTCCTTAGCACAAGGATGTGGAGCTGCTTGAGCAAGTCCAAAGGAGGCCACAAACATGCTCAGATGGCTTCCCACTGCCAGAGAGCAGAGTTAGATGAGATATTGGGAAGGAATTGTTCCCTGTGAGGGTACAATTCTCTGGGCACAGGGTGCCCAGAGAAGCTGTGGCTGCCCCATCCCTGGAAGTGTCCAAGGCCAGGTTGGATGGGGCTTGGAGCAACCTGGACTAGTGGAAGGTGTCCCTGCCCATGGCAGGAGGTAGGACAAGACGGGCTTTAAGGTCTCCTCCAATCCAAACCATTCTGTGATGCTATGTTCAGCTTTTTATCCCCATAGGCATTTACATGAAGTCATTTATTTAGCAAATCTGAAATAGAAGATTAAGAAATCAAGTTTTCTTCTTTACACCGAAGTTACCTTGACTTTATTGAATGAAAACATTCCCAACAGAAAGGCAGTACAGACAGATTTAGTGTCTCCCTTGGGAAAACAAAGAGTTTAAAAATATTTCAAGCTGCTCTCACTTGCTGGTCTCAAGAGCCAAAATGGACTCTCAGAAAATACGAAAACATGCTCGTTAGCGCCCCCCCTCCCCACCCCCAGTGATAAAAACATACCTGTATTTCCATCATGCTGTACCCAACATGAATTTTAGAAATGTTTTGGCTCCTTGAGAGCAGTGTCACTTACAGGTAAAAAAGGGCTCCCTGCATTTCACCTGATCATCACTCATCTTGCTCCTCAGTGCCTATAGGTGACAAACCCACGGGTCTGGGGATGCTCCAAGCAATGCCACCCTTTCTCCTGGAAGGCACCTGCCTTCAGCAGACCCTGTTCCAAGTGACTGCAGTCATGGTACCTGTACAGTGAACCCCTGATCCTGGTGCCATGAGAAAACACACCATCAGTAAGAGTAAATTCTGGTAACAGACTGCATCTTCTCTATCTCCGAAGGATCTCAGTTAAAACAAACAGAAGACACGGTCTCCACTGTAAATGTTACAGGACACGGCTCAAAAGGCCGAACTTTCACCCTCCACACTGCACTGGCAAAGAGGCCACAAGCTGAACAGAGCTGCAGTTCTGGCATGAAGAACCAACAATTGAACCAACCTGCAACTAGAGCACACTTACTAAAACTCACAAGTACCACCTCTAATTTCATACTTGTTCAAAATCTTACCCTGCACTTGTCACAAAACTCAGCAAATCCCAGCTGTGTTCTCTGATGTCCCTTGCTCTGCTCTGTGTGTTCTACAGTGTCTCCTGTTCTGCTTACTGTGGTTTCCTCATTTTGAGTGTATTTGTGCCACCACAGCTGTGGCAACTGTGAAAACTCTTACATTTTCATTGCAGAGCTTGGCCTGAAGTTCAAACCATATTCCCAGTATAGCATACATTACCTATCAGCCCTGGAGGAATTTTATATTAGAAATGCATGATTACAATAACCTTTTTATATTGAATACTTAAGATGTATATAACCCTGAATCACATGAAGACACACATACAAGCATTTCATATGGAAAAATAACTACCAGCCTTCCTCAGGTGAGGTATCTGCCCTCAAATAAGCTGACAGTGAACATGGCCAATTATTAACAAAATGGCCAAAACATCAAAAAAGAGAACAGAATATAATGTCATTTTAACTGTACTTTTAACCTAGTTTTTGGAATTTATTAGCCCAGAAGGACACACAGTATATAGCTTCAATAATAGGCTATAGAGCTACAAATATATGTGTAAAGAATATAGAGAATATATAAAAGCAAAAAAAGGCAAAAATCAATTCGGCATCAATGGAAAGATGCTCTGAGCTATGCCCTGTGTTGGAATCTTTGCTATCCTCAAAGACAAATGCACTCCTGAAAGAACATTCCAATCTCCATGGAAGCATACAACCTTCTACTAAAATGATGTTTCCTTTATATCTGCAGAGCTTGGAGATAAAAGATTTGTGTTCCTGCTGCTAAATTCAAGAAGTCAAAACGACATCTTTTATCTGCTAAATATTCAATAATCTTAGATGGGACTTTGAGTGCCTTCTGTGAAATAAATGTCTTTTCTGGTGATGTATGCAAAGATTACCATCTCCTATATTCCCATTCCAAGGGACCTGAGCCTTTTTCCAAAGGAAAATTACTTTTCCCTTATGGTGCTCTCCATGAAGATGTCCCGGTCTTCCAGCTCACCCAGGAGATACAGAGAGCCTCTCCCACATCCTGGACCATGCTCCAGCCTCTGCCTCAGACAGTGTTCACCCGTTCAGCTGCTCTCATCTCCTGGTGGGACAAATGACAACATTAATTGGGACAGAAGATGCAAAAGAAAGGGGTGCAGAAAGAAGAGATGGGCTTCCAGCAGAGCAGCTGGCCTTGAGAACAGCCTTGACCTTATTTCCACCAGGATGGCCAACAAGAAGGGAGGCGTAACTGTGAAGTCCTGCAGATGACACTAGACCAGGAGGTATCATAAGCACTAAAGAGAACAAACTATGGCTGGTAAAAACGGGATGATGCTGGAGACCAGAGCAATGCAGGGTTGAACAGCACTTGAGCACACAGGCATTCACAGGAGAACCACCAGTTGTGCTGTGAGGAGGAGGGTGGAGAGGAAGGAGTTTATAGAACCATCAGTTAATCAGCCCCATAGTGACATGCTCTGGGCCAGGCACAACTGCAGCAAAAGAGGGCAGAGAGGAGATGGACATGCTGCTGTCTCAGCCACTCCACGTCATATAGGCCATACCAGACTGTACTAATGAAGGTGAAAGCCCTCACATAAACCTTATTACTAACACTTTGGAAAAGGCCATGGGACACTCACAGAGAGCATTCACACACTATAAGGCACAGGTGAGTTTCCCCTGGAAAATCACGTTATTCCTCCTGCTTCTCAGAGAGGATCAGATGTGGCTAAGGGTCAGTCACAGAAAATATGAGGGAATCTGTAAAACAAGACTAGGCTGGCCAGGTGACACACAATGACATACAGGCCAGCAAACCTGCCTTCTTTGGCAAGGGAACAGAGTTTGGCTCCAGGACCCTGCAAACAGAGACCAGACAGGACAGGACCAGTTTCCCTTAACAAAATAAAGAAATTAATACTCGATAGGGCAAAAACTCATTAATAGTAAAAGACAATGACAGCACAAGAACAAACCAGGAAAACTAGGCCATGAATTAAAACCCAAAAAAGAATTCCACTGCAATTTTGAGGAAGGAAGGAGTAGAGGCAGGAGGTTTAACCAAGCCTGATATATTGAAACAGATTATGCGACTCAAGTTCCTGCAATACTCAGGGTCTGGATATGCTGACTCAGGAAGTCCTTTCCAGTGCTACTGCCCTGAGTTTTTAAGGAAGAGTGAGCATTTCTGAGAATGCTGGTGGTAAAACAGCTACAGAATTGGGGTAAAAATTACTGTGCACTAAGAAGCCCCTAGGGCTCAAGTCTGAAGTAATTCAACCTTAACCAAGACAGTGCTCAGTGGTGTGGCTATACCTACTATAGCTACACACATTTTTAATGCTCATATCACCTTAATGTGTGTGTATAAATATTATTTATACATGATTATTATATTATTATATAATAATATATATTTTGTATATATTATATATATAATTATATATATTATTATATTATTATTTATTATAAATTTATACTATTCAATATTAACAGGCTGAGTGGCTGCCAGACTCCATCATGTCATAACATGCATGTCCTTCTGCTTCACACACTGCTTCCACAACAGACTGCTCTATGAAAGCTGGGCACTTGGACAGAGGCATCCCCAGTAAAATTACCTGGTAAGTACTAGTTTAAGATGAGTTTCCTTATTTCCAGAGCATAGATGTGAATCTTCTCCCAAATCACAGAGCTCATCATACCCCAAGTGTAAAGCATCCAACAATCACTGTCCAGACTTTGGCCTGCTTGTTTTTAATTTCTTCCTAAACATTTTATATATTTTTTCATGTATGACATTGCATTATTGAAGTCACAGTTTTCTGCCTTCTGCATAGCTTAGCACAAGCCTCCATTCAGGGAGATAAAAGACACTGATGCACTGGTTTTAAATGCTGAGCAGAGACAGAGCATGGGTAACAACAGACAGTGAAACAAATAATAATGGAAGAAACATTGTAAAAAGAAAAAAAAATAAAATTACACAAGCCGATAACGTAAACCTGTCTTCCTTTGTGAGAGCAAAATATATTTGTAGGTATTTTTGTTATCTGGAATTATGGTGCAAATTATGTGGTGATTTTGATTAAACTCAAGACTACCCACCACAAAAGCCACCCAACTGAAGGGATGGCAAGGCACACAACCAGGGAGGCAGGACGAAGGTGGGGCTACTGAAATGTGGGGAGTGGTTCAAATAAGCGGAATTTACAAAGATGCTGCAGTGCATTTGATGCTGATACAAAAGGTGGCCGTGATGAAAAACTGTGTTAAAGCACAAAACTATCCCAAGAGGTGTTAAATCATTATTTTACAAGTTTAAAAGTTTGTAACAAAGTAAGCAGAAAATCAAAGAACATGTGCAAGTGAGAAGCAGAGCAGCCATGGGCACTTTAGCTGAAGGGGAGTAGGCTGCTGGGAGGGCAGGGCTCCAGAATGGGGAACAGTCTATCACTGAAGCCACAGTCACCTAGGAAGAAAGGAAGCTGACAGACATCACCTGACAGACAATGCCAACTCCAGTCCAGAAGCAGTGGGGCAGCCAATGGAGACGGTGGAGTTACTGTCTCTGGAGGTGTTCAAGAAACGACTGGACATGGCATTCAGTGCTCTGGTCTGGTTGACAAGGTGGTGATGGGTCAAAGGTTGGACTCGATGACCTTGAAGGTCTCTTCTAACCTACATGATTTTGTGATGTCCCTGACACTGCCCTCCCCTCCAAAGTAGAATTATCCAGTGCTGCTAATAAATGGAGATTACTGATTTAGCTCAGCCAAAACATGTATTTGAGTTATTTTCCAAAGCTATCATTGACTGGTGAAAGAAAATGGTAAAATACAGTGAAATGACACCGCTCTCCATCGTGGGGAAGCGAAGGTACTTTTCTATAACCAAGTTCTTCAAAATGTATGGTACATCACATTGTACACTTCTCCCATACATGCTGGTCATAAATGTGTTGCCAGTGAGCTCTTTCAGTCCTTTTTCAAGCACATCCCAAACCCAAAGAGGGCAAAAAGCTAACGTGCTTTTGGGCCACATGCCTTGAAAATATCTAACCATAAACAGATCAGTAAATTTTCCTGTCTTCAACTGCTATTTACAATTATTATGTACAATTATCTTTTAGGAGAAACTCAGCATGTGTCCAATGGGAAAACTTCTCCACAAAACCTTGCAGGTCGAAGGGCAGGCAACCCTCTGCTGATACTTACCCTCTGGAGGGGGACAAGCAGGTCTGCTCTGGAACTGAGTAGCAACTTGCATTTGCACCACCAAGTAGGATGGACAAGACCCAGGCAGATCAGGAAAGAGAAATAAGATCCTGAAACTGTTTTTGTCAGACTCAGTTGAGCATTATGTCCTGCTTCGAGCAGGTCCCTTCTAACCAGGCACTGGGAGAGAAGATAGACACCAGCAGCTGTTCATGACCAGAGGAGGCCACGTCACAATCCAAGCCAGGAGCAAAAGGTTCAGTGCTTCCCACTGAATCCTGAACTAAAGCCACCTATCCTTCCAGGCAAGATACAGCTTCTCTCGCCTGGGACAGCCCTCGCTTCCTCTGAAGTGGCATGAAAGGATCCAGCCTGCTACAGCTGGAGGCACCAATACAACCAATGACGATGGGGACGTGGGCCATCTTCATCCTCCCCAGCACACAAGAGAAAGAATGAAGGTGGCCAAGGTGCCTTTGCTAGATGGAAGATTTCATCACTTTCAGAAAAATGAAGACTGACTGGGGATTTTTCTTGAAACTTCAGTCATCACAATCCCTCTCCAGACTTGATGGGATAAAGGGAGATGGCTTTAAAGTGAAGGAGGGCACGTTTAGGTTAGATATTACTAAGGAATTATTCCCTGTGAGGGTGGTGAGACCCGGGCACAGGTTGCCCAGAGAAGCTGTGGCTGCCCCATCCCTGGAAGTGTCCAAGGCCAGGGTTTGGATGGGGCTTGGATCACCTCCCTCCAGAGGGAGGTGTCCCTGCCCATGGCAGGGGGTGGGATGAGATGAGCTTAAAGGTCCATTCCAACACAAACTAGTCTGTGATTCTATGATTTAAATCCATCTGCAGTGATAATAAGGCCAAATCCACCCCAGATTTCTTGGCTTTTCTCTTGCAAGTCTGCTTCCTGAATCTCCAGCAGTAACTTCTGCCTTCATATACCTGGAGACATCCCAGCAGTATCACTGACAAATCAACCTGCAGAGCCATGAACAGAATGGGACCACACAGCAGCTGCTTCATTGGACCAGAGGGAAAAACAGTTTCTCATCAAAGCTCACTTGGGGATCACAATTTGACTTATGTAAGTAACCCTGTTGAGGGAAAACCTGGCCATCACCTCTGATCATCATTATCAACTGATATTCAGATTGTCCTGAACTGCTTTTTAAATAAATAACAGCCCATAGTGCTTGCTCGCTATTTTACTTTAAAGCCAGTTTTTAGTAACACACTGATACTTATGAATATTAATAATTGCCATGAGCTTGAGTGAGGATTTGTATGAAGGATCTGTGTTTGGATACAGATTTTTTCACTGCAAGATTAATGAGAATAAAGCTTACCAGATGGCAAGGACTGATGGGCATTACATGTGGAAAGCCTGATTCCTCATAGACAAGTGATTTAGAAATATGCATCATATGGCCAGTCTCTACTGCAAAACAGAAACATAAATTGTCTCTGTTACATTCCTTTACATGTAAATAGAAGCATCTCTAAATGCATTTCATCCCATCAGTGTAGAATTCATATAATTTGTCAGAAAAAAATATAATAACTAATCATGTGTTTTTAGCAAGTGGCTTTCCAACAGCTGATGTCCTATAACATCATCACTAATAAGCTAGGGACATGTATAGTTTTCACCAAAAAAACTTATTCTGCACACACTTTTGATGGGGAGAAGATCAACAAAGACAAGGGAAGGACAAGCTGCTTCTGCATCTCTCAGAGCATAACCCCAAAGCATTCGTACTTCAGCTCTCAGTCTGCATAGGGTATCCTCCATCAGACCAGCTGGTGAGAAACCAGCAGCAGGACACACCTCGCTCCACAGCTCAAAGCCAGCACTGGCTGATCCAACAACAGCCGAGGTCCCCAGAACAGCCCAGCCCAGCACATTCTACATCCTTCAGGATGCAGCACTGCAGGCAGCCCAGGTTCCACCTGCACTGTCACCCCACTTCACAGCCAACCATGCTGCATCGCCCTTCTCCTGTGGAGCCATGCACAAAGGAGGAGGCAAAGTGAAAAGGACAGACTGCCACAACACTGAAATCATACCAGGAAATGGGAAGAGAGTGGTCCCTGCCCTGGTGTCCTGTGGGCAGGAGAGGGGGAGGCAGCACCTGATCCCATAACAGCAGGCAACATTCCTGCTGGCAGAGGCAGCTCTCCATCCTCACTTTGAACAGAGAAAAAGCATCGCTGAGTTATCCTCCAACAAATTCCCCAGTCCACCTTCAGGAGAAGGAAGGAATTACCTCCTTACTATTATTTGTATTAACATCAATCCTAGTCCTGCATCAGAAGATGCGTGATGGGATGGTAAATTTTTAGCTTACAATCCTATTCAGTTTTATTGCTACAGGTTTTGTAAGGAAAGGCATGCTCAGCATCCCAACATTTCACAAGGGACACGTGCTCATTGTAGGCCAATGCATTGAGCTGTTGCCAATTTTAGGAGCTCTCTAAACAAAGACACAGGGTCTAATTTAGAAATGAGACATTTTTTATTCTGTGCACATTGTAAGGTGTAGGTTTCCACAAATCAAGCACACTATGGGGTAAAAAGTTACATCTTTTATACAGCAAAATTTACATGAATAAGCCTCTCTGATACACATCCATGCCTACCTAATGCATATTTATTTGTATGACAATCTTAAGTAATGCTTGAAACACAAAGTTCTTTTTCTTTACGAAGCAACTTCTATTGTAGAAGTTATCAGACAACATGTTTACAAAAGGTGAGAAGATTCAGCCTGGGGAGAGATAATTCAGCTTGAAGACATCATGAGGAGGCTGTAAGGATGGCCAGTGAGTTTCTTTTACCAGTTCAGAGGGAAGAGGAAATATTACAATCTTCATCTAAAATAACTAACCTATTTAGATAAAAATTTCAAGCTCAGGGATCTCCAGAAACATTTTTTGTTGTTGGTTACTTTAATTTTAGTATCTTCAGTTGCTGAGTTTTAATCATAATCTACAATATTGTGATCAATTCTGAATCGTGGTCAAATGAAATCACTGAAAAACGGCATAAGAGAAAATTGAGACACAATGGTTAATAACCCCAAAATGTGAGGTTTGCCTCACCCAGAAGACACAATGGGATCACCACAAATGCTCTCACTTGTGTTGCTTTCTACTTCTGAACAACTGAATGGATGTATTTTGGAAAAAAGGAAGAAAAGTATCATAAATATGTAAGTGAACATCTGCCTGGTCAGCAGAAAATTATCTTTACAAGTATCACAGTACCTCTGATGAAAATGAAGAATCTGGTTTCTCCAGGACCAACAGCTTTTGTAAATAGAGACAACTGCAGAAGAAGATTCAAGGTAAATTGGAATAACCCTCTAATAATCACAAAGACTGCTGCTTGTTCCTTGGGTGAAATCTGACAGCGCCTGCAGGCTCCAGGAACGGACCAAGGGGGCCTGAAGGATATGGAGACAGATCTGGTACCCAGTGAACCTGCATTTCATGCTTGCCAGTTATTTTCACCAGCCTATAGTGCAAAGGATCCAGATAAAAGCATCTGGTCTCCGATATTCCGCAAAGCTTTCCTCCTTGGATGGTATGAGGTCACCATCAGGCTGCAGAAACTCCTATTAATCAGCTATTTGTACAATCAGGTTGGCAAAACAAAATGCCTTCCCAGGCTGCAAGTCATTCCACAGAGATAGCACATACAAGGCAGGACAAGAGAAAGCACTTACAGTGAAGACCAGGGGCTGGAGTCCACAACTGTCACTTCTGTCATCCTTCCTCCCCATCTCCCTAAAGACAAGGAGGGTATGAGGCGGGACAATATTTAAGGTATCCCTTAACAAAGGGGGGATTTTTACAAGCCTTTGTGCTGTTTGAGATGCAGACAGGAGCCAGCAAGCTTGCCATATTGCCACTCAGTTGGAAAGCTCTTCAGACCCCTGTGGCAGCCACAGCACCCCTCACAAAAGACCAGTTCTTCCAAAATACTGCCACTGATCTTCAAACAAGACACTGGAGCCTTCTTATCACATATAAATTATTTACTGGTAAGTGAATGTGCTTATAAGGTAAATAACAATGCAAACAGCAAGATATAATGAGGAATGATGGCCAGAGACACACAGCAGCAGGAGACAGACGCTGCTTCTTTTGAAGTGGGAAAGGATGACACCCAGGTGTCTTTCAAGTAAGAGTCCTACACTTAGCAATGTCAGCAAAGGGCTTTCACAGTTCACATCCTGCCCCTGGGGAACATAGGCACATACCGGGGCCACCCAGCTTGGCAGAAAACTGGGGTTGCTGGTGGACACCAGGTTAAACATGAGCCAATGATGTGACCTTGAGGCAAACAGTGCCCTGGGCTATTGCCAGCAGGTTGAGAATGCTGTGCCCAGTGCTGGACTCTCCAGCACCACGGAGACAGGGACAGACTGGAAAGAGCCCAGAGAAGGGCCACTAGGATGACAAAGGGATTGGAGCACCAAGAAAAGAGCAGACTCAGGGTGTCTCATCAATATATATAAATACCTGAAGGGAAAGTGCAGAGACGAAGGAGCCAGTCTCTCTCCAGTGGTGCCCAGTGACAGAACACGAAGAAATGGGCACAAACTGGAACACAGGAGGTTCCCTTTCAACATCAAAAAACCATTTTTTCCTATGAGCACTGGCACAGGTTGCCCAGGGAGGTCTTGTAGTCTCCCACCATCTTGGACATACTCAAACACTGCTTGGACATGCTTGTGGGCAGCCTGCTCTGGGTGACCCTGCCTGAGCAACGGGTGAGAGCAAATGAGCTCCAAAGGCTCCTTCCAACCTCAACCAGTCTGTGATTCTGTCAAAAGACCCATGGAGAAGCCCAAGCCCACAAGATGACAATGCCAAAGATATTGAGAACTCACAGGAGGCAGGACACACTGCTTCAAGTGGTTACCATGCTGCTGAAGCCCATGTCACACCCCAGGCAACTTGAGGCAGCACTACCCATTCTCCTGGCCAAGTCCAACATCAACACAAGTCCGTGAGAACTGCAGCCCAGCAGGCTCTGCCACACAGTTACATGCCGACTCCTTGCTCCAAGAGTCCAGCAGAGGCCCAGGACACTGACATGACAGCAGCACCTGCCCTCCAGCACCTGCAGCCTGGAAACACACCAACCACCAGCAGTCAGTGTATGGGAACAGCCACTGGTACTGAGACAGAGGTGTTCCCAACCACATTCCAATGGAAGTTGCTCTCAGGTGCTGGACTACTGCAGCACAGAACACAAGCTACAAAAAGCCTTCAGGAGGGGTCAGACCCCCTGTTCAGCACTGAGTCCTTATCTCTACACCATAACTATATGCATCTTCAGTGACTACCATTTTAAACATTCTAATGAGCATGAACTGATGTTGCAAATCAAACAACACTCTTACTTTGCTACTTAAACACTTTGTGTTCTGCAGACAGCCACCACAATTCCCTTGGGATGTAGTTTTCCCCAGAAGCAGTTTTCATGCACCAAGAGGTCTGAAGGCACCTCCCACATGGCAGAGGCCCATCTGGCTTTCCTAACTCCAAGAAGCCACACTAACATACCCCAAACATCCCTGTAAAGCTTTTATGTGCATTCACACATGCACACTCGTCTTGGCATCAGTGCCCAGTGTAATGAACAATCACTGCAGAAATCAGCATTTAGGGCACACAGTGATGCTTGTCTTCAAGAGAAGAATACAGAATATTAGGAAAGCAGCTTGCATAAATCAAAATGTCTCATAAAGAATGGACCCAGTAAGGCCTGTTTTCCCTGGGGATTTCTGCAGGTGTCCCTAGAGATGTCCTCATACCACCTCTACCCCTACATGTCCTCTTTTTATTTAACAAATATCTCTGAAAGCAGCAACCAGCTTCCTAAGTTATTTGGGGCAGCTCCTAACAGAGCAATCACAACAGCTTAATTTCCTTAAGACATCAAGCTAAACCAAATACTTAGCCAGTAAAAATAAGTAATGTCCTATGCACCAATCCAAATACTGGGGCTACAAAGGTGATAAAGGGACTGGAGCATCTTGCACAGGAGGAGGGGCTGAGAGAGCTGGGGCTGCTCAAGAAGGCTCTGGGAGATCTGACCAGTGTGCTCAAGTGCCTGCTGGGAGGGAGCAAGGATGAGGGGGTCAGACTCTGCTCTGGACAAGAGGCAATGGGCACAAGGGAAACCACATGGAATTCCACCTGAACACAAGGATGCATGTTTTTCCTGTGAGGAGTCAGACACTGGGACAGGTGGCCCAGAGAGGCTGAAGAGTCTCCATCTTGTGGAGATGCTCAAACTCTGAGCAGGTCCTGGACAACCTGCTCCAGCTGCCCCTGACTGAGCAAGGGTGTGGCACTCAATCTCAGGAGGTCACAGACACACTAGAAGAGTCTGTGATTCCACAGACCACCACACCACACAAGCAATAATGACCCTACATTCACACATACATATCCTGTGTTCATATGTACCCTATGAAACAGATGGAAGAAAACAAAAGCATAGAAAATCTGGTGCAATCCCTTATCTTTAGTAGCTTGGAGGTCATGGAAAACTGCTATATGGTGTACTAAGCTCCATAATCACAGCAACTGACAGCACTACCTCATGCCAAGGAACTTCTATTCTAAATCCACTTGCCCAGATGTTTCTGCTGCCCTATTTTAGGACAAGTGAAAAACATGGAGTCTCTACAAACCAAGCGTTTAGAAAATAAAGCATTAATTTGCTTTCGGCAAAGATTGATTTAAAAGACAATATATAGAATCGTCTTAAGGCAGTAGTACTGAGAAAGAAAATCTTCCTTTATGGCATTTAGTGAAAAGGCAGTTGTTTTCCTGCCCACGGCAGGGGTGTTGGAACTAGATGATCTTTAAGGCCCCTTCCAACCCAAACTATTCCCTGTTTCTATGATTCTACGATTGTTGGAAACAACCCTAATTTAACAAACCACACCTGTACAGTCTGTTTGTGCACAGCCGCTGCATAAAGATTAACAGCACGGTGCGAGAGAGAAGCAAGGCAGGTGAAGAGAGAGGTGCTGTGCATGGTGGTAATCAGCCAAGACAACCTACATTTTAATGCCAGAAAAATGCCCACCTGTGGTTCCAGCTACTTTGAATTTAATAGATTAATATAAAGTAGCTACAATTCAGGGTCCTTTGACAGGATATTGCAAGAGAAAAGATCAGTTTTTCATCTCCAACCTCTCTGTGTCAATTTAATTGTTACAATTGGCACCCATACACAGAGAGGAATCAAGACTGAGGTCAAATCCTGTTTCCAGGGGAGGACCTTCCCAGGTAGAAGTGAAGATCCCACCCAAGACTTGAGGCACAGCCCAGGAGGCTGATGCTGCTGGAGAGGTGGATGGCACCATTTCAGAGCAGCAGTGCATGTCCTGGGAAGAAAACAGTTTTCTGGTTTTTAATTGTGTACAAGTACCTGGTAGACAGCAGAATTCCCTGTCATACATCGATTTTCACCCCCGTAACATGTAATTTACTGCAGAGTAAGCAGCGCATGGGAAACAGGTGCATATAAATAATGTACTTTGTTATATACCTAGGGAAACAGCATCCATGTATTCCATCTATGACCTTGTAATAGGGGGTTTGTAGAGGGAGAATGCTCATTTATTCTCATAAGAAACACATAACCTATTCCTTTTTGATAACAAGTCTCCTTGCAGACACTTTCTTCTCCCACTTACACTGATCTGTGTGTAAGGATGACAAAGTATCTTCATCATCATCATCACTAGCACTTTTTAAATCTCACTTTTTTAAAATACCATCAGCAAATGGTATTCTGCCATGGTTCCAAAGTTTCCCTGCAGGGATTGTAACTGCGATCACTACATTTGCTTCCAGAAAATACATTCTTTATCTAGTAAGCCCAGAACAGAAATCCACCAGTCCAGTCCAAAGATGCAAGATGATTCCAACTGGACTGTTCCAACCCCCACTTGCAGTCCCATTTTTTCCCCATAAATAGTGCACTCTTAAAATTATTATTTCTCAGAAGCTGCAAAATGCTGTCTCTACACCACATTAAATAACCCTCATGTACTCAGAATAATTTTTCAACCCCTACAATCATTCAAAAGAATTTTAGGATCATTAATTAGTCCATTAATATATAATTAGAACTTGAGACTAAAACTTTTAACTGACTGGCTCTTGCTTTCAGTATCAACAATAGACCACAAGTATTCTCCCCACCGAGTTACCGCAATTCTCGCACATGATGATTAGGCAACAGGAACATGTCTATGAAAATCCTGCATGTGCTTCTCCAGTTCAACAACTATTTCATTAATTACCGCTTTTTTATTTTATTAATTACCCCATATCAGATCAGAACTTGACTCCTAGGAAAACAACTGAATCTTAAATCTTCTGCTCTTCCTTAGTCTAAAAGACAGAAAAATCCCACTTTTTAAGAAGTATAAAGGAGATTATGTGGTGGGGATGATGTGGTGAGGATGGACTTTTTTCACCACCAATGCTCTATCCCAGCTCAGACTGTCACTCCAAGAGGCTGAACAGCAATCCCTATCGCTCCCAACCTTCAAGGCTGAAAGAATGCTCTGTATTTCAGCAGGGACAGGCGTAGATGCTGCAAGATGACAGAGTGCAGATCACCTCCCCTCTGTCTTGTCTACATCCGAGTCCTTGTAACCCGGGGATTCTCCTTTCTCTTCATCAGAGGGGTTGGATTTCTCATGAGCCACTTCCAAACAACCCCTCAAGTTGGGCAACCCTGCCCCGGTTCTCCCGGGAGCGCATCCACGCTCCAGGAAAACGGCAGGTGCTGACTTGGGAACGATTTTATTAAGACCCAAGGCATAGTTTTGGTAAAAATAAGTTTCAAAAATAATAAGTTATATTCTAAAGGCAATTCCTTGCTCCAATGAAACAGCTTACAGCTGACATTGAGAATGCCGGACGGCTGCACAAATTACCCATTTTAAAAACTATTTTTTACACCCCAAATTATGCTGACCCCTCCGGATGCTGTTGGCATTGCAAAGTGAATTCCTAATTCCTCAGGAATTCCACAGGATTGCAGCTATTTTGGTTCGGTCTTTTTCCCTCCCGCTGTCACGGAGCAGCTCAGCCGCAGTGGCCCCGACCCCGCGGTGCGGCTGAGGAGTCGGGCCGGGCCGGGCCTGCCGGAGCCGGATGAATCCCAGGGGAGGGAGCCCCGCGCCCCCGCGGGAGGGGATGCGCCTCACCGAGCCCGGGCCCGCCCCCGCGGTCCGCTTCTAGAAAGTACCGGCGGCCTCAGCCCCGGGGCTCTCGCCTCCCCCGCCGCCTCCACTCGAGCCGGGCCCACCGTGGGGGCGCGGGCAGCAGGGGCCCGCCGGTGGCGGCGATCGGGGCGACAGAGCGGAAGCCTCTGGGAGGCGGCCCCGCCACAGCCCTGCGCCGCCCCCGCCACCCCCTCGGCCCTTCCGTTCCCCTGCATTGGGGTCCCCGCCCGGCCGCGGCCAAGATGGTCGCGGGGCGGCGGCGCTCACCTCCTCGGCCTGCTTGCGCAGCGCCTTCTCCCGCTCGTACTGCGTGAGCAGCTGCTCGTTGTCCTCCCGCAGCAGCTCCAGCTCCACCTCGTGCTCCTGGTTGTCGGTGAGCACCGAGTCCAGATTCTCCAGCACCGTCACCACCAGTGGCATCAGCTCCTTCACCACCTCCTCGTCGTAGCAGTGGATCAGCCGCTCGAACTCGCGGTAGATGCTGTTGGCGAGGCCCGAGACCCGCTCCGACATCACCGATCCCGAGCAGTAATCATCGCCCGGGTACCCCCCCACGCCGCCATCGTCCAGCTGGATCTCCAGCATCCTGCCGGCCGACAGCCCTCGGCCCCGCTCCGCTCGGCTCGGCTCCGCTCCGCGCCCCGCTGAAGTCGCTGCCACCACCACCACCGCTACCGGGCGCTGTTCCGCCCCGCCCGTCGCGTCACGGACCACGGGCACCAGTCGGGGCGGAGCGCGGCGGCACCGCCCAGAGCTGCTGGATCGGGGGCGCGGGATACCCGTGCCGAGAGCAGGCCCTGCACCGTAGTGCTCTTTGCACGGGAAGCACGAGCGGCAGCGGTGACGGCGAGCCGCCTGCGCAGCACACCGCGCCGGGAGCGAGCCCGCCCGCGGCCGGTCCCGTTCCCCAGCCCTGCGGCAGACAAAGAGCGGCGCTGCGGCGTCGGCCGCGCACCGGAGCTCCACGCAAGGCGCGATGGGCGCGCGTGAGGCCCCACGCTGTGGCGTCACGCGCAGGGACACACACTGGCTGCGGGAGCCGCGTTAGAGACCCGGCGTAGCCGCGGTCATTGTATTTCCAGCATCAGGCAGCCGTAGTTACTATAGAGAAAGCAAACAAGGATCTGTTCAGTCAGGGATGAACTGACAGCCAGAGGGCCAAACTGGCCATCTCAAGTCCTAAAAGAAACCTAAAGCACAACCACCGAATTTCATCAGTAGATTTCCCAAAGCAGCAGCAGCACACACCAGATTACGGGCAGCAGCTCCAACACCCTCGGCAGCCTCCAGCACCCTCAGCAGCTGTCACAGAAGTCAGTCTGCCACATTCTGGGCTCAGCTGAGTTTGGGCTGTAGAGCTGGAGGAAGACAGCAGGAATCATTCTTCTCCGCACTGAGCCCAGCCTGGCACGAGAGAAATAAGGGGTTCATTTGGGAAAAGGCTCGCCATATCTTCATTTGGCTCAGAGCTCTGAAGAGTGCAATTCCAAAGTCGTGACTAGGAATGACCCTAAAAGCTTCTTATTGCACAAGGGGAAAGAATTTTAGACCTACTCAGAAAGCCTGATTGCAATGGGAATATCACATCTCACTGGGAAATAAGACTTTTAAGTTTTATGACTGTTTTGTTCTATGTTACATTATTATAGCTGACTATATGCTGATAAACTATAGATTCATAGCACAGCAGCTTTTAGACAGCTGCTTTTACAGCAAAAACCTATTTGTGTCTTAAAAAATGAGAATTGAGAGAGAAGGAATGGAAAGAAACAGAAGGGAATGGAATAGAACAGTACTGAATGAACAGGTGTAGTTCACTTGTAAGGGTCCTACAATAACTGAAGCTGAGGTGTAATTAGTTATGGGATGGATCGCCAGTGGATCATGAGGTATCTAAATGTAACAGCCAGATTTTCAAATGTTTCCACAGAGAGGAGGCCCAACCAAGCACATCACAGGCACTGAGTGCATAGATATAAGAAACAAATGTGAAAAAACTCCTGCTCAAAAATGTAAAACCCAACAAGTCACTCATGTTGGGCCTTGATTCACTCTGTCATGTATGGGAAATTTTACAGACCAAGAGTTGTACTGTCATTCACAACAAACATAGGATGGCAACAAACATGAGTATGTGCTTTATTAAATGCATGGTTGCATTTAAAATGTTGGGAATAAAAATGTATAGGTGAGCAGAGAGGGAAGCAAGGCAGGCAAAGAGAGAGGTAAGACTTATTCAGTAATTCCATATTACACTGAACTTCTAATCTCATGTAATCTAGAGAGCACGTAAAAACTTCTATAAAGTTTTCTTGCATTTTGCCCACATACATAAGAAACTGAAACAATGGAAGTGACACAAACCAAAAAGCTTATTGAACTGCAGAGCCTGATGAGCTCATGGCATTACCCACCCTTCTGACTGTAATCCCAACAGTTCTAGCAGGCATTCCTGAGGGGTGGAGATATAAACTGAACTGCATCCTCCTTTCTACAACAGAATCCTTGTTCAGGTCCAGTGACATTGTTAAAGCTCCTACTGAACGACAGTGATTGCCTTAAATTGTACATTAAAATACACATTCCTATATTTATAAATTCATAAATAACTTAAAGTCTAGAGATGAGTCAAGAAATGGCAGGAATGCTAGGTGCTGCCATGTGTGAGAAAGAGTTAAAATACCACTTCCAGATGAAAGTTGGCAAGCAAAATATTTGCTTATTCTATCCCCGGTGGGTTCTTATTTTGTGCCGGTTTGAGGCAATTTTGGAGTAGAATATCCTCTGATATAAGGCAGATTACAGCCACCCCTCCCCCAGCCAGGTTCAGGGGAAAAAAAGAATTTTTCCTTGGAGGAAAGTGAAGGAAAAAACTATTTATTTAACAAACACACAGAAAAAGGATAATAACGCTAAATAATAAAATCTCTCAGTGTGGAGAGAAACTTGGAAAGATTTTAGAGTCCTTCTGTGGGTGTGGTGTCTCTCCTCCTCAGAGATGGGTCGGCGTGGGCCCACCTCCAGGCCTTCATGGAAAGTTCTCCTAGATGATGTTTTGGTGTTGGTGCACAGTTCCAGAAGAAAAGAAGAAGCCGAAGTCCCAGGAAAACAAAGGAGTTTAACTCTCCATCTCTCTCTTCAGAGATAAAAGGAGCCAAGAGCTGGGAAAAGCCGGAAGGTGCTTTCCTCAGCTCCTCTCCCCACAGCAGCAGCACACCGAGAGAGATAGCAGTGTCCTTGGAGCACAGAACAACTTTGAAAAAGTTCTTCTGGCTTTTTTTTCTCTCGCACCCAGTTTTAAAGGCACAGAAAGGCACAAGATTCATTTTCTGGGCGATAGGGGATACACATCATAAAGTCATTCCAAGACATATTGCATCTAGCATAGGAGTTTATCTAGGATTCAAATTGTTATTTCCTTAGCATTAACAACATACTAAAAACTAACTGTGCTATAGATATGCAATTGTGTTATGGCTGCAAGGGCCCTTTCCTGAAGAGCTTACCTTTCCAAGTAGGCAAAGTAAAGGCAACACACCAGGAGTGAGAAATGGATAGAAACACTGAGACTATGCAAGGAAAATCAGGGTTCTTTTGTATATGGTTATATATGATCTCCAATTGGGGCTTTTTCCCCTGAACAGTTGGAACTTCGCTGTGTGAAAGAATAGGTATTTTTAGGTGTCTTGGTTTGAAAGACAGGTGTCTGCCAAGGAAGGTGGGAACCTCCCTTGGAATAGAAAATGTGACCCCCTTCCCTCCAAATTATTATAACTCTGAAATTACGGGGCTTTCAGGCAAAGATACAGGAAAAGGAATAACAGTTCTTTACTAGTATAAATATGTTATACAAATATATATATATGCATGTGTGTATGTATAACAAGGCAAACAAACAGCACCAGCAGCAACAACCAACAGAACCAGAACCCTCTCAGCCGCGGGCCCTTTCCCCTCCAGTGCAGTTCCGCTCATGGCCGGCAGGGGCGCTGCTGGCTCCCGGCCAGGCAGAGCAAGTGCGATGATTCCCCCGCGCCTGCAGGGGTGCTCTGGAGCAAGCTCGGCCGCCTCTGTACGCATAAATGGCGGCTCAGGCGGCGGGAGGGATGGAAAAGGGGCTGCCTTTACTGACCCCAGGGGCAGCTGGGCCCGGTGCCCTTCTGGATGGCGAAACAGGCTGTAGCAGGAACCTCGGAGCGGCGGTTGCAACAGCAGGGGCAGGCACACCCAGAATGGCAAACAAAATGTGGCAGAAACCTCTGCAGCCATAGCAGGAGCTGGGGGCGGGGGGGGTTGGGCAGACATAGGGTGTTGTGTTAGGGTGTAGTGAAAAAGCCCGAGGCAGTGGCAGAAAGCAGCGGGGCTGGGCAGCGGCAGCCGGGCTCTTCCGTAACGGCTGTCGCACGCAGCTGGGAGATGTGCCCTTCGGGAAGGGGGGAGGGTTCGGGGCCCCAGGTTTTTCCCCTGAGGCACCCGAGTAGATGGTAAGGGTCCTTTCCAGTGTGATCAGGTGTTAATAAGATCCCAATACAACACCTGCTCTTACGAAAAGAAGCTCACGCACGGTAAGGAAGAAAGCAATAATGGGCTGGACTCTGCAGTGGCAACAAATTCTCCTGTGGTAGCAGCAGCTCCACCATTCCCCTTCGATCCCCAGAGCTAGAGAAGCCAAGGTCAGCCTCTCACCCTCCAGCCAAAATTCACAGTTTCTCTGCCCTCCCCAAGAGAAATGCACCCGGCTAAAAGGCTGCAGCCAGCTGCACCCTTCCCCCCACATCGGCCACTTCTTTTGTCTCTCTTGCGTACTGGTCGTTATTACCTCTTAGGGAACAGATGGGAGAAAATTCCCTGAGAGAAAAGAAAAAAAGGAAAAAAAAATCCTAAACTCCAACATTAGGTTTCTACTTTGATGGCACACAACTAAGGAAAATATAATACTGTTTTTAGTACCTAGAATTCACCTTCAGTTAGTACTGAGCTGAAAATCAAGGTGTTGTTTCTACAGAAAAAAGATGGACCACAGTACCATAGGACAGTTGGGGTGAAGGAAGAATTTATGTAAACCCGTATTTCTTTTCAAGTGATTAGGGACAGTCTCAAGCTGCACCAAGGGAAATTTAGGTTGGATGTTAGGAAGAAGTTTTTTACTGGAAGGGTGATAAAGTTCTGGAATCGTCTGCCCGGGGAGGTGGTGGAGTCACCATCCCTGGATGTTTAAAAAAAGACTGGATGTGGCACTCAGTGCCATGGTTTAGTTGAGGTGGTGTTAGGGCATGGGTTGGACTCAGTGATCTTGAAGATCCCTTCCAACCTGGTGATTCTGTGATTATTCTTGTTTAAAAATACATGGAGAGCAGGAAGTACTTATGCTTTCTTTCAATAAGACCATATCTGGAGGGGTGACGGACAAGCTTTAGCTGCAGGGATGGGAGTGTATAAAACCTTTTTTAAAAGGTTTATCTCTGTCTAGAATAAGAACTGGTTAGTGGCATTCCTATTTAAAAGTTTAAAAGAAATGCATGATTTGGCTTCAAGTACTTTAATGAAGTTCATCTCCCACTGCTGAAGCTTCTTCCATATTTGTTAAGGTCAGGAAAACTCATTGTGTTAGTTTTACAAAACCTCATTCACCAAGTAATTTCTGAACTGTGGCAGTGACTGGTGCTTTGGACAGGGAATGTGTGTTATAGAGATCATCAGCCTTCATTTTTAAATAGACAGCCTGCCATATGCCTTGGGAACCCTTACCGGTATTTTCACCTTTAAAGTTTTTCTTTTTAGTTTACAGCCATGGGGTCTCTTACAGGACTCAGGAGCTATCTCAAATCAGACATCATCCTTGTTAGGTACTCAGAGACCACAGACTATTTCTGGTCTATTCTCATCTGACTGCAGACTCTGTGTAGTTTTCTATATTATTACACAGAGTTTCTATTAATTAAATGGGCTGAAAAAGTAGATAAAACTATGGGTTGGATATCTTCATAACCATGAAATTTCTGTATAGACTAGCTGTGTTGGTCTGAGCATTCCATCTTCATTTGGCAAACAATACTCTCATTAGTCAAAATGTAATTAATGACTTCAGTGTAGCATGTTGCTCTCTCTAACCAACAGAGAAACCAGTGCATGCACTGGTTTGTTCTCTCTAATCCTTTATATTGCTTCAGTCTAATTAAGTGGCACTGGTATAAATGTGCACAGTAAATAAAATAAAAACATGTTCAACCAGGCAACACTATGAGAAGACCAAGCAGGATTTCAGGCCGCTGCTCCCTTTTCAGCACTAATGGTACATCAAGGAGGTGTTTGGAAGTTTCTGGCAGCACTGCACGCAGTGCCTCAGTCTGCAGAGGATGAGGAAGGGAGGGGAAAGCAGAGGGGGAAGGGAAGTCAGGCCTTGAAGGGAAGGCTCAGGAGAGGTTTTGTTTAGTGTTCATAAAAGATTAGTGAATGCAACTTTCATTCTGGGTGAAACCCCTGAGATTCACAAACATGGATTTCTGTATCCCTGAAAGCAACTCCTACTCTTTCTTCGTACTCTATTTTATTTAAGTTCTTTAAAGAGCATAAGAAAACCAAGATGAATTCACTTTATAAGCACTGTGATTCTGTATTTGAAATGCTTCAGATAGTTTTTTTTTACAACATTTTGATCAAAACACAATTTATAAAATTGACTATAACTTTTTTTCAATCGGCTGGTTTGATGAAGGTTAAAGTGCCCTGCTCATTGCTGTGCTGTTCTGTTGCTTTTAGCAACAGAAAAGTCATTTTCTCCTCTGCCTCTCTTCAGTGCACTTCAGTAGCATTTTCTGGACAGTGTTAAAAATGGCATCTTTGCCTAAGGTAAATGTCTTTTTGCCACAGTTCCCCAAATTAGCACATACTCAGTTATTGTGCACCTTTTGATCTGTCACAGTAAGCTGCTGGACTTGTGTGCTACCTACCTTGTCCCCAGCACTCACAGCTGAAGGTCCCCTCAGAGCTCTGTCATGTATCCGGAAATGATGGGTGAGTGGTGCAGCATTCCCTTCCAATGGCATTGTGCTAATTGCCAAACCATGAATGCAGTGGGATCTACTCTGAGGAACTACAGGATAAGGGTCCTATCTTCCAGCTCTGTATTCTACTAGTTCTTATTGCTGTGTCATTGATATCAAAGTGCGCTTTTCAGGGAAGATGATAATCACATTCACAGTGGATATGAACACAAGTGCATGCAAAGTGTAAGTTCAGGGTTGATTTCTTTCTATTAACTTGCATGTAGGCTTTATTAGGTTTTTCATGCTTATTAAATCAATGAGTAGAGCTTGAACTGAAGGTAAAAAAGATTTCCTGAATGAGGCCAAGATGTTCTAGCCTGCCGATCTTAGACATTTTACTCCCTGCCCTATAAAGTATAGAGGGGACAGAAAAAGCAAGCTGTATTCTACATAAACCATGGCCTCTGCTAGGACAGGTATCTGATGTTAAACTAAGAAAGAATTAAGAAGTGTAGTAAAATATGCAGGGGCTCATGATAATCCCAGAAAATGCTGGCCACTGTTAAATGTTTTATAGTAGCCCTTCTGCACCCAATAGCCTTCCATCCAGTAAGAAACAGAAAGATGAACAGAGTAGGATGGGAGACAGCCAATGTCACTTTTGTGCATATATTCAGTACCAGCGTGCTGCTTTCTTCCCCTGTCCTGGACTCCAATCCCAGCCCCACTTCTCCTGTTGTACTCTCAGCCGACAAGCTGCAGGTGCCGACAGGCCTGGCTGGAGACAACTCCTTTAGGCAGGAAGGTGCAGCTGCACACACACACACCTTAGTGCCTCAAAGATTTACAGCAACTCCCCCATTTATTTCCATTACTTTGTATAAAGCAATGCGTCTCAGTTTAGAGACAACTTGAGGAGAAAACGCTCTGTAATTAGTGTTTCCTCTAAAGAAAAGGGTTTCAGCAATCCCTTCCTGCCGATAAGAAATGAATGTTAGTGGATGAAATTAAAAAAACCCAACCATTTATTGACAAACCAAGTGCCAACACGGCATGGGAAAAATATGAATAAATGCTAAATATTGAATTGTCAGAACCTTATCCCACATGCACCCACACCGGAACAAAAACAAAAGAAAAAAAAAAAAAACCTTATGTCTATATAATCTAAGTCAAAGTAATAAGGAGTTCATATAGCTTGAGTTAAAAGATATCTATGTAACCTTAATATCAATATACCCTATAACCTGAAACAATAGCCTTTTATAGTTTTTACTTATGTAACCTAAATCATGACTTTTGATACTCATATATATCTAATATTAATAACTTTTTATACAATGTAATTGCTAGTATATGGTTAAATAGTTGCTTAAATGCTGAATAGACAAAAAGAGAGGAAAATATTTACCAGGTGTGTAGCTTCAGAGATAGATAAGAGTAGTACTAATGAGAAGTTGGCAAATGCAGAGCCAATTAGCCACAAAACAAAGAATTTAGACCGGTTAAGACCGGAGAGACCGAGGAGCACCATAACTAGGCATGCTCCGAAGCCAAAGTTGAAAAGTTCAAGTGNGAATGACTTTTCTAAAAGTAAATGTGTATTAAACATAGTTACAACAGTAGATATACTACTTTTCTTTATAAAACATAAAATCAAACCTGTTGTATGACTTGCATTGTCAGAAAAGTTAAGCAAACACCAAAACATTTATCAACCCCCCCCCCCCCAAAAAAAAAAAAAAAAACACCAAAACCACAACGGCTGACCACATGGCAGAGAGGAAGCGGGGGTGGCGGTGTGTGGAAATTGCAACAGCATTTGTCTCAGGGAAGAAAAAACCCAAGAAGAAAAAAACCAAAAGGTTCACACAGCAGCTCAGGAAAAAAACAGATGGGAACCTGGAGAATCTCTGATGTTGGTCTCCTCTTCACAGCAGATGAAGCTGGTGGATTTAGGTTCCTTTCTTTTGCTGGGTCGGCTTTTCCGAGGTCTGGGATCAGGACGTAGCAGCCACTCGGCTCCCTGCCGGAACTTGCTTCTCCCGTCAATAGTCCTCTCTGACCTCGGACCAAACCAAACCGAACAGCTCAGGAAAAAAAAAAGGCTGACGAAGGATTGTTGCCACAGTCTCCAAGGCCAGGGAAAGGGAAAAAACTTCTTTGCCTAAGCTAACAGAAAACCAAACTAGCTAAGCAACAAGAGAACCCCCTCTGCCTGGCACACCAGACGCCTGGGTAGTGAGGGTTGAAAGAGCCCGTGCAAGAGCCCTAAGGCTCCCCCGTCCCCCAGACCCACCTTAAAGCTACGGCAACCGTTGCTGGGCCTGGAGCAGACGATCAGGGAATAGAAAACCACCCCAAGACACAATGTATAAAGGAGACAGACTCTAGCAGAGACACCAGAAACCTAAGCTGCATCTAAAAAGACCTTCAGAACAAATTTCAGGTGACAGACAATGCTCAGGTATGGCAATAAAGGGTGCAGGACAAGTACCAAAGAGTCAAATTGCCTTTATTAGAGGCTCAGCAAAGAGGGATATTCTTCCTCTGTGACAAGAACAAAGAATATAATTAACTAACAGGTCTGCTTAACTTGGTGCCATAGTAAATCCATAGTGAGTTTATGTCTGTGCTAACCCGTGGGAGGGATGGTCTCTAAGCTAGCTGGAATGAGCTACAGCAAACGGAGCAGCAATGCCAGGGTGTTACAAATACATATTATAATATTGGCTTTTCGCAAATATTAAAATAGATGCTATATGTATAATGTTCAAGTAGCTTTGCCAGAAAGATATAGTTTTTGTAACAATAACTGATGCCTTTATTTCTGTTACTAATTAAACTTAGACATAGTAGTGAAATAGCTGATATAGTTATGCTTGTGGTAATTGAACTGTCTGCTCGGATGGATAACATCCAATGAATGTAGGATGGAGACCCCTGCTACTGACATGCCAACTATCAGCAACTACCGTCTGCAGAGACCATAGATTAAGACCCAAACTGGAGGTGATAAGAACAACAGACCAAAACCACAGCCAGAGAAGGCACGTGCTCTAAAAAGGTGGACCCAAGTAGGAGCCATGCTAAATAGTTCCTGGAACATGTGAACTAGTTTGGGGGGAAAGATTGAATATGTATAATTGTTTGTGAATATGCATTAAGCTGATGCAATAGGAAAAGTATGTAAAGGGTGTTTCCGAAATGGCAGGTGTGCTCTTCGCTGAGTGCCAAGCACCCGGCGCTGTACTTTGACTTTATTGTCTTTGTCCCCTATTGTCCTTTATTAAATTTTTAAATCCTAACAGGAGAGCGAACCTCGTTTTTCACATAGGGAAGGGGATTTATTAATTATATGAAAGAGAGCTCTCACAGCAGCAGGACATTACAGGACAAAAACAACAGCTCATCCCTCAGACACTGAAGTGAGCAAACACATACCAGCATGGGGTTTCTTGCCACTGTGAACCCTTCTCCTTCCTGCTATTCATTCCATGCTTTGGCATTTTCCTCCCTTCCAGCCCCGATGTCAGCAGCACATATTACTGACAAGCCTCTGACAGCAGCAGCAGCAAAGAGATGTCTGGCAGCAGAACATCCCCTAGGGACCCAGTGAGCCTGAGAGGAGACGTGGGCTGGTCAGTGAGAATAACACACAGCCATTAGAAGGAGATAGCAAAGTATGTTAAATGACTGCATAATAGTGCTCCTGCTGCTTCTGTTTTCAGAGGAAACACACTTGCAAAATTAAGTATACCACCTGATAAAATAAAATCCCTCTCCTGCCTGAAAACGTTATCCATACTACAACTGTGCTTTAACCTGACTATTCATGCCTGAAGAGAACTTTTCTTTTCAAAAAGATTGAATATATGTCACAAACCCAATCTTGCTGTTTTCTCTCAGGTAATGCAGTCACTTGGGAACAGAATGCAAATAATGGCATATGCTTCAATAAGTTAAGTGTTAAAGGACTGTTCAGAACATTTGAGGAGTCCCTGAGACTGAGAGCTTGGTGATAGAAAATCCAGATAAAACAAGAGGAAGCATATACCAGGAGAGATTGCCTGTTTTCAGATAGAAAATTGAAACTATTAAATCAGACAAAACCACAAGAAGGTCAAGGGCAGGAGGAGGACTTGATACTACTTTCAGTGAGGTTTCTGTAAAACTTATATTAAAATTACAATTATCTGCATAGGTTTTTATGAGAGGACTAAAACCAGGACTTCCAAGAGCTCTAGAAAATAGCAAAAATGCTACAGTTTTGCAATAAATTTACAGTCAAGGCAAAATGTTATGATGATACATTTATGAAGGTGAAGGTGAAGGAACCTGGTAATAGCTCAAATTAAAATCAGAATGACAGAACATCTACAAATTCAAGTTAATAAGTTAAGTGGGATTTGATAGAATATAAGAGGCCAAATAGCCAAGAGACAATACTAAACTCATGGATATCCTTACAAGGTAGAACCTAAGGCAAGCCTTGAGTAAACCAACTTCTGACAAACATGCTCCAGATATTACAAGCCATCATGGATCCTCCACATTAAAGGGTTTCTTCAAGGATGGTTTCCACAGATTGTGTTCAGAATCTCCATCTTACTTGTCAGCAGATTGATTTTTCTTATCAAATATTAATACTCTTCCTTGAAGCAATAATGGAAGAAGAGCACTCCTCCTCTGTTCAGATTGGTCTGGATCTTGTCCCATAATTGCTGTGAGTAGATGAGGTTTCTGACACACTGCTGCTTCTTTGGTTTTAAATTTTTTGCTCTCCCTCCTTTATTTCCAAAGTAAAAGCCCACACCTCATCTACTCCATAAGGGTTTGTTACTAGATACAGGATGGAAATAGCACACTCTTCAGGTTCAGTGCTCCCAAATGATTTCTGGATTATAGGTTTTTAATCAGTCATGTCTATTAGATCTGATTCCCTCTTAGGAAGGTCTCACAACAGCACAGACACCAGAGTTGCTGATGTCCGGATTCAGGAGGAAGTATTAAACCTGGCTGTGTTCAGAAAATTAATGGATGAAGCACCTGCAATATTTTTATGCCTGTCCCTTTCCTCGCTAAAGACAGCCTAGAGATTCTTCTAGACAGAGGGTAGCCTGAATCTGTACATTCATGCCACCATTACAAAATCCCTCAGGAGTATCTGACCTACCCATCACTAGTCCTGTATCCTCATTCTAACTAAGGGCTCACAAATCAAACTCACTCACAGTCTATATTCCAGGTCACTTAGGAGCTGGTGCTAAAAAGGGGGAAAAAGAGTAAAATTCAAAAACTGAATTAATCCTGACACAATAAATTGACACAGCCTGTTATCCAAGGATTGAAAGGAAGGAGGGGGCAATATGTCATAAATATGAAAAATACAGATAATCTATTTCCATATATATAACATAGAACATTATGCAAAATATATAATGATAGATACTCCCATATACACATGTAACATATACAGAAAATATTTCATATAAATATATAAAACAAAATTATTCTGGAAGAAAAAATTGGAAGTGTATGTCCAGACTCAATATCCAAATAAATCCAGTATCTCCAAGCCATTATTTACATTGCAGAATGTTGATATATTTTTCCTATTCATCCCTTTGGCACCACAGTGAGTTTTATCCAGCATATTTTTTATAAGAACTGTGGTTGGAACACAGGCTCCTGAAGTGGATACAAACACCAGCAGTGGCACAAACATAGCTTAGAAGCTCTACAAAGCTTGGCACAGAACCAGGTCCTGCTATCCTCAGCAGTGTTGGGACACCCCCCCACCTGAGACCTGCAAATCACTAGAAAAGCTCTAACACTAGTTTTCAAATCAATCACACACAGGATATACATGTTATATATATATATATATGTATACTATACAAATTTATGTATACATACAAAATTTGCAAAATTTTATATATATAAAAGCATATACATCTATATAAATGTTATTGTTATCCAGACACTTCCATTTTTGCTAAACGCTATTATAAAACCTTCTTGTTTGGCCAAAAGAATTCCTTTCAGGATCTGGTTCATAGTGTACTGGGTTTAGCTGGGAAAGAGTTTATTTTGTGTGCAGGAGCTGATACAGTGCTATGCTCAGGCTGGTGAGGATAAAAGTGTTGGTCACATAGCCACGCTTTCTTTAGTTGACCAGAAACATCTCATGCCATCTGGCATCATGTTCAGCAAGTAAGCTGAGGAGGAGGTTTTTCCAAGGTAACCATGGTAATCATTGCCTGGGACCAGGTGGATATCGGTCAGTTGATGGTCAGTGATTGCTTGTGCATCACTTGGTGGGGTTTTTTCCTTTGATTTTGTTCCCTTTCTTGTATTTATATATCTGTATCTCAACCTACAAGGCTTTGTGGGTTTTTTCCTCACTTTTGCCCTGTTCCAGTTTTCTTCCCCATCCCACTAGAGCAACTGAATGAGCAGGTGGGTGGAGGCTCACCTGCTCTCAGTCTGCCCACCACAGGTGGGTAAGGACAGGGGTTGGCAGCATGAAGCATCCTCATCACATAAGGCAATAATGCTGTTCCAGCATCCTCTACACCTGCAGCCTAAGGAAGGGCGAAGTCATAGGGTAGAGCAAAATAAAAACTTCTACCTGGCAGCATAAGTGATGTCTAAAGCAAGAGCATTGATAAAAATAGACTGAGCATAACTTGTAGACTGACTTTTCACAAGTCAGATGCTGGTAAAATTATTCTTGAGCTATTTTCAGTAGACTTGTTGTTGAAAAACTTTTGTTTAACATCACATTTGCACATTCCCAGTGAATCTTTGATCCACTGACACAAGAGTGAGAAGAAACTCCTGAGTTCCCAAATCCTGCTGCCAGCTGTGCAGGATGGACTGCCACGTCACAATCTTGCTCATGTATTTCCCAATTTCTGTTTAAGACCAGGTAATGCAATGGCCTGCACAGGTGCCATTGAGGGGTTTGCCTTATTGATGGCTCTTTATGCCTCCTTTGGCTAGGAAATACTCTTCGAATAGAAAGAGAAACATACTTACCCTTTCAATGATACATGGGCTTGGGATGTGGGGTGTGTTGTTTTTCCTTGTCACTGGCCAAGACCCTGCTCCTGTGATAACAAGGAACTTCTAATTAGCACTTGGCTGGTTTCTATCGATCCATTCATGCATTGCTCCCTCCTCCCTTCAGAGACTGCTCTTCCCCGTGTCTTATATAAGACATTTCCAGTAACACACATCTAGCGATGCCTTTTTCTCCCAGAACATCTTATTTTGGACGCCTGACCAGTTTATGATGTATTACAAATCAGTTTCTTCTGTACTGCTGTTCTCACCCTGGATTTACCATCTGATTCCTTCCTTTCATGTGGACAGTCTCATTCTCATTACAAAATTCCGTCTCTCTTGAGGTCATTTACTCCAATTTATCTCACTGTTTCGGCTCCTTTCCCCTCAATGTCCCCCCAGCCCCTTCCCGCTGTGGCTCAGCCCTGGGGGAGGCCCAGCCCAGGCTCGCTGTGTGGGGTGGGCCGGGGCAGCTGTTCAGCCATGGCAGTGGCGGAGCAGGGTGAGCGTGCAGGGTGGTGGGAGGCTGGGGGGCCGGGCTGGGCCCCGCACCCAGGCCCAGGCTGGGGCTCGGCGGGACCCGCGGGACAGCTGTGACGGGAGGGTGAGGAGGGTGCACTCTGCCTCAGCCTCTTACAGGTTCGCCGCACTGCTCACCTGCTCACTGCCTTCTCACCTTCAGCTCCCACTTCTGCTTCAACATCCCCAGTGTCTTGGAACAGCAGTTCCAGGTTTTGAGTGCTGGGGGTATGTGCTGGGCCTCTGTCCAGGCCATGCGAAAAGGGGCTGAACCAGCAAAACGGAGACGTTGGTCGCCAGTGGAGTTTCCAAACCTTTTCCTGTGTTGTCGCTACTGGAGTCATGCTCCAGGGTCTTACCTCCCAGGTGCTGGGGGTGACTGGTTGTTACTGGCATATCCACTGTAGAGATGCACGAGCCGGGCAAGCTTTGAGGGGTTTGAGCTTTCTCTGTTACACGGGAATGTAACGCCTGCCCTTGCTCAATGGTTGTCGGCTCCCCGTCACCGCACTAATGAAGACCTGTCAGGACTTCACACCCCTGCACGTAGGAGATCCATAGCACTGACCATCAGTACCTGCCCTGGGCTGGGAGACAGCAGAGTTGGAGGTAGGGCACAAAGAAAGTTTTTCTCAGTCTCCAGATCCAAACTTCCTGGCACTGCAGGCATCACTTCACATGTTTGCTGGCCCAAAGACCGAACTGTGCAGGGGAGTCGGAGGAGGACTCTCTCTTGTAAAAACTAGTCACAGTCTCAGATGATGGAAAATGCTATTGTTCAGGGTTCAGACTGACATCCCAGCAGATTGCTGGGATTTCTCCAGAGATGCTAGAGTGCCAAAGCCTAATTTCTGAACACCTGACAAATTCTTACTTGACTCATTTTCCTGTCATGTCTGCATTTTAGTTCCATGTCTCCTGAGAGGATTTGTCTTGCGCGTGCCGTCTGCGGGCAGGTCAGTGTGTGTAGGTGGAGAGTCACCTTCTTGTTTTCTGTGTGCCTCAGTAGCCAGGGAGGAATAACTAGAGCTTGCAACCTGTTGGGTTTTTTTTTAATGTGAATGTAGTCAGTCCCTAACATTCAGACAGTGAACTCCAGGCTCAATTGGGTGCAGCTTGTTATTGCAAACACAAGCATCTCCGCCCCAAAAAATAGTTCAGGATTATGTCACATTTTGTAACCTAGGTAAGTTTGTAGGGTAGTGAAACTAAGCCATATTTTTCTGTTATTTGTACTATTCAGAGTTTTTATCTGTTGACACTTTTGACATATTTTTACTCTAGTGAATTTAGTCTTTCCCTGTCTCCCACCAGTGGTACCACAGTAGTTGGAGCAGCTGAGATGAGGGCTTGCAGTGAACTACTTCACTCTAGAGAGCTGCTTCCCTGCACCATCAGATATTTCTGCTGCAGCAAGTCTGAGGAGTTGTGAATACAATGGCCATATAAAAATAATGTGATTAAAATCACATTTCTCTTGTGCTTATTCGAGGTGTTTAGCTTGTGCCTGCTGGTGTGAAGACCCAGGACTCATCTTCTAATGCAGATGGATTTTCAGTAGCTGGAAGATCCTGGCAGGGGGTTTCCTGGTCATATGGTGTTGAGGAGATGTTGCTTTTCAGTAGCTGTGTTGGTTTTGCACAGACTGGTTTTTGGTAGCGGGGGGCCACAGAGGTGGCTTCTGTGAGAAGCTGCTGGAAGCTTCCACCATGTCCAGCAGAGTTGGTCCCTGGTGGCTGATTCACCCCAAACCGGGCCAGGAGACACTTCAGAGACAGAGTCAGAGAAGCAGGTATTTGCTTTATTTGGTACCGGGTATGTGGGGGGATCTCTCCTCCGAACACACACACCCCAGTACTCCCTACTACACAATATTATGGGTTAAATCATGAATAGTCATCATATTCCTTGGGACAGGCATGGTTATACAAATTATTTCTTGGATGTCATTAATATCATGCGCTGTGTGTCCTGGTGGTCGCACTGAGGAAGGCTTCTCCTCTTCCTCGGGGGTCTTTCTGATGAAGGCTAGTAGTCTTCCTCACAATGCACTTTTCACCTTTCTCCCTGGGGCATGCGTGGTCCTTTGAGGAATGATTCACTGGTTTCTGAGATGATCCTTGTCCCCTCTATCTTGACAAGATTAGGGCGAATCTGGCTTCTTAGGTGTTGTAGTTAACATTTGCTGTCAGAATCAACATTTGCTGTCTTCTAATAGTTAACTCTGCTTACATGAGTTAGCTATTGATCAGCCCTTTCTCATGGCTCTGAAGATGGACATGCTGCTGGCCAAGGCTGGGCCAGTTAGACATGATGGTAATGCCTCTGTGATAACATATTTAAGAAGAAAATCAAAACAAAGTGGGGCAGAGTTTTTTCTAGCCAGAGAAGAGGAGGAGATAAGAACATGTGAGGGAAACAACATGGAGACACCAAGGTCAGTGGAGAAGGAGGGGGAGGAGGTGCTCCAGGTGCTTGAGCCGTGATTCCTCTGCAGGCCGTGGTGAAGACCATGGTGAAGCAGCTGTGCCCCTGCAGCCCCTGGGGATCCACGGGGGATGCAGAGATCCACCCGCAGCCCCCGGGGATCCACAGGGGATGCAGAGATCCACCCACAGCCCTGGGGATCCACGGGGGATGCAGAGATCCACCCACAGCCCGTGGGGGAGGTGCCCGTGCTGGAGTGGGTGGATGCCTGGAGTAGGCTGTGATCCAGTGGCAGACCCGGTGGAGAGAGGGCCCTGCTTCCATGCTGCAGCAGTTTTGGGAGGACTGTGTGCCCGTGGGAGGGACTCACGTTGCAGCAGTGGAAGGACTCCTCTCCCTGAGCAGCAGAAGAAAAAATCAGGTGACGAACTGACCAAATCCCCCACGCCCTGTCTTCCTGCACTGTCAGTGGAAGGAAGGAGAGGTTAGGGGCAAAAAGGTGTTTTAAGGGCTTATTTTACTTCTCATTATCCTCCTCTGAGTCTTTTAGTAATAAAAATACAAATAAAACTTTGCAACTTTAAGTTGAGCTTGTTTTGCCCTTGGAGTATTTTCTCCTGGTTCTTAACTCATGAACCCTTCGTTAATTTTTTTCTCCTGTGCCCAGCTGTGGCAGGGGAGGGTGAGTGAGCAACTTTCATGGGTGCCTGGCATTGGGCCAGCGTCAAACTACGACAGTAGCGAAACCAATGTTATTAAATCATGCCAGGTATACCAGTTTCCCACTCTTCAGCAAATGCTTTAGAACTACAAATTAATACAGACTAACACTAAGTTTCATATTTACATGTTGCTTAAGACTTTATACTATGGAACGAGGAGTCAGATCAAGGTGAACTATAGCCAAGAAACTAAGGGATCAGATAAAGCTGATGGTGCAGTCTCCTGGCTTTTCTTTTGGAGTGAAAGGTGTATAAAAGCACTGAGCTCCTGCTGCTACTGCCACAGGAAGGGAAAGGGATGCTGTGCTGTGCCAGCGGCCAATCATTTCCCATTTGACAAGGGCTGGCTTTCTGGGAGAAGACACAAGTCCCCTAATGGCTGGCTGGTCATGGAATTGGGAATTGAGCAGGAGAAATAGAAATGTAGTAGGGAAGAACTTAATTTTTCGGGCATACATGAGTTTTTGTCTGTATCTGCACCTCACAAAGGCTCTGTGACTTGTACAGAACTTGACCTGCCCCAATGGAACTCACCGTAATGGCACCAGGCATACTGGCACACTGGAGTGTGTGGAAGGCTTGGGAATGACTCCAGCTCAGTACAACCTGCTGTATGCAGTCTGCACTTGGATGTGAGTCACTTTGCTCTAGCTTTGGGGATGGGGTGTTTTGGTATTTGCTTCCAGGCAGTGGGACGCACATTTCTGTTCTGGTTTTCTGCTAGAAATGCAGTAGTGGTTATTCTGCTTAGATTCTTGATTGATAAACTGGGAAATCGCTGTAAGTTCTGGGGTTCAATGAATTTATTCCTGTACTGAAGTGGAATTTCAGGCTGCCATTTCAATGCAAAGGGATGATTAAAGGTCCCACTGTAGTAACATCACAGAGGGGTGGAGGGTAGGGACACCTCTGTGTGTGTGATGGTGTGATGTGTGTGTGGGGTATGATGGTCAGCTGAGCAACTGAGACATTCATCCTTAGACCACTGACTTAACCTGAATTGACACAGCACAGCAGTGAACACACTTTTCTTTGACATATACGCGACAGAGACTAGTATTATATGTTTTGATGGGATAAACTGATAAAGCAGGGTTCTGTTCCCAGGTCTGGCATTTGCTCTGGTGTATGCTGAAAGCTAAGACCCAGCAGTCCCAGCAAATGCAGTCATGCTCTGTATCACAGAGGTAAATGTCTTTATAGAGAAGAGAAAGGCACAGAGAAGATCATATCCTCTAGGTCATAGTCTGCAATGGAGCTCAGGGCAAGGTCAGAGACTGTGGAGTTCAGAGTCCTCTTCAGAGTCCCCTGCTACTTACTCTGCCTCTCTAACCTCCCACCATGATAATATCATCATTATTTTGAGGATTGCCAAGTCATTTTATAAAGAGACCAGTCTTTACAGAATTGAAAATGGAGAGTAAACTGATAAGGTTTACTGGTGTGTTTTGAGGTTGTTCTTTAGCTTTTTGACACAGAATGCTTTTGTCCTGATTTCAGCATGTCTGTTGAGGTTTGTGCACTTTTTCTGTTTCTCCCTAGTTGGTGTTTTTGTTTTCTCTCTTCTCACTGCACTGGGATCATTAGTCTTTGCTTTAGGCTCACACTACAATGGCTCGCCATACCTCCTCCCCATGATGTTAACAGGAAGACTGCTCTTTGGTTCTGGGAATGGGTCACTGACTAGTAAAAAATTCACATTTTCATATTATATTTTCATATTCTCATTTTTACATCTCATCATAGGGTCATGATACATTTTTGCCTCCTAGACCCTTGTCCTACCAGTCAGCTTCACTTGCTCATCCCCAGGGACTTGTGTTGCTGGCAGAACACTGTTCCTTGATTTAATGCATGATGAAATGTTTAAGTCTTCCCCTCTAACAAGTTTGTCCTTCTCTCAAGGTTGGGGATTGACATGTGATTTCTCTGCCTTTGGAGTTGTTTTTGCTTGCCTTATAGGAGTGATAAGTTCATCTCCCATGCCCCTGCATGATTTAGTACATTTTAAAATGGACTGTGAGGCTGGCACATACCTCCTCTGGCACATGCATCCTCTTGGCATGTGTAGAGCATCCCCCAGCCTGAGCTCTCCAGCTTGAGAGAGCTGTTGTTTCTGTGTCATGCTCTTGGTCAAGCCTGTCTGTTCCACAGAGGATTTTTCTCTTCTTCAAGTTGTGCAGAATTGTATCGCAGCCTTCAGATTCAATGGGAAGGAGCTGGCACTGGCATTTCGACTGACTCTTTCTCCCATCTCTGAAGTGTCCTCAATTTCTTCACCCAGCAGTTGGAGACAAAGTGTGGAATGCAGTGGACATTCTGGGGAGGTGAGTTTCTTTGGTGTTTTCTAGACCCAGGCCAGCCTGTTTTGTCCAATGATTAAAAGAACCTGAAAGAGGTAGTGAGGTAAGCAGGAAGTGGCACATGATTTTCCAGTTTTTCCTGTTGCTTTCTGTGTGCAATGAGTGTTTCTGCACCGATGCCAAAAAATCCTCTCTAACTCTCTAGTGTCAGCCTGACGGTTTTGTTTTCTTGGCATATTTTAACATTTGCAGTCACAGATAGTAAGTACCTAATATAGGCATACTCCCATGGAATAGAAACTTCAGAGTGAAAGAGACAGGAAGGAAATGTGTTTGTTATTCTGTACAGGATATGCTGATTCTGCAGCAGTGTCTGTACTGGTCCCAGCAGAAGATGCCTTGCACGTGGCTGATTGAAAACGTGTTTAAATTACTGTGAGAAGCAGAACCTGAATTGAACGTTTCTTAGTGTGAATCTGTTCTAGGGCTTGTATCTTTACAAGACTTGAGCCTCCCTCCTCTTCTTGGTGCAGTGAGATGAGATCTCTCTCTAGTGGAAGGAAGGGGTTAAAATGGCACATGGCTACTCTGCTGGAATGGTGATGTTAGGGAGACCTGCTTCAGGGCAGTGTACAAAGACTCAGTGATTATAGAAAAGTGTTACTTACCAAACAACAAGGCAGTGTGGGCCATCACCCATGGAAAAGAGGATGCATGTGTGAGATAAATCTCTTGCAGAAATTGAAACCCATTGTGTCCTCTGATTCCAGCTCTCATAGAGAAAGCTGTGGTGGGCATGAGGTGTCACAACCTGTCTGACATTTAGTTTTGTGCTCAGGCAGCATTTGCAAGCACAGTGACTTCTGTAGCCCATGAAGGGGTCAATACCTCAGACAAAGTGTGCATGCATCTCAGAAGCTGTTTTGGCTCTTTGGAAAACAAAATGGGTACAGAACTCTTTCTGAGAAGGATGTCTGCAGCAGATGTCCATTGCCAAACTTCCTTTGGCGTATGCAGCATGATCAGACTCACTACTCTGGAGTTGCCTGTGCTCACAGGTCAGATTGCTGTGGTAACTGGAGCAGGTCACACCAATCAAGAGGTACAGCCTGGTTTCCTGTACAGCCCTGAGATGCCTCCCCTGCTCTGGGGACCAGGGAAGTTTCCCAATGTCTGCCTTGCTTTTACCTTGTGTTTATTGCACAGGCCTGCTGCAGGTCAGGAGCATTCTAGCCACAGGCCAGCTGAGCTCTGCCTGAGAGGCTTAGGTGGCTTTAGCCTAACCGGCCTCAGGCAGTCCTGCAGCCACAGGAGCTCAGTGGGCAGAGCTCAGGGATTGTGACAGGATGGTGCAAGGTGAAGGGTCCTACTCTATGTTTTAAGAGAAGCCAGGCTTAGGAGTCATGGAGAATTCAGCATTTTACATGCAGTAGGTTTTGTCATTCAGTGCTCTTCACTCTGAGGAATTTCTAACCCTGTTTTTCCCAGGGAGCCTGCTCTGTGTGCTGGGGTTTGTTTCAGCCCTCACAGTCAGCACACTTGATAAAGTGGGCATGAAGCAGCTGGGATTATCCAGCAAAATGGTATTATCCAGCAAGAATCAAAAAAAATGGTACGTGGTGCTTTCCCATCTCCATCCTGGAAATCCCAGGTGCAGGAGCACTGCCTTCAGAGGGCAGGGAAGGCTGCAGCAACAGGAGCCAGTCCTGGCCAGGAGAGGGCATTCCCACCCCTCGGTTCAACCCTGCAAGAGCAGTGCTGAGCGGATCACACCTGTGAGCCACCAGCCAAGTTCCCTGCCTAGAGCCTTCTGGAGAGCTGAGGTAGCACTTGGAATGGCAGTAGCTTTCTGAGCCAGTTACTTCCTGACTGTAGGTGGCTCAAAGGAACATTCTGTGCACAAAACTAGCTGGTAGTCTTCCTCTGAACTGCCTTCTGCCTCACAGGATCCAGGATAGCAAATACCTAATCTGGGCAGTACTGAACGCTCTCTTGCCAGCCCTTATCTTCAATTCCTCCTTGCATTCTGCTGTCTAGGAACAAGCATTACAAGCAACTTTGGTCTGCAATTTTTATGTCACTTTGATCTATTAGATGGTTCCCTTCTCATGATAGTACTCTTAACTGCTTTCTGCAGCTGTTGTGACTCCTGTTTATACTGTACCTTTCCGCTGTGTTTCACTTAAGGATGTGCAGTGCACTCTTTACAGAGCCTGCTCAAAACAATCTCTTGCAGCCAGACTTTTATAAATATAAGAAAGCTTTTTTGTTTTCTTTACTGGATAGTGTTAAAGAAGGAATGTTTTAGAGTCAGCACATCCCAAATTTCACTCTAGGTGCATGAGCTGCCTTTCAGTTCCCTTTTACCTGCCATTACTTCTTAAATCTCTTGTGCCCCTCAGTGGCTAGCAGAAAGTGACACTGGTGTGAAGATGGGCTATTCTCCTGGAGAGTGAGGGCACATCTTGTCTTTGCAGCAGATTCAGGACATCCAGCACCTTCCCCTTCACTACTGGCTGCTGGTCCTCACCATCACGTTCTTCTACAACAGAGTCTTCCCCTTTGTGGCAGATGCCAGGTGTTCTATGGCTATGGTCTACTGACTGACATGAGCTGGCAGAGCCTTGCAGGCCTCGATTTTGGGCAGACTGGGAAATACAGGGGTAATAGGCTTGTTCCTTCCATTCATGAAATGTGGAGAAACATGCCTTTAATACCCAAAGGTTTGAGGGTTCTTTGACCTTTCTTTCCCTTCAAAGATGAGAAGATTCTGAAAGACAGCAAAAGTATCTTGAAAGGAAAATGATTCATCCAATATTTAAAGCTTCAAACACTGCCAAAGGAGGATCAGAAGGATTTGGGAAGAAACACGCCGCTTAAAAAACAGCCCATAGACATTTCACCTTTGTGACAGACCAGCAAAGCAGGAGTCTCCTGAGCTGGGTGGGGTGTCAGCTTCACAGGCCTGGCACAGCTCTGCCCTGCAGCTGCTGCACTCTGCTGTGTCTGGAATATAACTGGGCTTGCTCTGCCTGGGTTCGTACAAGAGGAAGTCTTTGTATCTGGTGAAGGCTTCAGACTTCCTTTTTAATGCCTGCCTTTGCTTGAAAGAAAGCAGCAACCTGGCCATCTAAATAGAGACTCCTGCTTCAGGAGTTCATCTAAACTGGGGCTCTGCCACAGAATTGTTTTGCTGCTTTGTTCCTGTTTGTGAATGATGCGGCTTCTGTCACATAATGAGGACGAACTTTTCTATTAGGTAAGGCCTGCAGTAAAGGAAATAAAATTATTTTGGTAGTATTCAATTAGTGATGTGTAGGAAGCCACTGTGAAATCAGGAGAGAAAAATGTCATCAGCATGACAACTGATGGGAAATAGCCATACAGGTAGCCAAATCAAGCTTAAGTAGCTACAAGATCTTTAAATAAACCTCTGTGAAAGCTGTTACACTGAATGACTGTAAATTCTATAAAGAATTTGAGGAAGTTTAATGAAATTTCTGCATGTCCCTAACAAAGGTGAAAGGCTGGTTTTGACAATGGGTGTTTTTTTGCTATAACCAGGTCTCCTTAAAGGAATTTCCCTGGGGCAATTCCTAGTATTTCTCAAATGTAGATGTTCAATATAAATGCTGATCTTTGTTGCTGGATTATTTTTAGATCATTGTCCTGCTCCTCAGCATTCAACGCCCTTGAACTGATAAGGCTTTTTGCCTCTTAAAAGAGGATGTCAGAATTTCATCCATGTGGTTTGGACAGGTGATAGCACATTGCTGCTGTGAGCTGTGCTGATGGAAGGAAACACGTGTTCCATTTTAACCTGCAGTTTCCCTCTGCACTTGCACAAGTGTCTCGAAAGTGTCTGAAAATACCAGCTCCTCTGTGCTGAGCACCAATTAAAAACAAAAATAAACCACCAAAGGCTTTGCACTACAAACCAGACGGAATCAAGCCTGTTTACAAGTCCTCTCATTCAAACCCTTCCTGCTCATATGCTTGTGCTCAAACTTGCTTTGTATCAAAATAACTAAATCAAGAATACTAATTATGTTATTTTCTTGGCTTCATTTTATTTTAAGCAAGTTTATTCAGGATAAATATTCTGGTTACGATCAGCAGGCAGCCGCTTACATTTCTGGTGCAGTGTATTACAGCTCCCTCGTTCTCTCCACAGCACTTGGCATATTAATTGTGAATACCCAAAACACAAAGCACTCGCTGATAACTTGTTCCTGATTTTTTGAAATGTCCGCTACAGCCCCCTCAAACAGAATTTCACCTGTTGTGGCTGAATGAGGAGTCCTTTATATCCTTGCAAACTGTGAGGTGCACCTTAACCTGACTTAAATTACAAACTAACATTCTCCTATTTTTACCTCTGTTCTGTAATTGTGCTATGGTAGCATCCACCCATGGTACATGGCTGTGTGTTTTGGGAAATCTGAGACTGGAACAGAAGGAATTGGGATAAGCTTTGCAAGTAGATGGGAAAGGACAATCTGCATGCCATCAGGCCCTGTTTTATCGAACAGCTTCCATTCCTTAATCGTTATGATATAATGATGTTTTCCCTCCCCCCCTTGGTAAAAGCCTGGGGTTTCACTTGAATAACGGACATTGCAGTCTCAGTTCAGAGGTATGCAAGAGGTAGACCAGCTGGTCTGCTACACTGCTAACAGCCAGGAAATGCCATGTCATTGCCACTCCTGCCAGCCCACTTTGTGCAGCCCCATGTGCCACTATGACCCATGGGAAGCAGGGTCCACTGGAAGAGGCCTTCTGTTTGTTCCCTTCACCAGGACTACGTTGGACTGAGAGGTGTCCTTGCTCTTGGCTGTGCCATGCTGACTCTGCCAGTCTTCGTTCTCTTGGCATCCACGTCTGTGCCTCCACTGGTCTCTACCATCTGGCTGGGAATCATTTACTCCTTTGCTGCTGTGAGTTCTCAGCTGTAGCTGGGTATATTGTGGCTTCATTTCTACATCTGGATGCATATTACTGCTGCCCTGGTGTCCTGCTGAGCAGGTTTCACAGCCACAGGTTGAAGTCACTGGCTCTGCAAACCTGTAGTCTTTGCTTTGTAACAAATAACCTTAAAGAATCAACATGGAGCAGAAGGCGGAGCACAGTGAGGAAGCACTCAATACAGTGCAAAGCATTAACCTCACTATGCTTTGCTTGGTGCTCTTTTACCGTGACTGTAACACCTGAATCTCCTATGAGTCTCATGAGTTAAATCATCAGGTCTGACTCCCATTCTGAAATATGAATCAGGTTATTTCAGTTTCAGATAACTTGTGTTGTCTGAAGCTGCTTGAAAAGGATGCCTAGAATCAGCCAATAGGCTGGAGGGACAGCCATCAGATTACTTGAAGAGCAAGTATAAATGTTTACTTAGTGGGAATAATTCCCTTTTGAATGAATGTCCATCTAACATCTTTAAATCAGGCTCTGAGTTCCTGTTCTCATTGCCCTCCCCAGGCTAGTATGTGGCCATCTATACTGCTTGTGGTCCCCCAAGTGACTTTAGGGACAGCGATGGGGCTGGCAACTTCTGTACAGATGGTTGGTGCTGGCCTTTCAAATCTGATTGTTGGACACATTCTGGAAACAAAGTCCAGGTGAGAATCCTTTGTATTTTTTTTTTTTAAATAAGCAGAGAACTCACTAGTGCTTTAGTGGAGTAGTGTGAACAGGAATCGGGATTTGCAAGCTGATGCTGCAGGGAACTAGAGCAATGCCTTAATTATCTTCAAGTGACTGGTTGTTCTCTCCTGTTTCGGCTTGCTAGTGAATTAAAGATCCCTCTGTGGTGCTGGCTGATCTTAATGTTGGCTAATGCTGTCGCATGCATCATTGCCTCCATTAGCCTCAATGTTGTGGACAAGTATCAGGTATGTGTGATAAGAGGTGAAGAATAACTGCATCACTGAGTTCCTTTTAACAAAGGAAGTAGCTGTTGGGTGTGTATGTGAATGACTCTTAAAAGGGGACTACATAAAAGGAGAACCCTCTGCTCCATACCGATACAGTGCATCACAGTTTTGCCTGGTACCAAGCCATTGGTGGCTGTATATTTTCTGGAAGACAGTGAGGGCAAGAGCCAGGACACAACTGTGGCAATGTATATGTACAGGAAAAACAGTGTCCTTTTGTTACCAACCGCTGCCTTGATTTTCCAGGATGGGATGCTGGACAGAACCAGAAAGGGAGCACCTGTTGGGCAGGACAGAGACCCTGCAGATGCAGCTCCTTCATGATGACACAGGAACTGAAGACTCTGTCAGCTGAACCTTGGCAGGGAGAGAATGATTGCACTGCCAGACACACCACTGATCACTTCTGCCTGAAAGTGTTTTAGCCTGTGTACTTTAAACATCTTTAAAGGGAATCTTGAAGGCAATTGTCTACAGACTGGGAATCTTTTTACTTTCTTAGGCCTGGGCACACAAATGAAAGGGGTCCCCTCTGTGGTTCTTGGGCATTCTCCAACACCCACACACCTGCATGGGGCACTTTAGGGTCTGCACTGCAGTCAGTGAAGCCCACATAGCTACTCTTGTTAATGAGCCATTAGACAGCTGCTTGTCAACCTTGCAGCACAACTGCCTGTGAAGGTGTGCCTGCCTGCTCTGCCACCAGAATCCTGCACAACAGCACTTGCTAACACCTGCCAGGCCTGCTGTTGCACTCACTGCTCTAGATAAGCTTCTTCCACAAATCATGTGCCCATGCAAGTGATATCATCATTATTCTTTAGGCAGGAGTCTGAAAATTAAACTGATGACCTTTTGCACACAAGCTAGCTTAACTGCTTATTACATTACTAGACATGTTTCTGTAAGCTGTGCATATTCATTGCCCTTCAAAAGTATAAAAGGTTTTGATCTGGAATTCTGTCCTTTATACCCCAGTGCTCTTAGTCAGGAAGGCTACAGGCTTATTTTACTCAGCCAGCTGCCCTTTGTACTGGGCAAATGTTCACAGTGTTTTCAAAAGCACAAAGGAGGCTTTAAGAAAGAAGTAAACTCTAACAGCCAAGTGTGAGAAATGCTGAAGTGAATGACACATGTAAATTATTACAAATTCTTAAGAGAAAGAACAGCTGTGCTCAAATTGCATTTAATATAAACAGTTCTAGATTGAACATGATTTAGGCTCTGATAGCATCCAGTAAAGTCACATTTTAAGACAAATCCACTCATCAATTCAAAACTTGGTTGAACTGATTTACTAAAGATGATGAGCTCAGACAGCAAGGTCTTCAAGTTTTAAGTTAGTGAATTCATTTCAGTGCACAGCGAAAGAATTTCCCTTTTGGAGTTTGGTGCAGCAGAAATTTAGGGGGGGCGGTAAGTCACAAAGCTCCAAAAATCAGACTCCTCTAGTTTAGCAACGACCTCCTGAGATTGAGTTAACCCAGCTGGCAAATCAGACTCCTGCTAGACTGTGGCTTCAAATATCCTTTGGTCTCCACTTGCTGCACTACTCTTCAGTGCTGAAATGCACTTGCATTTTTTCAGAGCAAAAATCCCATTATGAATTTCCAGCTGTGATTATGAAAAACCACATACAGCAGGGCTGTAAACTAATGTTGAAAACTTGCATACAGAAGAAAACGTGTTCAGAGCTGACTGGTGTGTTAATACCCTGGCTTAAAAGCAGTGACTTCAGCCTGGTTTGCTGAAGCCATCATCTTTCTTATTTTATGCCATGTGATGTAGCAGCTAAACTCAAAGGGGGTTGGTGCTGTAATGAATGCTGGGATAACTCCTCAAAGTCCTGTACTTGCTCCTTCATGGAAGAAGCTCACTCAAAAACCAGCCATTCCTGTTTGACATACCATAATCTACCTCCAAATTACTAGAAAAGAAACTTCACTCTTCTGTTTTGAAGAAGAGTCATGACATACTTTCCTTAAAGTCTCCCAATGGTTAACAAGGTTCGCGTTGGTGTAGCACCAAAGCCTCACTGCCTGCTCTGCTGGGTGGCACCGGGAAGCATTCCTGCCCCTCTCCTGTGTTCACTGCCTATATGGAGAACTTCTGTTGGCTAGAGAGGGTTTTACAGAAACCATCATACAAAGATCCTTGCACTTGCTTATAAAAGCCCCGTCACAGAATCTGAAGATGTGGAGACATTCTGCTGACCTTTGGGTCTCTTGCACAAAGACCATCTTCAGGGTGGGAGGACTCTACTGGAGCCTTTCGCAGGCAGAGTTCTTCTGAAGAGGCTGCTCCTGTCTTTCAGCTCAGATGGATAAAACTCAAAGCTGACATAACAGTAAGGAGGCAGATGATGACCCTTCCTGGAACAGTACCTGCTCAGCTCCACTGGGCACACTGATAGCTTACTCTTACTCAGTGTTTTTCAGTAATGACCCCCTGATGACTGGAAAGCCACCTTCACTTTGCCTATCTTCCCCATTCTTGCTGGACACCTGCAGCTGGGATACCAGAGCTCAGCTCTGAGCTTTCAAAAAGGCAATTGCATGGCTCTTATACTTTGGTTGAGCTTGTCATGAAAATGAAAGGGTGGCATTCACAGAGTTCAACATGCTGCAAGAAATGGCAGGAAACAATCAGGGATTTTTTTGTTTAACTTTTGTAGTGTCATACTGATCATGATTATGGGTAGCTGAAATCCCCACCCCTCACCCTGTCCCCAGCCTTAGGCACCCTGGGCCTTAACATTTAAGCTGCACAATATTCTCTGGCAGAACATTTCTCTTGGCAAAGACACAGTGGATTGAGACTTGTAAAACATACAATGTGAAGCCTGAAAGTGGACATTAGTTCAGGCAGTTCACACTGAGGTGGACTTGTGTTGCCCTTCATGCCCCAGTGCATGCTCCCAGCAGCCAGAACGTTAAACACTGACACAGTAGAGCACACATTTATGTTAGTCTGTGGGAGGAGACAGTGGAGAAAAAGCCATCATCTTTATTATCTTTATGAAGAACCTGGCATAACATTAAGTTCCCGTTACTTCAACAGGCCCCTGTGCTTCTGATCCACCTGGACACAGAGCGGTCTGTGGTTTTGGCTTAAGTGGCACATAGCACGCATCCAAGCAGTAGCAGAGGAGGGGTCATGGAGAACCAAAGGCAGCACAGCTACTATTTAAAATATCTGTATATGTAGGAGGGAGGAGGAAAGCAGTGGGTAAGACACCACAATTAGAAGGCAGCTGGACCTAGAGAGGTTGATGAGTAAAGCAAATTCCCGCATTCTTGCTGGCTGTGGCCAGTATTTTGACCTGCTTGAGGAGGAAGAGGTTGTCCTGTTTGCAACACAAGGAGCTTGAAAGAAAGAGAAAGCCAATTCAAGACGAGACTATTTTCATTGCCAGCAGCAAGATAAAACCATAAAAATAATCAGGGCTGCTAATTTAGCCCAATAATCTAAATCTGCCTCTTCCTGCTCACTGACTATGTTCAAAGGGAGGAGTGGCGGCTGGGGACGGCCTGGGCAGCCAGTTTAGCCTGCTGGGAGACTTCTGGGCATCAGTTCTTGGCCAGCAATGAATTGTTACCCAGTCCAGTTCTTGCACAGCTGATAACCAGTAATGACAGAAACAGCTTACATGTGACCACATCTCCCCACAACCAGGATGCTGTGACCCGACTTTGTTCCTTAAGAAACAATGGAAAATTCCAGCCTCAATGACATTTAATCCATCACCTTTTCCAAAGGGAAGCGATACATGGTTTCAGCAGAGCTTCAAGCTGAAATTCAACAAGAGACACATCAGAGGGCTTGGACAAATTGCTGGGTGCCCAGGCCATCACACAGTCACCCAGGTAGCCAAGACACTTGGACATCCACACACCAGTGTGATCATGTTGTATATAAGCAACTCTGAGAACCTTCCAGGGAACATACTATACCAGTTACTCATTTAGTACTTAAATAGTTGTCTCCACATATCCCTGCATTACACATCTTCTCTTACTAGACAAGCCCCAAGAATGTACTTTGGATATTCCAAGTCTGATTAGCCTGTATAAATCATCCAAAAAACTCACAGTAATGCTGCTTAAAACACCAACAGAGAGGACATTAATCTTCCTCATTGAGAGTGCAGTGAGGGGTGTTATGCAGTGATGCAACAGATGGACAGTATCAGACAGTGCTTGCTTGAAAGGTTTTGCACAGCAGCCAGCAGTCTTCACAGGGGAAAACATGCATTATCTGCGTTAACTGGCACACACGGGGATCAGAAGGGATGACACACTGCAGCTGGGCTGTTCACTAGAGTGGTGAGTTCTTGTACAGGACAGACATGGTGACATGTTTAGGGACTAAGCAGCAGATATGCCTAGAACCACACACGACTCATGAAAGCATGCAAGTCCTCCTATAACCACTTCCTAGGCTAAACTCACTATGGACTATGGATATCATCATTTTCCTTCCCAGACTGAAACAGCAACCCGGATAACATTCTATCCCAAGTGTTTAACTACAAACTGGCAGTTGTGGGGAAAGTAATGAGGTAACACACACAGTTGCAAAGTGGAGCTATACTGCAGTCTACTGTTGGCTGCAGCTCAAAGGAAAGACAATCCTTCATTGCTAATGTGCTATCTATCAAGGACATTGCCACATTCCCACACTATGCAGATCCAACCCAAAGCACTGTACATGCTTCAGAGGAGAGTTCTGAACTGTAAATGGCCAAACACACAAGTCACTGTAGGAGTGAGGGCTGGCCGAGACGCTCTGAGAGCATCACAGCCTGGAAGCTCAGGGATGAATGCTGCAGACACACAACATCCTGGCTGAGAGGCCACTGTATCCAGCTCACCCAGAACTGCAGTGTCAGTAGCTGCAGTTCCCTCCTCTGTCAGCCAAGGCAGTATGGCACACGAAGGGTGTTTTATGCACTCACTAGAAACACACAAGTGAGGGTATGACTACTCCATATAAAGAATATCCCCCGCTCACGGGGAATTACTACATTTTTCTACAAATAGCCTTAAATATTTAAAATATTTGAATATTTAATTCTGTTTACAATATTGCTGAAGAACATAACAAAATCCCAGTATAGTACAGAACATCATGGAATGTTACCCACAAAAAGGCATTAAGCTGAGCTCTTGCTACCGTCCTACCCCTCCCCAGGGATAAGAGGTGTCTGTCTAATGGGCAGCCTTGGGCAGGATGTCACAGCTCCTGAGCACAGTCCCCTGTACAGAACGCCTGAAAATATGTATAAAGATGTATAAAGATGTATAAAGATGTATAAAGATGTATAAAGATGTATAAAGATGTATAAAGATGTATAAAGATGTATAATTTTTTCCCATTTCAGACAATAAAATTAACCAGTGTATCTTTAGTGAAATAAAATACTGACCAATTTATAAAAGCAGGCATCTACAGCACACAATGAAGTAACAAAATACAGAGGTTTATTGATAATTGCATGTTGTCATTTGATTTCCAATCCCCTTCTGTCCCAGAGAAATGCTCAGATCAATCTTACTTGATGAGTTGAAAACATTGTTTAGATCCCAAAGAAAGAAATGCAAGAAAATTAACATAGTTTAACTAATTTAAGGCCTAGTTAGAAGTTGCTGTTTAAAAGACAGGCACTGAAGTCAATGCACATCAGGTACTAAAAGATGCCAAATGCTTGGTATTGCAGATAGCACCAACTACACCAGAACCTGCAATGCAGGAAGCAGCCTCTGGTTGACTTTTCCACATAACAAGCTTCCTGTCAAGTACTGAAACGGCTAATGTGTCTGAGACTCAGCCAGAGGCTAGACAGCGCAAACTCAGGAAGACTTGCTAGAAAATACATGTTTGGAAGTAACATAAGTTCATTCCAGGGTTGCAGTTTGAACTACTGCCTTGTTTTCCTGGGGGGGAAAATAACAGGCAGCTCCAAACCAATCTGAAAGATAAAAAGGCATTGAAATCCCTACTTTCCATGGCTGTTTCTATCCTAACACTGCCCCATATATTTCACTGTTTGAAAAGGCAACTAAGTCTTAAAGCAGTCACCCACCGCTGCTGACACAAGGGAACTGCGCAGCCTAGGAAGCATTACAATCACAGAGAGGTTTAGCACCTGGCCCAGCATCCCGTCTCAATGGCAACAGTTCCCAGGGAACATGGGCTAGAACAACAGTGGATATATACAATAAGGCCACTTGTTCTTTGTTGTACCTGAACAACTTCTGTTTAGATATGTCAGATTTAAAAGGTCAGTATTCAATATATTTAACAGTAAGTATCTAATGTTAACATTCATATATCAACACTCTGGATATGATCATAAAATCCATTCAGAGAACAAGCCCTCCCACAAAAACATCTGTGCAAAACATGCACATCTTCCAAACATGATTTATGATAGACTTTAGCAATACAAACTTTCTGTTTGTGCTGGCTTTGTTTTTCCAACTAAGGTAATCTACAGCAAAATTAACTACAGCCCTAGGTTGGGGAGAACTCACATAGTTCTCCCAACCTTGCCAACAAAAATCTGGGACAGTCAAAGGCAAAGGTAAGGCTGATGAAAGACAAGAGAATTCACTAACAGACTCACCACAGGCAAAACCAACAGGAAATTCACTGTGGTGGAGACAGGAGAACAGTCCTGGTTTCCACAGGGAGCCAGGTGAAAATCTGTACTGAAGCTAAGCCCGTTCTACGCAGGATGGGTCAGAGTGAGCTGGCTGACACCTCAGCATATACCCCATGGTAACTGAAAACTTCCAAGTTGCCTCTGTTCAAAGAGTACCATAAAGCTATTGTTTGCACCCACATCTTTATCAGAAAACCTACAAGCACTCAACTAGAAGCACCTACATGAAACAGCATGTTGGACTGCTACAAGTGAAGAGCTAGTCACAGTAGTCAGGAGATTACTAAAGGCATTCAAAAGACCTGAATATCTGGGGAGGGGAAGACCATAATCTTTACAAACATCTGATGGTTGACGTGTACAAAAGAAACCTTCAGCATATTTTGTCCTTGTATCAACAATCATGTGCTGCAAAGCAAAAAAGGAGAAAAAGAAGCAATGACTGAAGACACTCTTAACCATGGCAGCGCTACTTGATCCAGTAGAACATATTTATATTCATGTGACTGCAAGTCAGCTCACACTGTGAAGCTGCATCCCATTGTCTAGGGGAAAGCCCAGCCAACCTGCTGTACTTCAGAATCTTCAGGTGTGACCTCCAGGTCCCCTGCCATTCACAATGTTTGACATGTTGACTGTATGGATAAGCCTGACTCCACAAGAGTGTCCTGAGCCATGAGCTAGCTAAGAACCTAACAGTCTGAGGAACTCACCACTAAGTAGCACTGATTTTTCACAAAGTTACGCTAATGTCCCGCTCTGCCACCCACACAGGCAGGCCAATACTCACATCTTCCACAAGGCACCCATCCCCTCCCTAGCCCTCCCTCCCCCTGAATCACCAGGTTATCCTTCCTATGCACTCTAACATAACCCTCATCCATCTGCCTAAGACTCTATTCACAAGCAATAGTGTATAAACTGACCTCACCACCACAGACAAGAGTTTCTCCGTTAGTGACAGTGACACGATGACCCTAATAGAACGCAATGCTGGATTTTCCCCCTGGCGGATTGAGGACTTTGTTGTGCGAGCGTGGCCTTGGCCCTAGTCGGGGTTCATGATTATCTATCTTAGGTTCTGGCTCCTTGCATCGCTCCTCTTTGCCCAGAGCTTTTTTCTTGCCTCCATCTTCCAGGTGTGGTTTGGTATTTTCTGTAACTGCATTAAAGAAAACAGATTAGATCATCAGATCACTCACTATTCTGTAGTACAGTAAGTGCCTCATCTTCTGTGGGCCGCATTATTTCCCACATTTCCCATCTATAGCACATCAAGGTTTCTCACTATCTGTTCATTTTTCCTGAAGGAAACAGGTGCTAAGAAAAGAATTTCACTTTTCACAGCAATTCCTCTCTTCCTTCAGCAATCTTTCTAAGAAGGATATGAAGACCGAGAAATACACCTTCAGAATTATTTTGGTAGTTGCAGGCAGTTAAGAGATACAACGTACCAATCAATCCTTCCATACTGAGCTTGAAAGCAGGGCTCCCATCATTCTTTAGCTGAACAATCATACAGGGCTCCCATCATTCTTTAGCTGAACAATAATACATTTTGTCAGTCAGCTATTTATTTTTTACAATTACAGAAGACCAAATGTACCCATTTGAAGGAGACGGCAAGAGAGGAAGAAGTAACCTGATATGATCTTTTGCCATATACAGATTCCATACATATCTGTATATACACATATGGTATCAAGCAAAGTATTAATACACAGACACAGAGTATCACGACTCATGCCTGTGTTCTCCTCAATAAGAGGAAGAGAACCATTTCCCTGAGACAAGTGATTAGATTTCTGACTAAACTTTTCAGTCATATTATCCTAAAAACGTGAGAATAAGACTAGTGTTTAAGCAGAAGCACAAGAAACTTCCTCAGAGCTTATCTTCCCAAAGAGAACAGAGAAAAGAATTTCTCTTGCTGACCTTCTAGATTCTTTGGTGTTTCCTCTTCTTTCAAGACAATGTGATCCTGCAAAGAAATCAAAAACTATCTTAGTGTATTATTGTTCTCAAACAGCAAGTCTGTCACTGAGTCCTTCTGGAAGTTTTGCTTCATTTCTAAGTTTATAGATCACCTATCAAATAAAAGCAAGCAGAGTGCAGCGCTTCATCCCCGCCACTTCTACAGAATCCCAAAAGCAGGGGCACAAATCATCTATGTTATGGCAAGGTGCACATATCAGACAATTCATTGAAAGATGGATGAAGAGGCTACATTAGATCATCAAAATGGTAAGCACAGCAGTGGTGGGTTAATTGTCAGACTCGATTTTAGAGGCCTTCTCCAGCCTTAAGGATTCATTGATTTTAAGGTCAGGAATTACTATTCAAGCAGGTCAAGCACCTGCAATCACCCAGAAGTTGGTATACACAACTATAATACAAGCAGCCCTTGAAGACCCTATTTGTATGCAGCAATTCCTGTCTTCAGCAAGTATCCCAACAGTCAGGTAATAATAAAAAATTTTAACACCATTTTCCCAACAATCTCAAGTGACTGTTGGAAATACACAGCCACACTTCAGAGAAGTGTGTTTTCCCACCCATGAAACTCAACTTGCAGTAGTTTTTGTATTCTGTCTTCTTTCCATCCCAGTATCTCCCACAATTCCAATGTTCTAATTAATGGCATAAGAATTTCCAAAATGTTGTCCCCCATTCAGTCAGGAATTAATAGGAATTACAGTTACATTTCTAAAAAAGTAACTAAAAAGAAACAGTGACCATCCCAATAAAGGGGTACAGAGAAACAAAGTAAAGCCCTCTCCTACACCAACGGTACTACTCTTGCCAAAACCTAGCTCCGAGTCTTATTTTTCCTCTTCCTTGCATATGGCCCCAGATACTACTCAGAGTATGCATAAAAAGAAAGCACTCTACCAACACTTTAAATTTAAGCAGAAAAAAACAAAGGCAAGAAAGTTAAATTGGACTGATCCTTTCTGCCTAAGCTTGCACAAAAAAACTAGACTGTTTACAGCACAATGACAATTTCTCTCCTGGTTCCAGCCAGAATGCAGGTAATTTTTTCAGTAGCCAGGAAGGGCATGACCAGGACCCAGAGCTTACTCTGTACCACATCATGTGCAGGGGGTGGGGGGAAGAGGTCCTTTCTGGCCTGCAGTGGTGGCTGAGTGGTTGGGATAGTGCCATGTTCCATGTGGTGAGCACTCGAGTGTGAATTGTTCATCCTTCTTGTACAATCCATTATTCATTTTGTTGCTGTTACTATTTTTTTCTTATCTCATTGCTGTTTCCAGTAAATTGTTCTTCAACCCATGATTTTTACCTTTTGTGCCTCCAATTTCCCTCCCCAGCCACAGGGGGAAAGGGGAGGGGAGTGTGAGTAGTGCACAGTTTGGAGTGTTTTCAGTGGGAACACTAGACTGGGGAATACCATTCGTAAACCACACCAGTTTCATAGAATGTTAAATTTCCATGCTATCTGACATGCCAAAAACATTATCAGCATAATATCTACTCAATTACTAGTATTTACATAGAGTAAAGCAGCAGGTTGTAAATCTGTATATAGGGCACTCAAATACAGTAACCAGTAATGTATCCTGCTTTTTCTAAATCCAGATGTGATTGTAACTACAAGCAACTATTACACATCCCAGCCTTAAGATCAAAAGTCAACTGTATAACCTATGTGTAACAATTGTAACACCACACCGAGAGACACTTTTGGCTATCACAAATCAAGTACCTGCTGGGCCTGACACCACTGATCCCAAGTTCACCTTTTCACTGTTGATCACTTAAGCCTAATCTCCTGCTGAAGTGCTTTCAAGATGACTACAGATACATGTATTTAAGAGAGGTAAAGTGCGCAGCCAGGCCTCACAAAGGTTTATGACTGCAGCTCACCAACTTCCCAAGTTTGCATCAAGATCCCATCTGCCAAACTGCAGAATAAGGAGAAATATCTCCTCCCTATCCAGTTTAAATGCCTCTTAGCTCTGTCAAGAACTCCAGCTGTACCTCACTTACAAGAAAGATGAAAAGTTTTGGTTTTTTTTGAATGCACATCCACAGTCTAATTAACACTTCTACAACAAACTGCAGAGATCTGATACACCCAAAATAACAAGCTATCAAAGAGACTTTGGGAATAGTTGTCTAACACAAAGTCACTCCATGCACATTCAATTCTGTTCTTAGGGAGAGCACAGGCACATGACAGAGCACGACAGGACCCCAGAGCTGCTGACTTCTTGGTCTGACAGCAAGAGAAGTACAAATACCTTGGGCTTGTTCGGGTGTGCTCGCACAATGCTGGGAGAGACAGGAGACCCAAAGATATCACTTGTCTTCCCACCAGGTGGATTCATGCGTGGACGAGGCTGAGCAGAACTAGAGTCCTCAAAAATGCCACTTTCTTTTCCTCCTGCAAGGCAGTTGTTAAGACTTTTTTTCTAGATTAGTTTTATCACACTATATTAAAAAAATCAAAACCAATATAATTCAAGGACTCCTAGAACCTTGCTGCCTAGGGACTTCCTTTTATTTGCCTAGTTGAAATCCTTTGTTATAATTCACCTGTGGATCTCAAATTGAGCTAACTGCTGATACAGATCTACAATAGAAGCTGTTTCCTTTCATCATTTCTTAGAACCTCAATTTGGAAAGAATTAAGACCTAGATGATGTGCTAAAAAGTCTGTGAACATGCAGGTCAATGAAATATTCACATATTCAGAAGTCTGAAAAGATTTGTTTTTCAAACCCACTTAGTATATAAAAACGCAACATAAGAAGACAGAACCCAGTGTTCCAGTTTAGGAACACAAAACCATTCTATGCTGCAATTCAGAGCCCAGTCACACAGAAAGAGGGGGCAGCTTTTACCTGGAGGGTTTGTTCTTTTTGGAATGTTCTGAGGTTGTTCTGACGCTCCAAAGATATTGGATGCCATCCGGTGTGGTCTGCTTGAAAAAGACACCTCTTCTGTACTCCCAAAGAGATTACTAGAATCTCCTCCTGGGGGTTTCAACACCCTATATCACGGAATGAGGAACAAGATACAAAAATTCTTTTAAAATTTATAGCATTCAACATATCTGATTCCCCCTTTCCATTCTCTCCTTGTATGTAACTATTCTGATTTTAATTTACTTTAGGTAATTCTGCTATATCCATGAAGTATTTACTTTTCAAGAGCTGTTTTAATATTCTTAAGTTCAGCACAAATATTGCCAACCTCCTGGTCAGTCAACTTAATCATTAAGCTATCCATGATTACTTGGAATGATCCTAACACTGCCACCCACACAAATGGCTATGCTATCTGTGGCGTTCCAGAAACAACAGAGATTAAGAGAAGCCATGACTGGTTAGGATTTTAAAAATAACTGTTACAGAATCAGACTTTCTGCTAAACTGCAAGTACCAACCTTGAATCTGTGATACAATTCAAACCCTTTTAAATAAGGGCAGACATTTCATAACTACTAAAAAATTTACTAGTCTCAACCATCCGTTATCACAATAGCTGCTGTAGTGTAGAATAGAGAGACAGAATAACAAAAAGCCAACTTTTTAGTGGTCAAGCTGCAAATCCATTAAAACTAAAGCTTTGCACCAGAGAATATCAAATGGATGTGCAGAAAAATTGGAGCTTACAATAGGAAATTATCTGACTTCTTGAAAACTTATTAAAAGTCATGCTTGTCCTTCAGTAGTAATTCCATAATTAATGCCTATGTCTTGTTCATCAAACTATAGGTCCTGCCCCAAAAAGGAACCAAACCACTATTTGGGAGTAGAATCAGTAGGATTAATTGGAAAATTAACAGAAAAAGCATAAGAAAGAGATGAATACCTAAATATGGCTGTAAAGAAGCTCAGCAAAAAAAAGGACCTGGGGGTGCTGGTTGACAGTGGCTGAACATGACCTGGGTGTGTCCATGTGGGCAAGAAGGCCAAATGACATCCTGGCCTGTACCAGGACCAGTGTGGCCATCAGGACCAGGACAGTAACCTGTGCTGGGCACTGGTGAGGCAGCTCAAATCGTGGGGGCAGTTTTGGGCCCCTCCCAACAAGAAAGACCTTAAGGGGATGGCGCATATCCACAGAAGAGAATAGAGCAGGGGAAGGGTCTGGAGCATCAGGGGCAGCTGAAGGAGCTGGGGAGGCTAGGCTTGGAGAAAAGGAGGCTCAGGGGGGACCTTCTGGCTTTCCACAACTCCCTGACAGGAGGGGGCAGTGGTTCGGGCTCTGCTCCCAGGATACAGGGACAGGACAAGAGGAAACAGGCTCAAGTTGTGCCAGGGGAGGGCAGACTGGACATCAGGAGGAATTTTGTCACAGGAAAGGTTGTTAAACATTGGAATGGGTTGCCCAGGGCAGTGGTGGAGTCACCATCCCTGCAGGTGTTCACAAAATGACTGAATGTGGCACTTAATGCTCTGGTCTAGTTGACAAGCAGTCAAAGGTTGAACTCCACCATCTCAGAAGGCTTTTCCAACCTTAATGATTCTGTGATTCTGTATCAAAAATAATCTTTAGAGTTACATCTACCAATTTTCCACAGTCTCAGCAGCTGAACAAAGGTAGTAGCTCAATTATACAACTTCTAATCTGAACCCTTGATCCAGAACCTAAGATAACCTTTACTTTTAAGCCAAGAGAACAGTTATAAATTGCAAGATCTTGATCCCACCCTACCTGAAGACAATTCAAATGTCAGTGAATTATTACAACCCCTCCTCTCCCTAGCCCTGTGACAGCAGCACACCATTCCAGGTGAGCTACGCCGAGCATAAAATGAGGTTTCTCTTGGTGCCAAGATCCACTCCAGTTTAAGATTTAATTTCACAAAAGTAGAGATATTTGGCTGCTCTGTCAGAAAATTAGCTTTGTACACATTCCAAATCTCAAGATGCAGAAAGCAGTTTCAGGCTCTTTGGGAAGAAGGAGAAAAAAGTTCCTCTTTTAGTCTGGGAATAGTTTATATAGATAGTACTAGCCTCAGAGAGACTGTCTTTGCCCGCCAATTTCAGTATTTTAATCCTTAGTATGACTATGGATTTAATAAACTCCTTTAGCTTGAGGACTAACTAGAATTTCAGCAGACAAGACAACTCCTTGTCCACAGCTCAGGTCAGATCATACAAAGCTTATTTATTTACAGTTTAGTGCCCAACAGACTACAGATCCATCTAGTCTCCTTGCTCACCATGTATCTTAGAAGATTTAAACCCACTATTAAGGCAGACATTGTATAGGTAAATTATGAATTTCAATCATTCACAACGGTCCAGAAACCATGAGGGAGTTTAAGTATTTAAAGTGGGGAGACTGAAGGAAAAGGGAACTCTACAAAAAAGTGGTTTGGGAAGGGGTCTCTGTTTAAATGGACTCCTCTCACTTAATTTAAATTATTTTTTACTTTACCTGTTCTTTTCAGCTATTTTTTTAAACTGCATCTAGTCTTTCTTGTGTTCCAACTACACTAAGTATAACAGTAAAGAGACTGAAAGGAAGTAAAAAGCTGTTTATACAGCCAGAGTCTTTTACACGCCAGATTCACTCCATTTACCATGCTGTTTGCTTAACACATGCCTACAAGCATAGGAGGGAATAATAATAACTACTTTCAGAATTTTTTTGGTTTAAGAAAAATAGACAATCATAAGAATCAAATTACTTCTCATTCCTGCAATGGGTTTTAAGAGCTATTGCAGAAATTATAGAGAAAACCCATTTTAAGATTAAAAGTCTTGATAATTCAGTAAAGAAACCTAAAAATACGTCCAACACTGATTAATCTTATACTGTCTTCCTATTTTCAACTTAGTATCCACACTAAGAAAACCCTACTGTTCAACAAATTAGCCAGAGGCATCAGTGGTGGTGCTTACAGGATGGAAATTAGCACAAGTACCTTTTCTGTCAGCATCATACAAAATAATCTTGACTCTACATACACAAAGTGGATTTACCACCTCAATTTCAGGAACTTCTAAATGCTGGGAACCTTCCAAGCATTACATAAACTTTCAAATGACAATAACACCAAGTTAATAAAATTCAAACTAATACAAAGTCAGATAACTAAGTCATTGACAGGAATTACCAAAATAACCTTTAAGTACAGCAACAAAGTTTGTCAGCTGATGCCAGCAAAGAGGACAGGGCTTTGCACTCGCTCCCTCCAACCAAATATGTGGGAGACTACAAAGCTATTTTCTTGCTGTGTAGCCTCTAGAGCACTGTTGGCCTGCCTCCCTGTACTACCACGTACTCAGTTCTAGAGCAGAGTGAGACATGCAGGTCCTCCACACCAAGTAAGAAAATCAGATTTCACCTGTAAATCATATCAAAGGAAAACAGCATGCTAAACTCAGTAAACCAAGATGAGCTGCTTCAACAGAGTACACAGAAATTTAGCATATACTGTATAGTAACTTTAGTTTATACTTTATAGTCATTTTAGTTTAGATCAGTGTTATGCTAGTTTATACAGAGACATTTTTGTGTCTTGTAGCCAGGTATGTTGGGTCTTTCTTCCTTTGAGAAGGTGTTGTATTATTGTTTCAAATCGTAAAAAAACAACCCTTTGTCTTCTACAAAATCTAAATCTGCCTTTCTCTCACTCCCCTTCAGCAGACCAGAAGTTTGTGAATGCCTCTAAAACATGAAATCAAGAGCCCTATTCTGCACGTTTAAAAGCCCCTACTAATTGCTTTGTTCTCTTCTGGCAGATTTGAAGAATTTTAATTAGTTCTTTTGATCTTTTTTTCCCCCCCTACATTCTAACACACTTGAATTCGAATGCCCTTTCCTCATTAAGCCTTTCAGCCAACCTATGGAAGGGGTGACAAGGCTTATCCATTACTTCAAGACACCCTCTACATATTTTTTTTTCTTTTAATCCTGCCAGAAAGTTGAACACTTAAGTTTTATCAGTTTTCAGACAGTTCTAATACAGTAGATAGAGCTGCATTATACATAAGAGACTCTCACTAAGGTGAGAGAAACTTGCAGAAAGCAGGTGTTGAGGTTTGGAACAATAGGCTCTAAAGCAAGACCAGAGGTCCTGGGATGCTCCAGCCGTGGGATCAATAGAGACTCACAGCTCATTAAACAGCTCACTCACATACAAACAGCAAGCTGTGTTATGCAGACATGCTCTTGATCTGAAAGCTCCAAGATGCTCTGCAGTGGCCCCGATGGAAGTAGAAGAACATAAGTATTACATTTCCAAGATGGTTAAATTTACCATTGTCAGCTCTTTACAGTAGTTGTGAAACTGCTCATACACAGGACGAATCGAGGGTATGTTGCTACAATGCATCTTTATAGCGCACAACAGCAGAACGATACAACTCTGTCCTGCTCTGCTTTTAGAAGCTCTTAAGCATGCAATTCCATGTTTTATTTTGGAAAAGCAAAACTTCCTTAAAAATACAAAGTGTCATTGTTAAAGTTTAATAAAATAAAACTAGGCAGTTAATTCGATTCAGCAAATTAGTTGCTGTCCCTATCACTGTACGCATTAACAGGATCACTAGAAACACATTTCCCTGGACAATTAAGTGAAAGCTTTCACTTAAAATCTTCTTAGCATCATTTATTTCAAACAGTAATACCCCTGCACTATGAAGTTCTCAAAATGCAAACACTTGTTCATAATTTCCTCGGAAAGATTTTCACATTAGGAAGACTTATTTTTTCTCTGCTTCCACAGCTGGTGGTGGTTGCTGTAGGGATTTGGAATTAGGCTCAGTTTTAATTAGAGCAACTTCTACGTACCAAGAACTGCAAAAGGATTTGCATTTTCACTAAACAAAGTCTTGTTCAGGGAATGAACGGAATAAGCTGTCTCTTTAAACCAGGTACTTTTGCCCTTGATGGCACAGGCCATGAGTCAATAGTAAACGAGAGACCACGCTGCAAATCCGCTAAAGGAAGTGACTGCGGTACTGCCAGGGGCTCTGGTACAGAGCTCTGAGTGGCTCCAGCCTGCTCTCAGGCACCACAAACACACCCCGGCACAGCAAGGGGGAGCAAGCTGTAAGACCACCTTTGCTCGCTGTTAACTAACACGTTACAATGGTCTGCCCCGGAAGCCCATTTATGCGTTAAACGTGCTTTCAAAGTTACTATGAGAATAGACACTTAGAGATTACACCAAGGACAGAGCATCCTCAAAAGTCTTCAAAAACCAGATCACAGCTTGGAGCGACTGGAATGCAGGCAAACTTAAAGCATTCTTATACAATTTCGAAACCCTTCCTCCTTCCCGCACGCGACAGCCTCGCAGATGGATTAATCACTGCACTCACGCCCTGCGGTATTCAGTGTATCTGCCCTCCTCCAAACAAAACAATGTATTTCAACTTCGTAAGGCGAAAACATGCCGACATCTGCTTCTGCAGGCGTTTGTGCTGAATCCTCCCCCTCACAGCTTCACAGAGAGTAGCCGGAGCCCCTCGCTCCCCGTGAGTAGAAACACGGCGGGAGAAGGTGCTCCCCAGCGCTGGGCCCTTCTCCCCGCGCGGGACGCCCTGCAGGAGTTCCGGAGTCGGGCCCCCGTGTGCCCGAGGCAGCACCGACGGGAGCCAGCGCGGCCACTCCCCGCCCAGTCCCCGGGAAGCGGGACAAGCAAACTGAGGCACGTCGAAGGCACCGGCGGCGCCCTGGCTTCTATCCGACGGTACGGGAGAGATGCGGCTGCGCTCCCGCCCGCCGCGGCGAAGAGGCCCCTC
>VZRO01008594.1:192010-242788 GCA_013397915.1 Daphoenositta chrysoptera
GGCTGGGGTTGGTTTCTCCCGGGCTAGCCAGAGGTGGCAGGGACTCTGTAGTCACGGCAGACGCCGCGGTCTCGTGCTGCGAAAACGGGACGGGCGGTGGGGACAGCCGGGCTCCCCTGCAGCTGCTGCGAAACGCAGCAGGGAAAAAACGCACGCTCCCGGTGAGGAAAAAGGTTGGATCCCAGCCAAAAGCTCACCCAGCCAGAAGGAGAAGGCAGATCACGGTGGGATCTCCTGCGGTCGCAGTCAGAGCCCAGAAAAGCAGTCCCTTTCCTCCCGGTGTCTGACGAGCCAGTGTCGGTCCCAACTGAGGTGTCGCTCCAGCCACCCAGCCTTCTCCTCACCACACCCAGCCATAGTCTTTGTCTCTTACAAAAGACTGAATAGTTCTGAGCACCTAGCCATTTGTCTCCTAGTAACAGGGATGGAGAAAAAATTCCAATGCCCCCCAGCCCATGGTCTGCTCACAGCTCTGCGGCTGGAGCATGGGGCGACTGCCACATGAAAGCCATCGGCTGCCTGGAGAATCTGTGCTGCACCTGCAGAACCAGCATTCGCATGGCGTTTTTAACCATTTTCCATTGACTGTAACATCACAAGGTAATTTTCAGCTGACGGTTTTACTTCACAGCTCTACAGCTTTCTGTATGTCAAGAAGTAAATTTAGAGGCATAAATGTAGCAGCATACTGCTGCTTTTGTTTGGAAGGACTAAAAAACCCAAATCAAATAAAGTCAATAAAAAAGCATGAAAAATATGTACTGTCACTGCAGTATCTTGTTTTGCTAATCATTTTTCAGACTCACTCCTTCTGTTTTTGCAGTCTAAAATTTTGGTCATTAAGGGCAAAATTAGCTAATTTGTGAGAGAAGGTTCAGTACCAGCTTTGACAGACAAGAGGAAAAGATTAAAGGTCTGTTTTGCTGACAAAGGCTCACACCCAGTGGAAGGGAGAAGCTGCACAGAAAGAGCTCAAACTTGATCATAGCCCAATTTTCCCAGTAAACTGGTGGGAGAGACAAGTACTCACTTTTTGGATGGGTAGGAAGTATCAAAATATTACTAACAAAACTTATGTTGAGCTTTTTGGAAAATTCTTCATTTCTTATCAAGTACACACTTGCACTTTCTCAGTGCAACACTAAAGCTGCCTTTTTGTATGTCACAGAGACCAAAATCCTAAAAGTGTACCAAAAGGAGTTAGTTACTGACCTAGATCACAGGAACGTCAGGCCTCGAGTCTAACTTGCCCGAAGCAGGGTGTGCTGGGTCAGCCCACCTTTCTCTGGGCTTTAGTTAGTTTTATCTTGGAAAGCTCTTGGAAAGCATTACATTTCTGAAATCAAATTCTGCTTCATAATGCCAGCTTTTAAGAGGAAGACAGATACTATGCAACCCTATCAGGGCTTCCTGTTCCTGAGTGTCCTGGGGTGAAAAGGTGTTTCTGGTAGTGACTATATAAAACATGATGGCCTGAACACAACCTCCACAGCAGAGTTTCTGCTTATCTGAAGCTGTGAATGGGAAAAAAAACCCCAACCCCGCAAGATATACACTACCATTTTTATTGTACCTTCTTGTTGGTGGTGGCTGGGAATTTTTTTTGGTGGTTTTCTTTTTTTTCTCTCTTTCTCCCCTTGTTACTGGTGCCCATGACCCCAGACACGCCATCCACAATAGCCAGCCCTCTGGTTTGACACATTTCTAAAACTCACCATGTGCAGACACTACTGAGAATGGAAGCTATTAAGCAAAAACAACCCTACCAAAATTTTCTCTGACCATGGTGAGAATCATCAAAATTCTGGGATGGGAGATGCCAATGAGAGTTAGGCGACTGATTTCACTGCAACGAAATCACCTTTAAAGGCTTGGTCTTATGGACAAATTTAAACCCCCAGCCCCATGAGGCCATGATCATGTAAATAAAGCTTAAATGGAAAAATCTGAGAGGACATGAACAGCAAGGAATACACTGGACGCAAGTTAGACCAAGTATTAGTATGTATTTATGCACAAGAATAAAAACAGCTTTACAAGTTGAATTGTAAATTTAAACAGAGGAAGTTTAACAGCTTTTGTATATTATATTAAATAACCAAAACACCTTTTTCCAAAATTGGTAAAGAATAAATAATATAATTTACAGTATGGTACAAAAAATAATCAATAAGGACAGGCATTTTGCTTTATACATACACTATATAGGTATATTTATAATCTATAAAACAAATTCACATCTCAAACAAGCCAGAAACCTTAGATGATATGGCTTAGCTATTATTAAAAGAAACAGCATTAAATTTTGCTGCCAGAACCTCGAAAGCCGTTATCATGTTTCAATAATTAATGATAACTTATTGCCGTAGTGCTTGCCAAGGTTTCACTTAGTTAACATTTACAAATTGCTGTGAAATTAACAGATTCAAAGGTTTGAAAAGGTTAAAAAAAAGTGCAGTACTTTCCTTATAAATGCATCTGAAGTCTGAGTGTAGAAAACAAAACGCAACTGAATTTCCACTCTGGGATCTGCTGTCAATAAATGAGATGTCTTTATAGGTTAGATTTGATTCAAGCCATTTAATTCAATTTAGAAATACAGAGGGTGTCAAAAAAGGCTTAACAATGCTGTATGAAAAACAATTACTATTCCTATGCTTAGTAGATTTAGTGATACAGTAGAAAATGGATTGTGTGGGTGATCAGGATGCAACACCCTGCACAAATCTCTGTCAGTGTGTGGACACACCTGGGTAGATCCAATCTTGGGCTATGGTACTGCTCTGCCCGTGGTGATGAGACACTGAATCTTCTGCCATTTACCTCGTAAACTACTCAGAATTGCCTTATGGTAGGTAAGTCACTGAGAGGGAAAAGCCTAGAGCAGTTAATTCTAGACCTGGAGGCTGTTAGTGTCCAGTAGTCCTTTCCAACACCTTAGAGTGCCCCAGGAAGGTACTAACCTAACTAAGTCACTTCTGCCTCAAAAATGATACTGTGTGCAGTGTCATTTGCTTGGATGTCTACTTAGCCTGACATTTTCCCTCATATCGATTTTGTTACTGCTGTTGGGGAAGCTGAAATAATGAAAATTGAAGAAGTTTTGAGTATTACAACACACACATGCGTGTGCGCACATGCACATGTGTGTGTGTATACACCACCTCCTTAGCAGTCTCAGGCACAAACTGATGATGACTACTATTGTAAAGCGCATTCTCCTAAAATCCAGAGCTGGTCTGATCAGAGATGTGTTTAAATGGCCTTTCACATAGTAAGGGTAACAAACAGTGCATCGATTCAGAATTACCACAATGATCCTTATTATTCTTAAGTTTTTCCCTTGTCCTCAAAGGGCTTTATTCTTAAAATGCAGTTTGCAAAGCATTACATTTCTGAAATCAAATTCTGCTTCATAATGCCAACGTTTAAGAGGTTAATGCCAAACACATTTCTAACCCTCACATACTGAGTGCTGAACTGATTTCTGTCATTTATACTCTGTTATTACTGGGTGGTTCAAGCCCACTTGCAAAGGTTCAGGGTATTAGAAGTTTTCTGATGTCATGGCATCATAAAAAACAGCTACTTGTGCTGCCTTCATTCTGCAGTTTTGTCCTTCCCCCTTGGGAAGTGAGTGGGCTGAAGCACGGCAGCTGACAGCTCCTTCTATCGCAGGCAAAAAGCCTTCATGGATTGGGAAGTGCTCTGCTCTCCACTTCTGTGGCAGGTGCAGCAACACTGGCTCTTATTCAAGACAACTTCAGAGCCAAACCCAGTGTCATATCCACTGCATTACCAGCATCAGTAGGGAAGATGAAAAGTTTGTCAAGTTAAAAATACACTGGAGACACTCACATTACTCTTGCAATATATAGAAGTTTAAGAATGAGAGGTCAGATTTCTTTTTATACAGTACTTGATTAGAATGTAAAACATTTCTTCCTGCATGTTCTGTAATCCACAGCCATAGTAGGTGCCTTCTACTTTTGTCCTGCAAATTTGAAGGATTTTTGGAGACATAGCATATAGAATAATCAGCATTAGTAATGGAGGAACCCAAAACCAAGAGGGAACAATCTGGGAAAGTCCAAACCAAATTACAGATAAATTCTAAGTAAAAATGAAAAGTTTTAGTGGGAATGACTCTTGAGATTAAGGGGTGTCCTCTCCTTACCAAGGGGGAATGCTCAGAACAAAACAGCATTCATTTCTGTGACAGCCTTCAACTTTTCCTATTCCATGTTTATGTGATTTCCTGACAATTCTGTCAGAATTCTCAAACAAGGCTCTGTGTGCATCAGAAAACTTGTTCCATTTTCTCTTAATGACAGAAAACACAAGGCCAACTCCAGAGAAGCTAAAAGTCATTGGCCTAAAGCAGGGTGAAGGGACTGGACGAACAGCAGAGTCAGCGCATTGTGAGCAAGTTACAAGAGACTCCCAGTCAAAGAAATGCCTTGAACAAGTAGCTAAAGGCAGGCAGAACTATATCCAGCAAGTATAGTGCAGGTGGGGAAATGAACCCATCCGTGATAACAGCCTAATGGCTGGAGCAGGTTTGGTAATTCATTAATAATACAAAGTTGAGGTTTATATAGGAGCGGCCCCTTGGAAAAGTTCAGAGCTACTCACACCAGCCAAGGGACATCCTCTAACTGGAGAAGCAGACAAGTGCTTACAAAAAGGGCACAACATGGGTATTCTTGCTCAGGACAGGAAAGGAAAAGAAATTAAGGAAAGGAAATAAGAAAGGAAAGTGAGTAAGAAAAGTCTCCTGAGTTATAAAGCTAGAACTGACGGACAACAAGCTCCCCCAAAATTAACTTGATATCCTGTTGAACCTACTGGAATCAGGATCTGGGTTTTTCCTACAGTAAAACACAATATTAAATGCACAGGGATTTCAGAGAGGGAGTGCCAGACCCACTCATGCCTGGAGTGACTGTAATGAAGAATGATGCTGAGGTACTACGGAGCACCCAGAGTTCACAGAACAAAGAGGAAGGACTAAGGGATTAAGCTAGGACTTGACATTTCTCTTCATGACATAAAACCGATCTCAACCACTGTAGCATCAACCTAGTATTTGTTCCTACATATTACAATATTCTCTCCTATTTCCTGTCCCAGGTAAATCCTCAGTTTTTGTGAAGATGACAATATTTACATGTTTCCAGCAAAGCAAAGACCAATTATGACACAGCTTTCCCAGTTTAAGCTCTTTTGCTGTTTCCAGACCTAAAAAGCAACTGTTAGGGAGAGCAATAAAGCACTCTCCCACTCACAGGGTGAACTGTGCAATGTGCTGAAGAATCAAAAAGGTTAAGAATGTGAGTGCAGTCAGGGTGATAATGATTGTGATGTGACAGGGTTTAAAAGTAGGGGATCCAAGCAGCATGGGAGGAGGGAGGATCAGAGCTCCCCTACCAAACAAGCAGGCAGATGTGAGCCGCGCTGGAATGGTCAAAGAGCCAAAGGAACAGAGTGGTCTGTAAGAACACAGCATCGAGGAGTGGCAGCGCCCTGGACAGAGTGCAAGAACTTCAGTTCAACTGAATGGTAAGAAGACTGCCAACTAGGACGTGTCAAGATACACAGTGGTTCCCCTACCCACCCCCAGACTTCATCCTCCACAACTTTCATGTGGATCCAAAAGCATGGCATTTTGATCACTACGCAAACAGTAATTCGTGTACAGGACCTTGTGGCAATCCCTTCCCTACTTGAGATGCTTGCTTAGGCCATTCCAAGGTAGAAGTCTACGACTGTCCCACAAACCTGCAATCTTACATTCCTGATGCAGGGACACACTATCTCCCGTTATTGTAATGTTATTCCATATTCTGTTGTTGCCAGCATATTGCACATTCCAGGACTTGCAAGTACTTCTTGAGACCTTTGAAACCGATGCTTCTCTGTTAGAAAGAAGCGCACAGGACACGGATAACTCAGCCTCAGCTGCTGCCCTCATCAAGTTCCAGTGCTGCAAGCTCCAACTTAGCTGAACAGTCTACACCAGCCTGCTGGTCATTTCCTTACTGCGACAGATCCCCAATCGGGGGACCACCACCTCCTCCATCAAACAGGATCTCCCTGTGAGTTGGCTCAGGTATCGACAGTTCCTGGGCAAGGTCATTAAAACGAGATATGTAATCTATGCTGTTCTCATTCATCATGCAAGCCAGCTGGGAATCCACCACCTGGAAGAGACAAGGAGAGAAGAGATGAGCTACATGTCAGTGGCAATTTCATGGAATTACTGAGGTTGGAAGGGACATCTTGAGAGCATTTTATGCAACCATCTCACTTGAGCAGGGTCAGCTAGAACAGGCTGCCCTGGACCTTGTTGGGCAGGTGCTGAATCATCTCCAGGCACAGACATTCCACAACTCTCTGGGTACCCTGTTTCCATGCCTGATTACCTCAAAATAGACCTCTTGTATTCAGGTGGAACTTAATGTGTTTCAAATTTTGCTTGCAGCCTCTTGTCCTGAGAAGAGTCTGGCTCCCTCAGCTTCATTCCCAGCCTCTCCTCATATGAAAGAGACACTTTATCTCACTTGACCTGAGTTAGAGAACAGCTCTTCTGATCCACAACTAAATGGAAGCTTCTAAAAAACCTAACCACCTATAGTCTCAATGGGCCTTACCTGCTCCAATTTAATATTAAGGTGCATAGGTAGATGATCTAAAGATATTACCTCTGCCACAAGAGCTGCTCTGCTGTGCCTAACATGGAGTCTTACTCCATTTTCTTCTAAAGGCAGATGGTAATGTTGAGGGCTGCAATGTCACTTCAAATCCATGCAAATAAATGATCATATATTCCTTTAATTAGAACACACCTTGACAGCTTCTCACCACCAAGCAAACAGAATCCTTTTATTTATGCCAGAAGTGGATCTGTGTTTCAGGTCTGAAGCTGCCAAGGTCACACTAAATCAGCATGAGCTTGCTGCAGCTCCTGGTTACAAGGTCTGTACAGAACCTCCTTACCCAAATCCAAAGGGCAATGAAGAAATGACACATTCCTTCAGGGAAGTCCCCAAGAAATTACAAATTACGTGATGTTGTACCAAGTTAGTAACTGTAAACTGTGGGATAACTGAGACTAGAAGGGACTCGAAGAGGTCTCTAATTCAACCGCTCAAACCAGGTTCACTTATGAGGACAGATCAGCTCACTCGGAGCTTTACTGATGTGAGCCCTGGAAAGCTCTAAAGACAGCTACTGCATAACATCTCTGGGCAACCTGCTTCCTTGCCTGCCTATCCTCAGCATGAAGAAGTTTTTCTATAGATGTAGCAGAACCTTTCTCAGTTCAGCTTCTGCTTGTTTCTCCCACCTCCCATCACCATTCTGTAAAGGGCTTAGCTACTTCTTCTCAATGACCCTACTGCAGGCATTGGCAGCAGGGTCCCTCCCACCCTGAAGCCTTTTCTAGGTTGAACAAGCCTAGACATCACCCTTTCTTCAGTGCCTGATCCTCCTGGTGACCCTCAGCTGAACCTGCTCTGGTTAATCTCTCTCTCTCCTATATATTTGGTGCTCAAAACTGGTGACAATATTCTAGACGTGGTCTCACAGCAGGTAGACTCTACTACTCTACAGAGTACAACATATTAATCATAATTTTGTTCAATATCCTGGCCACGCTCCTGTTAAAAACAGCTCATGACATTGTTTTTCACCTTTGGTTCCACAGACCGCCCTGGATCATGCTCGGCTTGTGTCTACTGCCATACCCAGGTACAGCAGAACTGCTTCCCAGACAGCCAGTCCCCAGCTGATACTGCTGTGGGGTTATTCCTTCATTCCTTCCTAAGGCAGGACTTTGCATTTTTCTTGCTAGGCTGCATAGTGTTCCTGCAGCTCACTATTCCTGTCTGTTCCTCTGAAAGGCAGCTCTGTCCTTAAGTGTGTCACAGCCTTAAAAACTGCTGGGCTTCATTCTACCCCTTCAAAAGCATTCAAAACAAAGGGATAGATCTGCCAACAGAGACAGTAACTCAGCAGCACAGGACCTCCTGCCATCCTCTCAGGTGACTTGGTATTAGCCAGCTCCTACTTCTTCCTTCTGGACCCATTTTTTTTCCTACCAGGCCTCCAACTGTATTGTTGCTGCATTGCTATTAACCTTTCTCTTATCTTTAGCACTTTCAGTTCTTGCTCTACAAAGCAGGACACACAAAACAGAATGATTGAATCTCTCTCTGTCAAAACAAAGATATGTCCAACAGGTGAATACGACCTCCCTCAGCAAAAAGAACCTGGGTTGAAGTAGCTCACAGCAGCTTCTCATGCCAGCTCTGGTGCCAGGTAGCCTCAAATAATTTTACATCTTTCTGTTATGACTGTAACCCCTCTTCTACTGAGCTAAAGTGCAGGTGTCAAAGCACCTCTACCTTTGAAGTATCTCAGGAGGGTCTGATGGACAGTACCCAGTAATTGTAACTTCCAGCACTGCAAGAGAAAGCAGACTCTGAGTGTAATTCGCTGACATACCTCTGCCACGTCTGCCAGGGACCGCGACACAAAGGAGTCCCGTGAGTTTCCATCCAGCAGGCTGGGTCCCAGTAAGGAGGTGCCACTGGTGTTCCCAACTGGAGTTGGTAACATTTTTCGTCCCTTCTCCGGGGAGATAAAACTTGCTACAAAGAAAAGGCACATCAGTAAGTCATTGCACTGAGTGTTTTCAATTGGGAGGATAAAGAGAAGGACAAGGAAATTCAAAACGGAGGACAGATACCCATCTCTTTCATCTTTTAAAAATTATGTGTTACCACCATGAATACCATCACCACACTGCTAAGAGTAGGGAGATTCATTATGCTGGCCTCATGAATTATTAATTAAGAAAAACCTCTCAACAACTAAACCTCAACCAAACCCAGTGAGTGATCTCACATCTTTGAGATAGTGATTATCAAGCACACAAAAACGTCTGTTTTTCCACCAGCAGAGCCAAAGGCATCTGCTCATTTTGGCACAACAGTCCAAATGTCTCACCCTAACAGATGAGTCAGGCTCCAAAGAGACCACAAAGAACTGCCAAGGCATTATTTGTCCCAAGCTACAGGTCCAAATCTAGCAACAGGATCTTTTCAGGAACAGACTTGTAAAGAGAGAGAAAATGTACTCAAGTCAACACCGTGGAAATGAAAGCAAGTATTTGGAATAATTCTACAAATGTTCTTCTGGGTTTATAATTTTCCAAAGGATTCACTTCTGATAAACAATGTTGATTTTGTTTTTTTTACAGGAAAGTACTTTTTGGTTGCACTTCTCTGCATTTGGACACTTACAGAACAAGCTGCTGAGGGAGGAGTCTGTGGAGTCATTGGGGTACCACTGGGGATCATGGGGGGGAGACGCAATCCAGTTCTGCTGAGGACTATTGGACGGGGACGGAAGACTTTTGGAGCTGTCACTGCCATTCAGCTTTGCAGGAGAGAGAGCAACACCTTCACCTGTAAGCCAATGTTGGGGATCATGAATTCAGTCAATGCGGTAAAGTTACAGGACATTGCACCAATTTTTGTGTAGAAAGGAAAAAAACCCCAAGCAATAACAATAACACCCCTGCCCCGTATTTGCTTAGAAAATAAAGGCCAGACACAGAATTTTATTTCCAACAGATATTTAGAAAAAAGCAAACAAACAAAAACAAACCCACAAAAACCTCATAACCCAAGAACTGCTTCCTGGTAAAGTTTCTGCTGCCATGTAAGATGTCAGAGATTTTCTTTTAACTTGATAGGCAGACTTTAGCTAATCTTAGACTTACTGTATTGGCCAGAGCTGATGGCTATTTCAATGATGGAATCACTGATCTGAGTGGCAGGTTCCCCTTGGGAAAGCACATCTTCAGGTGGTCCAGGAAGGGAAATATCCAAGAGAGCAGAAACATTGGGAGGAGAGAGCCGAGTACTGGAAGCTTCTGATGAGGGAAGTGTAGGGGTGGACAGACCATTCTGGAGAGAAGTCTTGGCCAGTTCTGGCAGAGAAAGAACTGACGTGCCCTGTTACAAGAAACAGAATTAGTTGTTCATAAACGTATTAAGAACCTGGAAAATTAAAAAGTAACATTTTGGCTATTGAGTATCAGATTAAGACTTTTAAGGGAAAAAAATCCAGTAGATAATATGCCTAAATTAGAGGAATATACTATTTATATAATAAATCTGTATTATTTTAATGAAAAGTACCTGTAAGCATAAATAAACATGCTTCAAGCCATATCCTGCCAAATCATCTGAAAAAATATGCATCTGTAACATTCCAAAGAATATTTAAAACAGCCTACATAACAGAACAAGCATAATCTTAAAATTAACATAATTTTGATAAATCTACAAGATGGTTCCAAATAGATACGTATTAATTTGCATTTGTTTAAGAAAAAACCCTTTCACTGATGGAAGAATATACAGATATTTTAAACCAGTAACTCACATTTATTCACTTTTTACAGCCAGATTTCCCAAAATTCAACTGATCTTTAAGAAGTCTCATTACCAGTACCTCATCGTAAAACTGTAATATTTTTTTTCTGATGTAGTGTATACAAAGCTCTCCTAAGAGCAAGAACCAGAACCCAAGGCCCCATCACCACAATAAAGGCCTCACAGGTTCATGTCCTAACATCTGTCCCATAAAAAAGTCTTAATCTCCTTTATGCTCTCCAATCAAACTAATTCGACCTTTTTCACATGCAGGTGTCAAAGGGAGCATAGAAAGTGCTTCCACTGAAGAAAAGAAGAGCCTGTATTCTGAGGCTTAAAAATCCAACACCAGGTCCGGGATCCCACTGGAGAAAGACTCTGGGGACAGGCTGGCAACACTCCTACAATTTAGGTGCCATCACAGTTATTCTTAAATATCTGTCTACGTCTTACTGGATCCAGCACAAAGAACAGTGAATCTCCGGAAAGGATGCTGACATTACAATCACACTTTTAGTCTTAATATTCCTCCTTTAGAGACATGAAGGCAGCAAGACTGTGAACTGCTAAAATCTCTCCTTGTGATGTCTAAAATACACACATAGATATAGCAGAGCAATTATAAACTCCACCACTCTATTAAGAGATATGTAAAGGCTGTTTGTCCTTCACAGTTCAGGGACTATCAGCTTCACTTTGATTTTAGGGAATAGCACACACACATATTTAAGCAGCTTTACTAAATTTCTTTAAATTTCTTCAGACGCTAGGGATTTAATTTCCACCAGACAGTACCAGTGGTGCACAATTACCTGGGAATATGGAGTTTTAACTAGCAATAGCAGTGGTATTTTCACAGAACATTACCCACTCCAGAGCACTGTTCCTTCAGCACACACTGTACCTGGAAGCCATCCTGCTCGGGCCGGGTCGGCAGGCTGATGTACGGTACCCGGCACCCTGGGCCTGAGCCCTGCAACCACAACAGAAACCACGTGAGTGACCAGACGGGGAGGGAAGAGATACAGGCCTATCCCCATTTATCCGTGCTCTTCATACATCTCATGTTCTTCAAAATTGTCCATCAACTCCCTGAGAACATGACATGGACTGAAATGGACTATCATGTATCTGGGTCGCAATGAAAGAAACAGCAAGAAGTTACAGTTTCCATTCCAAATACAATCCCTAAAAGTCCATGTTTTGCCCCAGATCCTCTCCTGAATTTCTGAAATGCCATGATTTCTTTTCAAGCCAGATTTCTGGATGGCCAAGTTCAACACTCTACCAACTGCAAGCCATTTTACAGGATGGAAATTCATTCAATAAGATGATTTGATCCCTCAACCCTAAATACACACTACACAACACAGACTAGGTCTGCCATGACAGCAGTGTCTAAAAGCAAGCCCCAGGAGAAAGCCTGGGGAGGAGTCATAATAATACAGCTTTTTTATATGATGAAAGAGACAGTTAAGCACTTGAAAAAAGCTCACTTAAGAGCCTCTGACCTCCACAGTGGTGATGGAGCCTCCGTTCTGATGTGCTACTGCTGGCTCCTGCCCTGTCACCACCATGGGCACTGCATCTGGTGACAATGGAGACACACCTGGCAAACCATCTGCATCCAGAACAGGCATGGGGCTACCAGGGATAATGCCAGCACTTTTAGCTGCCAAGTCGATAGCACCTTGTGTGAAACAAAAGACCAAAAAACATATTACAAGCTTCTTCACTTCGTTATGATTCTCTAAAAGATGATTTTTTTTAACTTACCCGGAGTCAAAACTCAACCCATGTGAAAAAGCAGCAGTGGTAATGATCTGATCATCTGGGTTAGCTGCTTTTCTGCACTGAGGGTAATACTGCTTTTAGCTAAAATGTACTTTTCTGCTCTGCTCCAACCTGTTACCAGGTATATCAAAATAGCTGAGAAACATCCCAGTTCCCCTCCCATCCTTTCCTTCTATTTTTTTTTTCTTTTTTGTCCTCCAAATTGATAAGTATTTCATTATGCAATTTCTAGAAATTTCCTATGGGTTACTAGAGGAGCTCTAGAAACAATACGGCCTTATTTTGTTATCTTGTCTCTGGCAGCCATGTAGACTCAATGCAAAAAAATGTAAGTTGTTGCAAGGGTCAACCTCACAGAGATCTTTTAAAATCCACTTCAAACATCTGAATGTCTTCTCATCTCAAAAGAATCCTCTAGATAAAATGTAAATGTAGTCACTGTTTACACCTCATTAATCGTCCTAATTATGGAACCCACTCTCTGTTGCGAGTCAATATCTGCCTGGAGGACATCAGTATGGCTTTTATTGTAGAATTCAGAATTACTTACTAGACAGATGGTTGGGGGCCTGTGTTGGAAGACCTTTGGGCACAATTGGACGAGAAACAGCAGCTTTAGTCAGTGAGGACTGGATTGGCCGAAATGAACCTCTCCCTGGGGGGAAGGATTAATACCTTTCAGGCAAATGAAATCTAACACCTTTAAAGCAGAACACAACACAGTTGAATGGAAGCAAAAAAATTCCAAGCAGCAGCAAGCTGCAGGAATGCAAGCAGTGGAGATGATGGAATAGAGCTAAAATACTGATGTGAGCTAAGCAGTGCCTTGCCACAGACAAGCAACAGCAAGTGCTGCTGTGCTATTGGAGCTGCTCTCATACTGTCAGTGAAGACAACCCTTGAGGTCTCATGATGGCTTTGATGGGGGATCATCCACTACCACTGTACTTAAGAGTGTACCAGCAGAAAAGGACATATGGGCAGTGGATTGCTTATGCTGTATAAAATTTAGACAGTATCCCAGGTAAAGTCCAAACTTACTACGGAAAGTCCAATACAAAAATCTAGATAAATTACTAGATAAATCTAGATAAATTACTATACCCTACAGAAGAAAAAATCTTATCTAAGTGTTTTATTCCATTTGTCTCCCTATTGAGAACTCCTTCCTCTTCCCTGCTTTCAGTCTTGGGAAATTGAAGAAAAAATTTTTATCACAAGCGTGACTTGCTTAACAATGATCCAGGAGAGCAATCCCATCATCCCGCAGGCTGGTGACACTGTCATTTTGAAAGTGTATTTTCTTGTTTTTAGAAATTACTCCTTTATGCAGTTTTAAGGGACACTTTTCAGTTTATAGAAGTGCTAGACTCACCTGTAATGGATGAGTTGGATAAGATAGAAAAGGAACAGACATGCTGGGATGGATTTCCAGACGGCCTGGGGAGCAGTGTTCTCTATGCGAGAGAAACAATAAACCAGAACAGATTTAAATACAGACAGAGGGTAACACTCATTGTGTAAGTTGCAGGAGTTCACGAGACCTTCCAGAATAAGCAGAGTATTTCTGTGGCATTACTATCTAGCACCAGACACAGTAATGAGATCAGTGTGCTCTTGAGAAAAAAGCTATAGAAAGGAATGATGTGTTTTCTCTGTAAACTACTAAATGAAAGTATTTCCACATGGAAAATTCTTAGAGAAATGCTGATTAGAATTATATTCCTCTGTGATTATACTTGCAGTGATTTTCGAATCTGAGAATTACAGCAGTGATCTTAAGGATAGGACTTAGTCTGTGTAGAAACTGATCTGCCCTTAAAATTCAGCACGTGTGGATGAGTGAGATAGCTGTGTGTACTTGGGAGCTCTTAAAACACATGGAATTGCCCAGATCTGAAGATCTCAGGATCACAAAGTAGTCCAGAGGTAACTTCTGTGTGTCCTACTCTTGTACAAAACAGAAGAGAAAAAAAGGTATATTGACACTTGAGACCTTTGTTTTCCCCAGTAGGTTACCATTATTTAGGTTTCAGATTTCTTTTTTCTGTGTCCCAGTGGCATATGCCTTTTCCCTAGGTTATGAGAGCAGTTTGAAGGAGGGTAATGCCTGTCTGTCACCAAAGCACCACAACAACAGGCCACCCCTTCCATACATCTCTTCCCAAGCCCCATTTTTTCCCATGAATCATTGTTATTTCAAAGTGTGTTATGGCTTATTTCACTATAGAGGCTTATATCTACTGCAGTTTAACAGCCACCACTGAGCAGCAAGCAGTAAAAGGATCTAAAGGAAGATTTTGTTGTAAAGAGGGCTGCCAGCTCCAACACTGCTAGCACAGGACAGCACAGGGACACATTGCCTATGCCTCAGTGCCAGAAGACCCAGGTAGCAGAACCTGCTTCCAGGTTCCAGAAGCCTCTTCCAGAGGCTTTTTTATTTTTCGAAAATACTTTAGGCACTGGACTTCTGCTGTTGTTGACATTCTTCATACAGGGAATGCATCATGGCTAGTAACACTAGAGACTGAAGTGTTTGTTCCTTCATAATTTCAGCTTCACATTTCCAGTGGATGCATGAGGGAAATTCAGTTTTTTATTTGTTACGTGCAAATCACTACAGCCTTGCTGATATTCAGGAAGCAAAACAGGCATTTACACTTTGCTCTGACCTTTACCACCAGTGGCTTCCGCAAGTGCCTATTCCGTAACTTCCTGGGCTTTGGCAGGAAGAAGTCCGACTGCATCTGGACAACAACAAGAAATGCATTACAAGTATTTTAAGCATTCAGACACAGAATAAATTATACCCTGCAAATTCTTATTTTCAATAAAGTTGAATTAAGAGTTGTCTTGGGGTGACTTTATGATGTGTATCCCCTATCGCCACTCTATGCCCACAAGATGAATTCTGTGCCTTTAAGACTGGGTGCAAGAGAAAAACTGGGTGAACTTTTCAAAACAATTGCTCAAGGACACACACAGTTTTCTCTGGGCTCTCGGCGGCAGGGAGTGTGGAGGAAGCAACCTTGCTTTCCAACCAGCTTTCAGCTCTTTTCTCCGGAGAGAGTTTTCCTGGGACTTTTGGGGTTTTTTTCCTTCTTCTTCTTCTCTTCAGGACTGTTTTACAACATCGGACTGCACCGGGGGAGAGCTCTCCTCCCAGGCCCCCCGGAAGGGGCCTACCGACCCAGCTCTGAGGAGGAGAGAGGCCACACCCAGAGAAGGACTCTGAAATCTTCCCAGGTTTCTCTCCACAGCGAGATATTTTATTATTTAGCATTACTCTTCTTTTTTTTCCTGTGTGTTTGTTAAATAAATAGGTTTTTTTTTTCTCCTTCACTTTCCTTCAAGGAAAAATTCTTTTCTTTCCCGAACCTGTTTTGAGGGAGGGGTGGTGGTAACCTGCCTTCCCTCAGAGGATATTCTCCTCCAAATTTCGCCAAACCGGCACAAGAGTTAACTAAAGTACTGTGTTTTGTTTCAGACAGCACAATACCCTTTCTGCTAGAGTCAGAATATTTTCCAACAATAACGTATTTTTTCTTATTTTTTTATGGAGATAAAGCTTTGTCCCAAAAAAGCCATTTCACTACTTCACTACTGCAGCTTCCTATGAAATTATAACTGAGATCGTGTACATAAAAATTAGAATTTGACTTAAATACAGCAATGAGGCTGTGTTAAAATTAGCTACACATCAGAAGGCGATCAGTTTTTGCTAAACCTGGCACATATTTTGCTGGAGCAATTTAATTAGCCAGTGAATCAGTTTCATTGGGTTGTGTGATGGCATTCAGATTTGAATTACCTGAATTACCTGAACAAGTAACGTCACTTCAAAGCACAGTTACATAGCCAAAATTAGACTCATCTCAGTTAATACAATGTTAAACTTGAGAAGCACTGCTTCACAGGGCAGCCCATACTTTCTGATGAATTCAGAATCCCTGTGATACCTCCTGGAAGCTGGCTCATGCACACCATGCTGCATTTTCTACTCAGTCATCTCACTTACACTGATGGTGTCCAGGTGCTGCCGGAAGGTCAGCTCTGCTTCCTTGCTGGGTAGGAACAGCTTCCCATGGCGGCTGTTGGGGGGCAGGGTTGTAGGGACTGCAAACAGTCCACTGTCGGCCTCAGTGCTCCCAGAACTTGAAGGATTAGCCACCAAGAGAGGTCTAGGGAGGTTTCTCAAACCTAGAAGATTTTAACAGCAATTTAAATGAAATAAAGTAAAAACAAAAAGGAAATAACTCTTTAGTAACTGAAGGATCATAGAGAGAACTGGGACTTAAGGATTCTGGCTCTGTCACCAGCTGTTTTTAAAATCAGGAATCTCTCCATATTTCAGTAGTCCCACCTGCAAACTGACTGTATTTACCTGCTATGAATACCACTTCACATTTACTTGCTTTGAAATTCTTGGAAGTAGAGGATTAAATGTGATTTTACACTACTTAAGAAACTAGAATTGAAGCCCTGTTTTCAGTCCCACATAGACTGTGATAATCAGTTTATCTGTTAAGCTTGTAGGCATACTTGGGGGCCTATCCCAGTAATCAAACTACATCTACCATTTCTTATGTAAGGGAAGCTAATACAAACACAGAGCCATTTTACAGTGACCCCACCCCTGCTTTCCCTATAGTAATTCAAAATGCAACCCCAATACAATGAATCTGGTGATGGAGTGGGGATCAATTTACCTTCCCAAAGATGGACTGTCTTCAAAATACACATGGCACAACAAAATAATGGTAGCTTGTCTGAGTAAAACTTCCCCATTTATGTTTAAGTTTGAAAAAATACAGTAGGATTTCCCTGTGCTGTGCCCACCCTGCAGGCAGTCAGCTTGGATGACAGCCAGCACTGTTAGCCTGTCACTCTGAGCTACCCAAGATGTGCCTCTCTCCACGCAGGTGATTTACAGCACCAGTTAACCCAGTTAAGCTGCTCCTGGGTTCACTGTTTCTCAGAGCAGGGGTGTGAAAAGGACTGCCTAAGAATCACAACTGGTCCCAGTAACCTCAACACCATCACAGCCTTTTCCAAAGTCATAAACATTTGGTGGCAAATGCAACTGGGCTGAAGCACAGAACCAAAGTTCTTGGCCTACATGGCTGGGGCTCACAGGTTGCAGCAGCTGTACCTCCTATTAAAGAAAAGGCAATTCATAATCATTCTCTATCTTATAATCATAGAATCACACAACTGGTTTGGATTGGAAGGGACCTTCAAGCTCATTCCATTCCACCCCCTGCCATGGGCAGGGACACCTTCCACTAGCCCAGTTTGCCCCAAGCCCTGTCCAACCCGGCCTTGGACACTGCCAGGGATCCAGGGGCAGCCACAGCTTCTCTGGGCACCCTGTGCCAGGGCCTCACCACCCTCACAGGGAACAATTTCTTCCTAATATCTAATCTAAATCTATAGTGGCAGGATGGCACAGAAAATTTTCAGTAATTATTTATCAACAGATTTTACACCATGCATTTACTCGCCTCCTTTGTAAGCTGATACTCTCTTGAGTATCACTCAAACTGTGCCAGTCAGCTTGTGCTGGTTCAGGCTGGGAAGAGGTTAATTTTCTTCAGTGGCTGGTATGTGGCAGTTTTGGATTTGTGTTGCAAACAGTGTTCGTAACTCAGGGATGCTTTAGTTACTCCTGAGCAAGACTCACACAGGTCACGGCCTTTGCTGCTCCTCACCCCACACTGCCAGTGAGGGGGCTGGGGATGCACGAGGAACTGGGAGGAGACACAGCCAGGACAGCTGATCCCAGCCAACCACAGTGATATCCCAGACCATGGCGGGGTAATGCTTAGTGTACAGAGCTGGGGGAAGAAGGAAGGGGTGGACATTCAGAGCGAGGGCGTTTGCCTTCCCAAGCTACTGTTACATATGATGGAGCCTTGCTGTCTTGGGAACAAAGCTTGCTGAACACCTGCCTGCCAGGGGGAAGCAGGGAACGAATTCCTTTTTCTGCTTTGCATGCATGGCTTTTGTTTTCCCTAAAAACTGTTTTTATTTCAACCCATGACTTCTATCACTTTGACTCTTTCAGTTCTCCCCCATCCCACCAGCAGGGAGTGACTGAGCAGTTGCATGGGGCTGAGTTGCTGGCTGGGATTAAACCAGGACACAGCTCCCCAAAATAAACAAGCATCTTCTCTAAGAGAGACTCAGGGGAGCTTTTCGGGATTGTGAACTGCATTATTGATGTGCACTGTTATTCAAGATTCAGAGCAGCACTGGATTTAGGACAATTCTAAAGCAAATTAACACACACCAATGTTCTCAGACAGTGAAGTTCCTAAGAGTAAGAGCACTCCTCCTTCCAGCGTTCCATCACTGGGAAGTTCTCATCATGGTGTGAGGTATTAGTAAGTTGATTTTGTCAAGTGGATTTTTAGAAATACTTGCCTGAGGAGCTGGAAGCAGCACCAGGAGAAAAAGTCTTGTTGCGAAGGGCAGACTGATTCCGTGTGCAGCCCGGACTCCTGGTGTTGATGGCAATCACCTTTCCCGGGGGAGTCAGGGACTGCTCCTCCTGAGCAGGCTTTATAGGTGACGTGGAAATGGAGCTCATCTCAGGTGTCTGAAAATGCACATCAAATGAACATTGTGTGCTGGTACAACAAATGTCTTGTGAAACTCAATCGACTTAGGAAGCCTTAAAATTAAAATCTGACATACTACAATACCTTGAAGCACTCTAAGCAATACCTCCTACTGGGGATGAGGGGCAGCTGAAATTCCCTTCCTGCCCATTTAGCAGTGTTGGATGTCACCAATTCAATATATTAATTTATGCTACAATTGGGTTAACACTCAAAAAGCTTCACACAATGTGCTGGATCACCGCAGGATAGAAAGAAAGAGAAAAAAAAGGTGTTGGTTTTAATTCAGTGCAAAACTATTTTGCATAAACTCCATCCAGAGGGCTGCTCTGATGAGAAATACATCTGGACAAAAACATTTTAGTTCTGTCTTAATTCTAATCAAGTAAGAGTTTTGAATTTTTTCCCTTCCCTTCTCTTTCACAGTATAACACAGCACTAACAAGAGACACATGCACTTCAATAATTTCCAGGCCTATCCAGTTGTTTCATTAAGTTGTTTACATTGTTTTCTAGAAAAACCTCCCCTTTTAAGGAATCTGTGTGCAATCACATGCTTAAAATTACACCCCCTGCTCAACTGCAATGCCACTTGCCAGTTTGTTTTATGCTGATGATTTTCATTTAAGGAATGAACCACAGCACAGCTGGCTGCTTTGGCTGTTACAGATTATCTGGAGAAAACAGCAGGCACGCACACAATCAGTTCTTCCTCTTAAAATACCCTGTGGCAAAAATATTATGATTCCTGTCATTATTTGACGAAATGCAACTTTCATAACGTCCACAGTGCTTTCAGTGAGGCAGTAAATATCTTCCTGGCCTCTGCAATATCAGTGCCACAACATTCATGCTGCAAGGAGAGTACATGTTTTTCTGAAAAACAGTGAGAATAAAGTGGTATTTGACAAATGAAAGGTTGTGTTCCTTCTTTTTGCTGGAATGTATAATATGGTACATATTCTTAAAGAGCTCCTTTATTGTTCAGTAGTACTATGCTACTTTGATTAAGATGGCAAGAATGTGAAAGTGACAGGAAAACACATGCAAATCCTAACTGCTGGTTTCTCCCTCTCTTCAATTCCTCTCCCCCCAAGTCTCAGGGACCTCCTTTGTTACAGTTTGTGATTGTTTCATCATGTCATGCCTAGCTGTCACCTGTGTCACCAGAAGTAAAAGTAGATGCCAAAGAGGAGGCATTGTCCCAGATTTGTGAGATGTCAGACCAAAAGCCTTTGCAGTTTAACCAAAGTCTGTATCTGGAGCTGTATCTGAACAAAGATGGGTTAAAATCTATAAAATCCTTCATTCTATGTCAGTATAATCAGAATCAAAAGGAACTTTGAGGGGGACTAAATCACCAACAAAGAAGGATCAAAGAGCTCTCTGTTTTGGAACAGTGATACATTTGCATCCTGGGTGGAACAGAATCTTTAGCTCATCATACTTACCACAGGCATTTGAGCAGATCTGCTGAACTCTGTGTCTTTTTAAAAGATATTTTACTAAGTTTCAATTGGCTGCACTAGGTGGAATTGGCTGCCCAGGTATCACTGGGGCAGATCTTAAATACAGGTTACAAAGCACAAGAAGGAAAGCAAGTTCATTCCCTAAGGTCTGCCTAAGGAGAAGGTATTTTTCTGGGACTGTTAAACAACTATCCTAGAGTCTGGGAACTTTTACACAAATCAGCTGTGGCAGGCTGATTTCTATTGACTCTGCTATTTTTAAGAAGTACATTCTTTTCACTCTCATACTTAATGTAATTTGAACTACATAAACACTGAAAATCAATGCAGTTTTCATGTGGAATATTAATCTCATCCAGGCTCCATTTCCCATGAAAAGTTGGATCAGATGATCTTCCAAGGCCCCTTCCAACCTGGCCTGTTCTAGGGTTCTGTGAATCTGAGAGAGAACATAAGGCACCTCACCTCACAACTAATCTTTCCACTAGTCACATTAAATGTTCACTGGAACACCAATGAGACTCACAGCAAACCAGAAGCTAAAAAGGCAGTGTAAAAAGCATATTGAAGCAAAGTCCACTCTGTAGCCAGCTGTCTTGTGTTACGGTTTTTGTATTATTTAAACACAGAAATCTCCAAAGATTTTGACATGGCTAGTTATTGATTTATTGTGAATACATAACTGGGCACTTATTCTCCAAATCAAACTAGAGTTTAGTATCTGGAGCATGAACAAGAGCTACTTACTGGTTTGGGATTGACTTCAGTAGAGATGAGTTTCAGAAGGCAGTTCAGGAGTCTCTGCTTGTGAAAGGTAGGACATGCAGGGACAGCACTCGACTCAGATGTTTGCTCTCTAGCATCCTGGGTTTCTGGCTCCAAGACAGCCAACCAGTCATATTCCAGCTGCAGCTTGTTCGGTTTGCCCATCATGAGGTAGACTTCAGCCAGCGTAAGGCTCTCAGAGGTTCGCAGACTCCATCCTTCTTCTCTAACCTGTTGGGAGAGCCGACTTGGGTCATCCTTGAGAGACTTTGTACTGGATTGTCCCTGAGGTGGAGGTGGAAACAAGGAGCCCAGCTTCTCTTGAGAATCCTCTGTTACTGCATCCGTGATATCCTTGGTACAAGCATCGAGCTGCTGGCCCTGGCTGTGGCCAGCCTGAGTTTCACATCTGCTGCTGCTGGGGGAAGCCACACCACCTCTCAGTAGCTGGGAACAGGAGTCAGAGGTCTCTGCACTCCTCCTGCTTGGAAAAGCTACCGGAGAAGCATTACCAGCTGCTGAAGCAGAGTCTTTCCCATGCAGTTTGTCTGTGCAATAACATTTCTCTGGGACGATTAGGTCCTGGCAGGACTTCATGTACCGTGGGAATGGATCGAGCAGAGAGAGCTCCTCCACATCAGGGATCTTGCTGCAAGCGCACACTGTGCTGCACAAGGGTAGCACAGCTGCCTGGCCACTAGCCAGGGCCTCCCTGCCCTCCACGCCAGGGGCCAGTGAGCTCAGCTTTTCCTGGTGCCCTCCTGGATCCTGAAGTCCAGAAGGTGGTTTCTGGAGGGAATTAGTGATGCCAAGATTTGAGGCTGTTCCTTCCACCAAGACAGGTTCTGGGGCACCATCTTCAGTGCTGGCAGAAACTTCAGCTGTAGGCTGCAAGGTTCTGCTGGGCTCTGTAGTACTCTCTGCCCTTCCCACACCCTTACCTTCCGCTCCCCGCAGGTATTTCAGCTGTACCCTTGCTGTCCCCTGACCACTCTGTATGCCCAGGATTTGGGCGGGAGGGAGTAAGTGAGAGTCTTTTGTGTTCTGTTTGCATTTGCCCGTTTCCTGCCAATGCACAGTACAGAAAGCCTTGGAGTGGACCACTCTGGCTACCCCAGGCAGTGGAGTGAGGGTACAATTCTCCCCTGGAAAGAGATGGAGCATCACTTTATCCTCTGAGAAGCTGCCTCTTGTTTCTGAGTCTCTGGAGTCTTGAAGTTGCTGTTCTTCTAGTGTTTTACGCTAAAAAAGATGTGTCAAAGAATGTAACAGTCATCTGCTCCTTCCAAAAAAGCAACTGGGAGCCTATTTTTCAAGTTAAAAAAAAAAAAAAGCAAAAAAAATCCTAGCTGAACAAGGACATGTTCTCTATTCGGCAGAGATTATAGTGAAGACACTATAATCAGAAATTAGGTCCTTTGTGGTGATAAAGACTACAGTGAAGACCTGCTACAAGCCCAAAATAAATAGACATTCCAAACAAAATTACTTCTCTCTGTTCACACGCCACTGTAATTGTAAAAAAAAAATCCCAATCAACAAACCCCAACAAAACCAAGCAAAACCTCCAACACTGTACAGCAAAGCAGCCTCTCATGAGTGCAGTAAACTCCACCTAACAGACTCTGACATCCTTCAGAGTTTCAAGTGCTATGCTGCTGCTTCTTCCAGGCTCACAAATTGAACAGAAAAGCCTGAATGAAAGGCCCAAGAAGAGGATAAAACCTACAAGCCAGAAGGACTAGGTTCAAAATGGAACAGCTGTTAACTCACAAATCCTTCTATTGCATGGATCAAAGTTCAGAGGCATGGACACCCTGAATGCTGTATGGCTCAGACAGTGCAGAAATACATTGCAGGTAGCAGCAGCTACCTCGACAAGAAGCTTAAGCCTTCATTGGTGAAACTGCACAAAGTGCAAAGATCTGTCCTTAATCTCTTTGCTGAAACTGGAAACAGAATTGTCAGTTATTCTACAAGCTGTATGGGGGTCACCCACTGATAATGAAGCAGATTAAGATCACTGTTTGAGGAAATGAAATGAAGGCAGGAGCTTAATTTATTCCTAACTAGCTTTCACAGGATCATAACAGAGAAGAGTTGAGGTAAAAGCAGAACATTATGGGATCTCTCATGAAAGCTCCCATTAGTGTTGCTGAGACTTTACCTCTACCTTTACTAAGCAGGGACTGGTACATTTTTGAAATAGATTCGCTTTTCTGATGCAAAACTGAACTTGGACTAGGAAGGGAATTGCTCCCGGGACACAACACATGGAACAGACCGAGTAGCAAAAGGATACAACCCGCACTTCATGGAGAGCCCACTTCTGCTTCAGGAATTCAAGAAGGCTGGAGACCTTCCGATGTAACTCCACGATCATCCTGTATGCAACAGAACCAAAGCAAGGGGAACAGAGAACAACTGTCAGAAGGAGCTCCAGGTCCTAGCCTCAATGCTAGAAGGGGAATTAAGGAATAAACTGGCATTCTGTAATACCAGCACAAAGAACACTCCCAAGTTCTAAGAAATCAAAACACAACAAAACCAAAACCATATGTTATCCCACAACTTTAAAATCTAGGTTAACTCACAACTGTAACAACTCACACATTCTAAAAGCCTGTCAGATAAATCTGATTGCCATGATTCAAGAAACTAGTTTTTTCCAGATGGAAGAAGATAGGAAAAGATGGCAGGGCTTAGCTGAAGTGCAGAAGTGCAGGCAAGGTACAAAGCTACCACGTAACATATAGAAAGAGAAAAAGAGGCACAAAAGTCTCTTAAACATTTACTTTTTGAAAGCATTTTACTAAATAAACCTAATGCAGAGAAGAGAATGGATATTTTTATCATGATCTTTGGTCACTACACTGAAGTGCTGCATTTGAAACAACACTTAACATCACAGAGGCCTTGTGTTCACTGCCCTAAGTTCTTGACTAGATTTAAGTACCAGGATGAACAAGCCACTGATGACACTGAACAGCTGCACCAACGATGTTCTGCAAGGGAGAAACTACAAACACCTTCCGTGCTGCTTTAATCATTGGGTGCAGGTGAAATGTTCAGAGCCTTGGTGCAGACACCTCTGACCACCGTGTATCTTCCCTCCCCTCTGTCTATGGTACATTCAATACAAATTTTAGCAGAACTAATACTACTATCTCAATTTAACTTGCACTCTGCTCTGACATTAAGCGGCACAAAGTATATTCACCTCCAAAGCTAGTAGTTCCTTCATTACTCAAATTAAAAGATACAAAGGACAATGGTAATCTAATTTTCCCATGTGATAACTCATGTTTACAAACCATGCACTCTAGTTGGACAAAGGCTTCACACTAAGTACACTTAGGCCAACTGCATTATCAAAGATGGACTGCCCAACTGGCAAAGAGAACCATGAAGAAAGAGGAAGGGGCTAGGATGCTGCTCGTCTATTTCCCTATTCTGAGCACCACAATCAGTTCTCCATTACCTAAGCCGTGGGTTCTGGGCAAGACTCTGTACTCGAGCCCATGCGTGGTTATTCCGTGGCTGCAACTCCACAGGGACCTTGAGAGGAAGTCGTACTGGTTTTTGGTCCTCTTCGTCACTCACACCTGAATGGAGATGAAGCACAAAGGGTCAAAGCAAGGACAACTCAGTCACAACACTGTATGCTCACAACACAAAAGATCAGACACCAGCATCACCTACAGACAACTTGGGCAGCTCAGCTTCACCGGTGGAGCCTGCTTCCATAATTACCTTTTGTCCAATATGTTCTTATTCTTGGACACTGCAGTGGTACTGGGGATTCCAGTTGAGCAAGCAGTGTCAAAAATCAGATGTCTGGAAACTTTGAGCAAGTACAGTATTTCAGGCTTTGAACAGCCTGATTCTACTTACTTGGGAACAAGGAAGAGGAAGAAAAAAAACCCAAAATGAAATAACACATAGCTGAAAGGGAGAAGGTAAAAAAAATCGAAAATGTTTAATGCTAAACACTATACTGCTGCTGATTCACTGGCACAAGGGACTAACCTTCACATACAGTGAAAGCACAATGTATAAAGCAGCAGTGAACTGGTCTGGCGTGGACATTTCCTTTTCATCTCAGCTAGTAAGAAAACTGGGTGGGTCTTGAGGTTACTGGGGTTACACAAGCAAACAGGCCAAGACAGACAATACTGTGCCCAGGACAGACATGCAACAGCCCAATTTTCCCTGTCAGTGATGGATACACCAGTCTGCTCACTTTCTATGCTTCCAGCTATCTTCTAGAAAACCCTCATGTTCCAGCGTCTTTTACTCACCATCTGGATCACAGAGTTTCTTCAAAGCCCTGCACATGGGAGCTTTGATACGCAGGTTTCTGCCTTTGTAACGAACAGTCGTAGCCCTGGATACATGGAAAGAGAAGGAACCAGGAACAACAGTGTGTGAGTATAGAACTATCCATCTTAGGCCCTGTGCTCTTTAACATCTTTATATATGACTTGGACACAGAACAGGAAGGGATACTAAACAAGTCTGCAGGTGATACAAAATCAGGAGAAGCTGCTGATTCCCTCAAAGGCAGGGAGGCCCTGCACAGAGAGCTTGACAAATGAGAGGACTGGGCAATCACCAATGAAGTTCAACAAGGGAAAGTGACAGATATTCTGCACCTGGGATGGGGCAACCTTGTTTGTATGGACACACAGGGGAATGAAATGCTGGAGAGAAGTGCTGCAGGAAGAGACCTGGGGGTCCCAGCTGATGGCCAGGTGGATTTGAGTCAGAAGTGCCCTGCAGCCAGGAGGGACATCCCTGTCCTGGGGGCATCAGCTGGACCATCGCTGGCCAGGCCAGGGAAGGGATTGTCCCACTCTGCTTTGTACTGGAGTGGCCTCACCTTGAGTATTGTGTGCAGTTTTGGTCACCAGAATATAAGAAAGATATTAAACTATTAGAGAGTGTCCAAAGGAGGGCAACTAAAATGGTGAAGGGCCTTGAGGGGAAGCCATGTGAGGAGTGGCTGAAGGCAATTGGTTGGTTCAGCCTGGAAAACAGGACACTGAGGGGAGACCTCCTTGAAGTTACAACTTCCCCATGAAGGGGAAGACACTGATTTCTTCTCTGTGCTGGTGACCAGTGACAGGACCTGAGGGAATGGCCTGAAGTTGTGTCAGGGCAGGTTTAGGTTGGATATTAGAAAAAGCTTCTTCCCCGAGAGTGCTTGGGCACTAGAACAGGCTCCCCGGGGAAGTGGTCACAGTACCAAGTCTGACAGAGATCAAGAAGCATTAGGACAATGCTCTCAGGCACAGTGTGACTCTTGGGGATGGTGCTGTGCAGGACAAGGAGTCGGACTTGACGATCCTTGTCCCTTCCAACTCATCTTATTCTGTGATTCTGTGATCAGGGACACAGACCCAAACACCATCATAGCTACAGGAATGAACACAGAAATGTAAGGGTCTGCAGTGCAAGTTCACAGACCATTCAGTCTTTCCTACCACCTTACTTTTCATTGTGGAAGTGCTACTCTTGTGACTCTCCTCTTCCAGACTTTCATTAAACACTTGCTTGTCCACTCAGGGAGGGACTTCTGTTTTATAAGTGGACCAGGATAATGTTACTTTGGTCGAAGTACAGACAGCTCACAGACTCATAAAAGCCAACTGGTTTTGCTTTAGTCTTCCCTTTATACTCATGACTCTTAATGAGTACAAGAAAGAGTCTGAAGTTTTTGCAGAGCCTTTCATTTGAAAATACGATCACCTAATCTGGTGGAGACATGTGGTCTTAAGAGCTTGTGCAGAAACCTGAACAAAGTAACTTTTTTACAGTATGATTTCACTGATTTAGCTTCAGTATCACTTTAGCAGTTTCAGAGATCCTTAAAAGTAATTTTTGTTTTCACACAGTTGAAACTACTTGATTTCTTAACTCCGTCAGGTCTGTTTTGTTTTTAGGGACTTAAAAGGCAGGCATTGAGCCCAATCAAATTACCAGTGGCAGTACTACTACCTAATACTTGAAGCATTAAGGATCAGCTAGCATAGAAGCAGTATGATTGAACACAAGTCCTTGTAGTAAAATGAAATAAATTACAGAGAATATTCCTATGCTGTAAATAAAACATGATCATGCAGGAAGAGTAGTTGTCTACAGTGCTAAGAGAAAAATTTTCAAAAGGGCAGCAGAAGTGAAGCGAGACCTGAGAAGATGGAGCTGATGGGGTGAGCAACTCAAAAGTTTCAGTTACTGAACTGTGAACTTCTGATTTGGAATATCCCTGGGCTGGAAGGGCAGATTTCCTTTCAACTTAGTTCTTGGAAACAATTGTTTGAAGACGGTTGGTCCCACCAAGTCCAACGGTGTAAAGTCTCTCTCAGTCTCTGCCAGTGTAAAGACTCTTAGAGAAGGACACAGAAACCCTTGTGGGTATCTAATCAATAAGTTAAGGTAAGAACGAAAGGTAAAACCTCCTCCTGGGCACCTCAGCCTTAGCATGAGACTCCATATCCTCTTGTATGTATCCTTATATTAAAGTGTAGATATGGTTTTATCAGAAAATCAGCATTTTGGACATGATCCTCTTCCCTATTTGTAATCTGTTTTAATACAGCAAATTCTTTGGACTACTTGTGCAAGCTGAGACTCTCCTCCTTGGTTTTAGCTAATGCAATTCTTTATTATTCAATGTGCCCTTGAAGCATGTGAGTGAAGAGTGAGAAATAACATTACTATTGTCATCATCGTAATTATTACCTTGACAGTATAACAGTACAAGTAAGAAAGCGTTTGGGGAGAAAACCATATTTTTTACATTAACTGATATGACTATATAAACCAATCAAGTTTTGTGGAAATTGTTTCCTCGCATGAGTGGAAGGTGACTGAAACAAGGGCCTGGCTGCTCAGAAGGCCCAGAAGGTTTGATCTGCCTAAAACAGCTGAGCTAATTGATCTAAGAAAAAGAAGAAAGAAGAAAGGTGCTGTTGTTCATTTTTCATATTTCCTACTTCTGTTCAAGAGCCCAGCTAGTTGGTCATAGAGCGTTTATTGTTGAGTCAGGCTTCCTGGTAGTTGTTCCTGCTCAATTTGTCTGCCACTAGTGCCGGTGGACCTTGGGCTGCAGGTACCTACCATCTGTTACCAGCAGCTTATAAATGAACATGAATCAGCACCACAAACTCCTGACTGCATCTCTATCTATGCTTAAAGGACAGAAAGATGAGAAACAAACAACTCACCCAACCAAAACCTAAGACAACAGCCAGAAAAGAAGTGTGAAAAACGTAAGTATATTATGGAAAAGATATTATTTGAAACAAACAAAACAAAATTCTAAGAGGAAAACCACATTGGAGGAAACCAAACTGCAAACCTGCTGGTAATCTATAGGGAGAAGCAGGAACTACTGCATTCCTGGAACATGAGGGGAAATGGCACAGTTTAGAAATCAGCAAGCAAAGTACACCATTCAGCAAATGAAGAAACACAAAGCACACATAAATGTGACAAAACATTAAATAAAACCGCTGTGAGGGGTGGATAGAGAGAGCCGCAGCTTGTTCTCAGTGAGAAGCCTTGGTCAAGGCTCTCCTGGCAGTGCGTTGGCACCTTGCTAGCCAGCTCTCTCACCCAAGCAGATGGAAAACACGCAGCCACACTCACAATGAGCTTGCCAGCTCATGCGGTACTAGAGGCAATGAGAAGAGGCGGTTCTTGCTGGAAGTTCCGATGTTTATTCCGGCCCGGACCCGCCCAGGTCAGGGAGCATGAAGGTAAGAGACCAAGAGGGCGGGCCTCCGGCCCTCCGGTCCTTATAAAGGGGTACAGAGAGGAGGTGGGGTAGTACAACAGGGACCAAGGGAGGGGAAGCAGGGGGCAGAGTAGACATCTGTCTACTGGCCAGTCAGAGAGGCCTGATTTACACAGGGTCACCGGATCAGAGAGGACTTTTCTATTAAGCTACGGGGGAGTTTTAGGTTTCCGAGTTTGCCCACCAACGGGTTCCCTTTGAACCTGGGCTCTTGGACCCCTCAGCCACCACAGCTGCTGGTTCAGTAACCATGATAATTAAAGACTTTCCATGCAAGGTATCACCCTGCCACTACAGGACTCTTCCACAACTACAGCAATCAATGCTATTTTCATGGGTCCCTCACACTTGCTTTAGAATATCCCAGCTCCCCACATTCAGGTGTTCTGCTTCCCCTAATTCCCTTTTCCACTAAGTATGATTAGTTTCAAGCAATCTAGGACAGAGTCTAAATAATAACTTATTATCGAAGTAATATAAAAGTAGATATATTTAGACACTCTAATTTTCTAACTGAAATCTATGGCTGGGAGGCTGGAAAAAGACTATTTCTACAAATTTAAGGGGAAAGCCCAGTAAAGGAGTCAGTCTGCAATAGAACTACTCTTAGCTTCAAAATACCAATTTTCTTCTGTAACCTAGATCCTAGATGTCTCCAAATGCAGAAAAGGATAAGTCTTAAAAACAGTCACTCTACTGACTATGCATTCAGAATTACCAGTCTGACTTGATACCAAGAGCATAACCTGCCTACTTAAAATGCTTTGATTTATATATTATCTTTTTCAGTATGAACTGCTATTTTATGATCAAGATTTTTAGGGAGTTACAGATTCCCCTCAGCATGCCAAAGAGCTTTCCCAAGGAACCGGAAGGCAGTGAAGAATCACTCCTATCCCACATAAAGTACATTGAGAACCTGAACCAGACAGAGCATTTAATGCCTATTAGTGGTTTCTGTCTTTCTTAACTTGTGCTATAAAGAGCCCCTCAGGTTGGGGGGTAAAACCACATACACTACCAGACACTGAAGAGTGCTCCGCTTAACTGGTGCATAGTTAAAAGATGTCTTGAATTAGGTGTTTCTTGTGGTTTGGTTTTTTTTTAATCTTACCCAAAATTCCTACATATTTACAAAGAGATCAGGAAAATATTTGTATTCATTCATATGTAGTTTTTTTTATTACATGTAAAGAGTGTTGCAGAACCTAAGTTAAATAAAAATGTTTCCCTCCTGAAACAAAACAAAAAAACTTCAGTTTACTTAAATTAGTTACTGAGCAGTTCTGCTATACCACCATAAAGCATATTTTCTTGTTACACATTCTAATGACAGAATACAATGACATAATAAATATGTAGTAAAATTAAAATGCTGTAATAAAAACCTTAGCACAAAGGACTGGACAGAGAGTGGTCCTGTCTTTCAGCAGCTGGAACAGGCCAGTGTTTTTACCTGAGCATGCTGAACTACTCAGAAACAGTTACAGAAGCTGACAGAGTAATTCTTAGCTCCCCCTTGCATTTATAAAGATGGAAACTTTGATCTGTATTCTGCAAGATTCCCCATTTATTCAACAACTCCTGTACCACTGGCTGTTGTCTAGCCTCATTTGCCTGTTACTGACATTCTGAAGACAAGTACAGAGATGTATAACAGCAAATAGCCTTAACTCAAACAGCCAAAGAGGAATATGTCACACAGAGACTCTGCCAGTACTCGACAGAGTCAGCTGATTGGAGTTTGCAGGTACTCCTTAGTATCCATGACCTGGGTTATAAGCTCAACTAGGAAGCTTTTAAGTATGGTTTTCTTATGAGTCCCTCACAGGGTCATTTGTTTTTCCATACTACATGAAATTAGTACAGAAACCAGAGATGCAAAACAAGCACTGAACTAGAGCATGTAACTCCAGGGTCTGGAGTTGTGCTGCAAATGAATTGCCAGGTAGCTCCTCACAACCTTATCCTTTCTTGACTTTTCTTACCAATTAAATGAGGAGAATGTTTACCTACTTAAGGAGCAGATCATCAGAATAATGCATGTTCACATTCTCCATTTTTAATCACTTTGGAGTCACTTTTTTCACAGCTTTCCTCAGCGACAAGCCTTACAAAGTGCATTGCATTCAGAAGAGGAGTGTCACACTTGAAAGAAACACGTTAGGAACTGGAGAAAGAAGATGGGAAGTTGAACCAGCTGAGGTATATGTAGTGTGTTTGCTTCGGGGAGCTATGAGGCTGCCCTGCATGTGCAGGTGGTGCAGACATACAGGTGGTAATGACAACACAGTTTGCTCTTCTTCAACTGATGAGGTTCACCACCAAATGGGGTAAGGGATGCAGGAGAAAAAGGGAAGCAAAGATGGGTCTCCCATATGTAGACAAAAAGCCTAAGCAAAAGCAACTAATTCTGAACTGGTTAATGCTATGTACACTCTAACTTTGGCATAGAAGATTAGCATTAATACTTTCAAATGCAAAAACTCCTGTTCCCAAAATGGTTTGTTACAAGACTGGCTTTTATGGAGTAAACACCTAGACTTCACAGAAATCACTAGCCCTCATTAACAATTAATTAGAAGAACTAAGGCCTGAATCATGCAAAGTGGTAGACTGATGCTACAGCTCACTAAACATCATCAGGCTCATTTGTTATACTTTAGTTTGTTTGGATGACCCATTATTAGAACGCCTCTCCAGTATAGCACAGAGTGACTAAACCAGCTGCTCATATTCTGAACTATAGAGATATTCAGGAATTACAGGTGAAGGCTCATCCCAGGCCCAATTTAACTGGTAACTCCAATTTAAAGAAGTAATTTTCTTTAAGAATAATTCTGTTAAACATACTGGTCATATTTTCCTAATTGTACAAAACCCAAACTGAATGGGAATTTCTGTTCTAATTTAAAACCTTGCAGTTAACAGAAGAATGAACAAGTGATTCAAGCTTCACATTCAAGACCAGCAACACAAGCACACATACAAACAGCATCTCCCAGGAGAGGAAAGGTTGTTCAACTCCTAAGAAACTGACCTGGAAACTCCATTTGAGAACATGAGAAAGGTACAACACCAAGTATCCATATTATGCAAGGTAAAGTCAAAAGACTGCAGCTGCTGAGGGGGCAAACTCCTGCTCCTGTCTACAGTCAAGTTTACTTCATCAATAACTTATCTGCTACAGTGACCACCCTAAAAGCAAGAATGCAAAAGGTAAAAATGGACCTGTACCAGACAGGAAATAATGCTTTTTCAAATCACTTTTAAAGATGGGATTAAGGACAAATCAATGCCTCCTAAGTAATCACATGCCTTTTCCTTTGAAAGAGATTTCACTTCAAAACACGTAAATTCTAAAAACTGAATTACTCTGGAATAATTTATGCACAAATACATCAGGTATGCCGTCATTTCTAATAATATGCAACTTCTAACCCCATCTGCATTCTAGGAGTACCTCGACTCATAGACTGAACCCGCAAATCCCACAATACTCTCTTGAAGTGAAAGGAAACACTCGTTCTTGATGTCAAGGAGATGCAGAAGTGACTGGAGGGCTGAGGTCTCCACTGTGCTGAAGGGTCATTTCAGGTCTGGAAGTCAGGATTCGTGAGCCCTGCTGAGGCAGAATGGTTTGGAGATGAACCCTCACTGCAAGAAGGACACCGAGGGGCTGGAGTGTGTCTAGAGAAGAGAATGGAGCTGGAGAAGGGTCTGGAGCACAAGTCTGATGAGGAACAGGTGAGGGAGCTGGGAAAGGGGCTCAGCCTGGAGAAAAGGAGTCTCAGGGGGGACCTTCTGGCTCTCCACAACTCCCTAACAGGAGGGGGCAGCCAGGTGGGGGTCGGGCTCTGCACCCTGGGAACAAGGGACAAGACAAGAGGAAACAGGCTCAAGTTGCATCAGGAGAGGTTTAGATTAGATATTGGGAAAATTTCTGCACTGAAGTGTGGTCAGGAAATGGAACAGGCTGCCCAGGGCAGTGGTGGAGTGACCATACCTGAAGAGATTTAAAAGACCTATGGATGTGGCACTTGGGGACAGGAGTTAGTGGTGGCAGGGCTGAGGTAACAGTTGGACTTGGTAATCTTGGATTCCAACCTAAATAATTCTATGATTTCCCTGACTGAATCCACACAGTTAAGTGCTGTAGCTTCTGTACAGAATTATCATTTAATTATTTAATTAAACTTCACCCATCATTTCTTACTATTAACAATTAATGGCTTCAAGAAAAAGGTGAGAAAAATCCTAGTATAAACCAAACTAAGAATGGAAAACATCAAACTTCAGCCCTCAAAAATTAAGAAATGCCCCAGAATTCGGATGATCAATACAATAGACAAGTGGCTGAACAACGCAGTTTTATGAGGTTCAGGAGTAAGTTCTTACTTACCCAGCTTGAATGAGCTCATTGAGTTTAGCTGCGTTCTTGTCATCCATACCTTTTCAGGAAATGAGATAACACACTGAATTAGGATTTACAATACTAAACCCATGGCCTTTTCTGTGTCCTGTTGGGCTTTCAAATCTATGACATTTTATTCTCACATAGGATTAACATGCGTAAATGTGCTGTAACATACCTCTTCTGGAAAGTTTGTATTTTCGTAACATGCAAGCCTTACATGATCCTTGCCACAAAAATTACTTTTTACATGTAGATTAAATGACCCTAGTTTAGGTACTACAGCCATCTTTGAACACTGGGCTTTAATCTGACACTGGAGTATTAAAAAGTAAAGCTTCTTCTTCCTGCTCAATCTCTGTTGCTAAGGCAGCAAGGCAGAATGAAACTGCATTCTAGTGCTTAACACAAAAAAGTAAATGAAAATAATAAAATGCACGTGCAGTCCTCACTTTTTTCTATGCATTATAGAGCATGTTTTTAAATGGACATTTTGGTAATTTGATTTATATGATAGTTAGGCCCAGATCTAACGGAACAATTAACCTCTGTGGCAATGCTAAAAGTATTTCTGGAGTGCTTTTGTGTCTCAGTAGTTCTCAGTAAGTCTTCTCCATTTCTGTGACTGAATACCACAAAAGAAAAAAAAAAAGTGGGGGTGGGGGAAGGGAGGAAGAAACTGCTTTCCACAAATACAGAGCAGACCTGTCATAAATGGGTGTAGAGTCTTGCAGCTTGAGTACATTTGGTCTTGGAGACAAGAATTTTCCAAGCGACAGTGTGTAAAGTATGTAACCAAGTCCCAAAGTTCTAAAAAGGCAGAAGCACAGAGACTGCAGGCATTGCCATGGTGACTATGTGAAACCTTACTCCCAGTCATAGCAAGAAGGGTCTGCTTGTAAAACAAGATGTGGGTACAGGAAAGAAACATTAATGCTGATTTCTGCTGACAGGGCAATGTGCCTTGCTTCTGCACCTGCTTTGTCATCGAACAGTTCAAAATTGCTTCTCCAAGCTGAGCACTGCTTCTCCAATTAACACACTGGAGATTTTTAAACCAATAAAGTACAGTCAGTATGAACATTCACAACAGTCTCATTCATTACCTGTTACGACAGCAATCCCAGGTAAGGGAATAACATAGCAAAAAAAACCCTTCCAAAATCTCACAATCCTTTTAGGAATTGTACATGTTCATTCATGAATGCTTTCGTGTCCATTTCACTTCACAATTACTATGACATCACAAAGAAGTGAAAGTGTTTTGATGGTTTTCCATGTCTCACAAATTAAACAAAACAGGTAGAAGATGCACTATGATGTAAGACTGACTGTACAAAAAGCCTGGGGACAAATGAAAAAATACATGGATAAAAAGGTGTATGTACACATACAGGGCATGTTCCTCTGCCTACTCTCCAAGCCAGTCATGTCAGAGCTCTCTCTGGTCTGGAAGCCATGAAGACCATGGGAACCATGTCCTGGGGTTCATTCCCCTGGCGTGGACAGTAGGGTAAGGTAGGGATCCTCTACTCAGGTGAGACTCCACCTGCAGCTCTGGGGGTCCCAGCAAATGAAGTACTTAAAGAACGCTTAAAAGAAAGACACAGACAGACTTTTCAGCAGGGCCTGGACGGGTGATGGTTCTAAACCACAGGAGGGGAGATTTAAACTACATATAATGAAAACATTTTTTATTACGAGTGTGGGGAGGCCCTGGCGCAGGTTGCCCAGAGAAGCTGTGGCTGCCCCATACCTGGAAGTGTTCAAGGACAGGTTAGATGGGGGTTGGAGCTACCCAGTCTAGTGTAAAGTATCCCTGCCCATGGCAGGGGGTTGGGACAAGATGGTCTTTGAGGTCTCTTCCAACCCAAACCATTCTGTAGTTCTGTGAGCCTAACCTCAGGTATGTTGCTAATGCAATTAATCAACTGTGAGCAAATAGCAGAGCACTGCTGTGGCACATACTCTTCCATCTACACTCATCGATATGGACAAAACTGGACTCTGGCACGGACAAAGTCAGAAGCCATCTTGCTTAGCCAGTAAAGTTATTTCCAATTATGATTTGTGCTTTTTCATCTTTAGGGTACAGGGAGGAAACATTCATAGAACAACTTAGAGAAAGAGTCCATCCCAGATTTTGACTGCATAGGTAAAAATAATTGTGGGTGTAAACAGTATCATTTACAGGCTTAATTGCTAAGGTTTCAATAGTAACAGAATAGATCATCTAAGCTTAGTGTATGTTTACTTATCACCTGTGGGCAATACATGCACTGAATTCTGCAGACAGATAAAACTAAAGACATCCATCAGAGTGGACTAATGCAACAGACTAAGAAGGTCTGTAAAAATAAAAATACATTTAATGAAGAAATAACGCCATAGATTACAGCAGTAGTGAAGAACTAAAAAGCGGAACTGAACTAGACATTGCCAACTTCAAGGGTAGTAACTTCTGATTCCATCATGTAAAAATAATGTGGAGTCATTCATACTCACATCCCCCGATCTTTTTCCTTAGTTCCCCATAGCAGATTAAGCCATACAGCTCCAGGGAAGACTTTTTCAGCCCTTGAGAAAACACTAGAAAGCAGAAAAGGTGTCAGTGAGATGCAGATTGCAGATACTCACACACAGCTACATTGCAGATACTCATTTCAACACTGAAAAGGAGAGGATTTGTATGCTCAATGATGAGACAAATCAGATTGAAGGCAAAATTAAGTTCTGCTTCAAGAAACACTGTAATGGGATTGGTTCACCAACTTCTTTTCATGGCGTTTTTTAGATTACAGGAAAACAAAGCAGCTTCCATAGAATTTAAACAAATACGCAGCTGCTCAATATGCAAAATAAAGCTAATTCATAATAAAGCTATCTCTAGTATCAACTGTTTAAAAATTCTCAGGGAAATTTCCAGATGCCCCCAAGCAAATGCATACAGAACTCTTTCACATGAGAATTCAGAGGTAGGTCTGGATTTTCCAGAAGACAGAAAACATTTTATGTGCACACAAACACACCATGAGAAATTTGATGCAAATTCTAGATTCTGAATTTTTACACAAAGAATTGCTGACATTTTATTCAGCTTTGCAAGGGTTTTTTTTGTCCTTTCTCATCAACACACATGATGCGGACATTACTGCTAATAGATCTAAAGATCTATGACAGTCAAGGACAAGATCAAGGACAGGCTTGTGGTTACAAATCAGGTGAAAATATTTATTTTTCTCTATTCATCAAAACTTTAGTTCTCTTTGATCTCAAAATCCAAACACACGTATTTCTACCAATACTACAGCTAATCAAACTACTTTACTGATTGTTAAATTTCTTCAGACAATGAGATTCTAGACCACACAGATATAGACATGTAACTTTCTGTTATTCAAAAAACACATTAACTTCTTCTGTGACCCCTTTTTATTTTAAAAATTATTCCATATAATTGTTTGCTGCAACACTGTTTTTTAACTAAAATACTAATGGCTTAATCTTAAAATCCTGCCTTGTTTTGAAAAAACAAACTCACAAATACACCTTATGCCAGGTGGTTTAGATACTCAAGTCCTCCTTTACGTAACCTAAGCTCAGGAACAGGCAAGTTCATAAAGAGACTGTATCGTACACTAGCTTTGCATTCCTTCAGCTTCTTTCTAGCCATTTCTCCTTAATGAGTTACTTTTAATAACTCATTATTTTTAACTTTTAATGAGGTTTAACAAGACCAAGTGCTGGGTCCTGCACTTTGGTCACAATACCCTGCAGCACTACAGGCTGGGGACAAAGTGGCTGACCAGTGGCCAGGCAGAAAGGGACCCGGAGGTGCTGGTTGACAGCTGACTGAACATGAGCCAGCAGTGTGTTCACATGGCCAAGACCAATTGCACCTGGCCTGGATCAGGAATAGTATGGCCAGCAGGACCAGGACAGTGGTTCCTCCCCTGTACTTGGCAGTGGTTGGGCCACACCTTGAGTGTTGTGTCCAGCTCTAGGCCACTCAATTTAGAAAGGATGTTGAGATGCTCAAATGCATTCAGAAGTGGGCAACAAGGCTGGTGAAGGGTCTGGAGCACAAGTCCTGTGAGGAGCAGCTGAGGGAGCTGGGGCTGTTTAGCCTGGAGAAAAGGAGACTCAGGGGAGACCTGATCACTCTCTACAACTCCCTGACAGGAGGGTGTAGCCAGGTGGGGGTAAATCTCTTCTCCTAGGCAACCAGTTACAGAATGAGAGGACGCAGCCTCACGCTGTGTCGGGGAGGTCTAAGATGGATGTTAGGAAGAAGTTCTTTACAGAAAGAGTGATTGAACATTGGAATGGGCTGCTCAGAGAGGTGGTGGAGTAACTGTCTCTGGAGGTATTTAAGAAAAGACTTGTGGCACTTGGTGCCATGGTCTAGTTGACACAGGTGGTCATAGGTTGGACTCGATGGTCTCAAAGGTCTTTTCCATCCTAGTTGATTTCTGTGATTAAGAGACTGTATTGTACACTAGCTTTGCATTCCTTTAACTTCTTTCCACATCCATTTCTCCCTGATGAGTTATTTTTAACTTGAGAGGTTCTGGCGACAGACTGTGTAGATTAATTTATTATCCAAACTCTTGCTGATATTTAAGAGTGGTTCAAAAAACCTAAAAATTCAACCACCACAAACTGCCATGATTTATGCATCTTAGAATACACCATCAGAGGGACCAGAAAACTCTGGAGACTATTACTTAATCAACAAGCTAATGTGAGAACTGACATTTTTGACAGCTTAAAGTCAAAAGAACTGAATTTTAGTAAAATCTGGTCACTCTGAAATACATTTCTTTAGCCTGTTGTTCAGATTAGACCACCCACAGACTAACTTGAAGCCTCTCTGCCCATTCCTAATTAGTATGGATTTGATAAAAATCCATTCTCAATTATCATATGTTATTATTACTGTTGTAAGACACCACCAGCAGTTTATCTGACTTCCCAATTTCTTTTTCATTAAACCAGTTGCAGAAGGAGGGAAAAGAATGGGAAGGGGAATATGGCACTGGGAATCCTAAGTTATTGAACCAATGGTACAAATTCAAACTTCTTTACAAGTGGGAGCAAATATGTCATCATCTACATTTGCATTGGATGGTTTATTTATTTCTACCTTCCCCCAAGAATTGCAAAGGTGCTGGGTCAGTTTGCTTGATGGAGCCATGCCTGACTAATGTTTAGGCAGTTCTCCTTGAAGGTGTGTTCCTGAAAATACAAAAACATTTCCTTGAACCTGGCTTTTCTCCAGTATTAACAGCAGGATCTGCATTTACTATGGTGTGGTGAATTCACAGAATAGTAGTGATACAAATACTAGGTTTTGAAAAGTATTTTTCATGAAACATGAACCTTGGTAGGGCCATGCTAACAAAACTAAGAAGTGAGACATGGCGGACTCCCCATTCCTGAAGGTCTCCATGGCCAGGTTGGATGGGGCATTGAGAAACCTGGTCTAGTGGAAAGTGTCCTTACCCATGGCAGAGGATGGAATGGGATGGTCTTTGAGGTACCTTGTACCCAAACATCCTGTGGTTCTACAACTCTGTGTTCAGTATTTATTTCCTCCTAAGTATTTATTTCCTCACCTCTAAAAGGCAGGACTCCAACCCTTGCACCAAGCCCACTTTGGTGCATACTAACCATTGTCAAAGTCAATGTACTTGGAGATCTTGTGCCAGGTGCGGTAGTAGAAGTGCCGGACCTGCTCCTTGTTCTTCACCATGCTTGCTGGTTTGCCTTTCTTCTTGTATTTCAGGGCAATGTTGTTCTGGATAGCTTCAAAGTCCTTCCCATGCTGAAGAAAAAATAAACCAAATTGAAACACTCAAACCCAAACTTGGATCTTGTCATAATTCAAGTCAAACAATGTCAGGGACTTTGGGGTTCTTTGTGGGAAACTGGATTTCAATGGCCATAAGCAGAATTTTTGGGGATCAGAACTCAACAGCGGAAGAATGACACTGGTTTCCTTTGTTTTATATAAAATGCAATACAGATGCCAAATTAATTACTTTCCAATTTCTTTAACTGATTCAAAATAAAGACAGTAAGTTGCTAGCAAATTGAAAAAAAAACACCCAACTTTACTTTTGGGTTAAGTAGCAGAACTAAAACCATTGATTTTTCTCCCTGAGCATTCTTTACTTTCCTCTGTACTCCCCCCACCATTTCTGACTAGAGTGAATGAAAAACATATTATATTTATCAGCTGCACTTTTATTACAGTGCATTTCATGTTACTGTTACTAGGAGTACAAAGTTTGAGTTTCAAAGTATTTGATTTTATATACATTAACTCCTGCTATCACAAACTTTTTGTATTTAGAATAGGTTGGAATCATTTAAATACAAAGTATGAAAACCTCTTCTGAAAGGCAGTGCCACAAAATGGATGGGGAAGGAGGGACTGAACAAACTGAGTTTCAGATTCACCTTAAAGTAAATTTTAAAAATTTTTCCACAGTATTAAAAAAAAAAAAAATCAGTGAAATGACTTAAAAATTACTTGATTCCCAGGAATATTACTGCAATTCAGAGGAGTCAAAAAAAGAAAATGCTGTTTAAGTGTTCATTTTGTCCACAAAATATATGTATGTGATGAAAAAAAAAAAATTCAAAAAGATGCACATATGCAAAGGAAACTCCCCATCACTGCTTTTGCTTTTACCTTCGGCATGCATTTTCAAGACAGAAATGCTGTTGAAATAATCACAGGAACAGGACTAGCAGGAATCCATCGTATACGTCATAAGAGACAGAAGGTAAGTTGATGTAACTTTTTCTTGTCTCTCAGCCCTAGGACTGAACTGGCTCTAACCTCTTCACAGCCAAACACTAAATACAGTTCTCTTTAGAACAGAGCAGCTTTTCCTGTTTGGTATTACTACAGAGCAACTGTTTTGCTTTTGAAAGTTCAGATGGGGACATTATTTAATTATTTTGCATTTGAAACAGAACCATATTTCAGTAACAACTGAAATTATTATAAACATTCATTAATAAAACTGAGAAATATTTCCTGTGTATTTAGAGGAAAAAACCAACAAACTTGACACTTTTGACACGTGGCTTTGACTGACAGCTGTTTTACAGCGCAGTGTATGGTCCCACAAATGTTCATGTGTAAGTGGCCTTCTGCTCCTGCTAGCCTCACCTGAATCAACCTTCTTTAGGAATATCCAGACTCTAACCAAAGCCATCTAAGTCTGTTATTTTCTTCCACATGTACCTCATACAGTCCCTCAAAGAAAGTATTCTTGTCCTCCGTGCTCCATGACTCCCACTGCCGTCGGACCTTCTTCCCTTCCTCCTTCTCTCCTGCCGAGGAGCCCAGGTTCCTTGCTGCTGACTTGGAATTCCCAGCAGGATTGCTGGGAGGAACTCCTGATGTGCCACCAGGTGCAGTCCCTCCATTATCTGCTGCTGTAAAAAATCATGACCAGAGTGAATATTGAACCAACAGGAGGATTCATGGATAGAGTTAAGGGAATAACTCAGAATTTTCTCCTTTTTCACTTGAAATACAACGGGCAAATAACGAGGTTTGTTTTATAGAAATAAAATCTCAAAGCACAAAACCAAGGCAAAGGTTTCAATGGCCTAATTTTGTATTTACAGAAGTAACACAAATAAGCAGGAAGGTACCACAGCAGCCTCCACCAGACAACCCTCTCTGACGGTTATATACTGGTGAACTCTGCAGTCACTGCCCTGCAGCCAGGGGGAACTCCTGAGCAGTGCTGAACAGGGAGCTGACCAATGGAGCCAAGTGATGTCTTTGAGGAAAATAGGTGGAACGTCACATCCTTGTCTTTGGTCTTGATCCTACTGCCTCCGGAATAACTGTGGAAAGGGAAGGATTTAGAGATGTTGACTTTAGTTCATCACACAACAATGGATCGGCATCTCCACAATCTGATGTGCAGCATATCCGTATGATCCTCAGAGCACCACCTTTGATACGGCCCATCTAGGAAAAGTCCAGTTATCCAAAGGACGGCAAGTCTCAACCTATTCTCCTTTCCCAAATCCTGCTGTGGCTTTCAGAAAAAGGCACAGAAGTGTAAACTTGATTGTCCCTTTGTCAGTTATCAGCATCCAAAGAACATGGAAAAAGAGATATGAAGATTGATAAAACTGAGAGAATTTGCTGTTTACTCAAGTAGGGACCCGGGAAGAAAATGACATGGAAAATCTACAAACATCACACTTGGTTTGACACTGTATATCAGAGTGCTAACCCAGAAACTGAGGTCAACTCCCCAAAATGCACTGATTTTTTTTTGTAAAAATATAACCATTCCCATTAACTTATATTTCCAAAATAAATTATCTTGAATTTTATTTAAAAATATTATTTACAGTTTGACTGTCCTTATCGATGCAAACACGTACGTAATAAAACAGAAGTCTTTTAGTACTAAACATTCATTGCTCATTATAAAGAATGCTCATTACACTTTCCTTTTCTCCAGTTACTGGCCTTTATGTTTTGTGTTTTACCTCATGATATATTGGCTTGCTGTAGTTTATTTGCTTATACACCCAGCTTGTACCATACAGCAGTCCCAACCAGTTTCCCTAACTTTTATATATATCAGCATAATTCTCTCTTTCATATTTAGGCTTAAAAAGTTATCTTTTCAAATTCAACTACATGAAGCAGGTTTTTTTACCTGACAAAGCCAGTATTTTATATATACGTATACATATATGTCTCATTCAAGAACCCAGATATCCCACTTTGATAATTCTAATAGTATTTATTTAAAAGCGTATCAGAAGAATCAGCTGTTACAGGCCCACTATGCTTTAGAGATTTGAAAGACTTGTATGTAAATCTTAACAAGTCAGTTGCAATTTGGAAGCAATTCCTTTGGGCGACAAAACTGTATTTCTCCAAATCCTAGAGAAGCTGGTTTGTTAAAGTAATGGAGACTATTTGAAATCAAACCTGAAAGAGGGCACGGTGTGTGAAAGTACATTTTTTTTCCTGCATACAATAAATATTTACTTGATATAAAATACGATATTGTGACCATTTTGGAGTTAATGTTTCTTTTCTTTCTAGGGATGACTATTTGACTCTTTTGAAGAAAATTACTGTCACCACAGGGAAGCATGTAAGGCAAGACATGAAAAACCATTAGACATCTAGAAGAAAATGCACTTATAAACAACTTCTCAAATAAACAGCTTCTTTACTTCCTAAAATCTTCATCAGCCACTGATAAAATAACTGAAACTTAGGCCATTTAATTCTGGCACTGTTGAGGTAAATCCTTTAAAAAAAGGGAACCACAAGAAGAAAAACCAAGCAGTTTAACAGATGGCTGAGAAGAAACCAAACACTGACACAGAACTGACACTTCTTTATTCTGCAAATGTGAGATTGGAATATCACAATTTGCACAGTAATGAAATACACAGCTTTGGTCAAGAAGGGGAAAAGTCAAACAAATCAATCCCCAAACTTAATCTCCAATCTCCTGTTCCCATCAGCTCCCAACATAAAAGATGTCCTTCATCAGAAGACAGGTACAGGATTTCAGTCCAGAGTCACTATTTTGATCACAGATCCCTAACTTCTAAGAAATCCTTCAGAGGAATAACAAAAGCAGGATTTAGGGGTTTCATTTGTGTGCTGGGTGGTTGGTTTTTGTTTGGGGTTTCTGTGGGGTTTGTTTTCTTTTTTTTAACACTTACTCAAGTAAGTAAAATCCTAAGTCAGCTGCCTGAAGAACAGATCTTATCAAGGATTTTCTGAAGATTGTTCAGTACACTTGGTACACATAAAGTTTTCATTATTAAAAAGCAGAAGAAGCGAAAGTGTCAATGAAGAATTTATGGTCTTACTACAATTTAAAGTTCAGTACACTTTCATTTACATTTTAGTTGCAGGTAAAAGATGAACTAAAGAGTTCTACTGGACATGCTGAGGACTCCATGGATTCAATTTCTACATAGGACATGTAGCTCATAATTGATCTTTTGTTCCTTTATGCACACTTACTATTACGCAAGACAAACTGTAGTCCTGAGAAGTTTATCAGAATCTTTTTTGTTTTAGACTCTTTTATAAATTACCATCCAGACAATTGTTCAGAGTATTGTATATAAAGATCTAAAAATCTGAATATCCTGTCACCTCTATAGACCTCTTCCATGCCATTCAATTCTTCCAGGAACAAAGGGGCTTGCTCTATCATTCCTCTGCATAAACTTTCTTACTATTGTGCATGGTAATATTTATCGTTGGGTTATCCAAATCCAGCCTAGAGTATACTGAACCCTGGTATGGCAATGGAATGTACTGTATTCTAAAACATAGAAGTATAAACCAGTTCAGGATAAAAGGCAAAAATAAAAATAGTCATACATCATTAAATTACCCCCCATAAATTCATTACCTCAATCTTACTGTATGAGATTCTTGTTACATACAGAACAGCTAACAAGCTTTCATCCCCTCACTAATGATTGATGATTCTATGATTAATTGCCAATAATGGATGATTTAAAACTTCATTAATGCATTAAAACAAGAAGCTCCCCTGAGGCCAGCTATACCATTACTGCTGCAGAATGCTGGGGAGAAGGGTTGAGCTGGGGCTCACTCTAACAACCTGCTCAGGAGCCTGTAAAATAGTGTAAAATCATTTATAGAAAAGACAAGACAAAGGCAAGCTGGACATTCTCCCACTGTCTACTCATCTTGCATCACCCAGCCAGTGACCTAGACATCCACACCATTACAGCTACGGCAACTCCTTCTCTTTGCTCCAGGTGCGCCAGAGCACCAGCACCTGTGTACAAGGTACAAGGCAGTCATTTGGATATGCAAGTTCTCAGCATTTTCCCTCAGCTTTCAATAAACAGTTTGCGAAGACTTCGGGGTTTTGTACTCAGTATTTGAACTGTAACCCCCAAAAAAATCATGAGTCAGAACACCAGTGTTCCAGGGAAACTTATTCATTCCTTTTATCCAGTGTTCTCTACCCATCTGTATGTCCCACTATTAAAACTTCATTTATCTGTGACTGGCATAATATCATCTCAAACTACATTCCCATGGAAAAAGCTGTCTCTGTAGTTTTAAGCAAAACATAAAAATATAAAGAGATTTAAAGACCGCAGTTTAAGAATCTGATATGAAAATGACAAACAAGGGAACACACATGTATAAAATAACTGAGACACTGATAGTATCGGGGTCTCATCATGGCTACAGCCACACGTTCTTCCTTCTAGGCAGCATCTCAGAGTTTGCCTTTCAGTCTTCCACTGACAGCTCTTACAGGCCAGCTGATTCATATCTTCTGTGACAGATACACACACAGAGAAGCTGGAATCCCCAGAGTAAATTCTCACTACACCCATGTATCCCAACACACAGGCTGGGTTACAGGCTTAGCTCACAACATCTCAACTTCTACAGGCGTCACCAGTCATTGTAGGTGGAACATTCATCTGGAAATACCTTTATAAACAAGATGGGGAATTCACACTCTTGCATTCTTGCACTCTTTGCCACAGCTCAAATGCTCAAATGCCGAGTGTTAGGACTAACTCACTCCCGAAAGTGCGGGATGCAAATGCCAACTTGTAAAAGACAAGTTCCCTGCAAGTCAGCACTTTGTTTTAAGTGCTAACTTCATAACTGGAAGGGAAGTTTCTACCCTGTATGCCTCCACAGGACACAGCATGGACTCCTGAGAATAGCGAGTCTAGAACACTAGAACAGCTTATGTCATATTGTATGGTTATGCCATATAGTGTTCTTACTGTGAATTAACATCCAAAGTTTGAAACATAGAAACACAGAATATTCTGAGTTGGAAGGGACCCACAAGGATTATGAAGTCCAACTCTTACATGACTGGCCCATACAGGAACTGAACCTGCGACCTTGGCATTCTTAGCACTATGCTCTGACCAACTCAGCTGATCTCAGACTCAACTGGTAACTGTCCTACATGGACAGTGACAGCCTATCTTCTTCTAACTCTTACCAGTTAGAAAATTAGAGGTAGTTGAGTGTGTCTAAAACATACACAGTGTCAATTATTAACCAGAGCTTCCTACCAAACCTATGCTGAAGGCTTGCTTCTCTGTGGACAGGATATGTTTATTATACAATGTATCAAAGGCAACACTATCTGAGCTAACCAAGAAGAGCTATAAAAACCCCCCACGGTTCATTATACATTTGGTCATTCCCCCATCTCCCATAAATCACTATTCTCTTGCTCTTCCCTAAGAAAACACTCCTAAAGCTCAGTATGAAGTTCCCCTTGACCCTACAGCTGTGCAGCCTTGCAGGCAGGTACCTATCAGAGTTCAGTACCTACTCCACAGGAGGAGAAAATCCTCCTCTTGCAGTATGGGATGAGATAGTGTGGAGTCCTGGTCCTGAGCCACTTCAAAGGTAGGGAGGGAGAACTGAGGTAAACAGGATGGCAAAGAATGAATGAAAGCATGTCAGGATAGGATGGAAGGAGAGGTACCAAGTGCAAGTGAGATGGATAAAACTAAGGATCATGTCAGAACACAGGACTGTGCCAGTAGTTTTTGAACAGTGGTTCATGTCCTAGAGAAATAACGCTGGAGGAGTAACATCTCAAATGAAGGTTACAATATATTCTGCAACATATGAACTCAGGAAGATACAATAAAACACACTCTAAGTACATACATCAGGTATTTCGGTATCTACATCCTCTACAAGAGAAGACAGTAGTTGATTTAACCCACATGCTACCAAACATGAAACTTGGGCACACTGAAACAAACCAGACTGCTTTTTAGCAGTTCTATACCATGCCAAAAGATGGAAAGCTTTAATTCAACTAAGCTTTCAGCCGAATAACTCCTTTTTCAAAAAAGAACTTATTACCACAAAGCAAACCCAAATATTTGTTTGAGCCATTCTACACATTTTAGGAATAAATCCAGAATAACAGCATGAAAGACATCTTCAAGCTTCAGCTCATCACCATTAGGCTATTCTTCCTGACTTCATTCTGCATTCAGAAAATGGATAAAAGCATGGAAATGGCAATACTCTACTCTAGTTCAAGCTACACCTACAGCATATGATGGCAATATATTCTGCACTGCCTTTTATGTATATGGTCACAACGTACACACACATACATATTCCATCCACTCTAGCTTCATGGACCAAAGACCCAAAACACACCTTAACACCTTGTGCTCAGCAACCGTGTGGCACGTTGGTGTTTAAGAAGCAAACTCTCAGAAATCCCTCTTTTACAGCAACCTTAACTTGGTCTGCATCTCCTCCCTCAACAAACGTCCCTGCATTGGACCTCCCTCAATAAACTGTCTCCACATCACTAGTTCTTCAAGCTCCTGCTATGGTTTCATGCAAGTTACTTGAAGACTTCCTTTCAAGCCTTCATGCTTCAAAAATCATGCACCAGTTGAGGTGTAGACTATGACCTTGAAAATATAATTAAAACGTGACCAACAGTTGAAAAGAATATGATAATAATTCTAAAAAAATGCAGAGATTTAGATATTTGTGCAGGAAATTTGATAAACCTTCCTGCAATTCCAAATGGATTGGCTATTGAAGTGAAACAGTTTCCAAACTTTATTTAACTAGACTACTTCCTATGTAATTTTTGCCCAAGACTCAAAAGTGCACCTCAGTACATAAAAGGCAAAAGGCACAATTCAAAGGTGCAATTAAAGAGTACATCAGGGCAATCTGAATATTAGCAACATGTTTACACACTCTACCAGGCAGAACTTGGGAACTATTATGAGCAAGCTTTCGTGAGCCTCAACAAGATAAAGTTGAAAAGTCAGCAGCTGCTGAGTGGGCAAACTCTTTTTAGAGTTTACAGCCAAGTTTATCAATGATTTGTCTGCTACAATTAAGGACCCTAAAAGTACGAATGCCAAAAGTAAAAAGGAATTTGCAATACACATAAAAAAGTACTATTTTCAAAACTTTTTTGAAGACAAACCAATGCAACTACAATTTGAAAGAAACTAAGTGCTTGATCACACTCCTTAAAAATTGGCAAGTGAGAGTTTTCCCTTCAGAATACAGAGGTTCTAGAAGTAGAATTACTTCAATAGAATGTTAAGGGTTACACAGCATTATTGAATGCCTGTGACAAAAACAAGTTTCTGGTTTCACTGGACCAAGCATAAGCGTGGTCTGGTCACTCCAGCTGGCCACTGTCAGAGTTACCTGTGCAGCCATCACCTTGACTTTGACATAAACAATGCAAAAGCTTCCAGGTTTCAGAGCTGATGCAAAGTACATGCACTCCAGCTTTTCATCATTTTTATACTTACAGAGGGAGGAGAAAGGTAGTGGGACAGCTAATGAAAAGATTTAAGTCCATCTTTATTAGTCATCTCCACCCTTCCATTCATTACCTATCAGAAGCTGGCTCTGTGAGACACTTCGCTCCAAACACAGAGCACTATGAATTCTGATCACAAGGCATTCCACTGGGGAGAATTTAGACAAGCCTGGAAAACCTCTCATTATGCATTTCTGAACATAAAGAACTTAAATTAGAAAGGATCCTGCTCCATGGCTCTGTTCCCCAAAATCTGACAATTATAATCTCAACCATATCAGAGAATTCAATCAATTGGACACACTCACACCAAATCTAGTCAGGCAGAGCTGTGGCTGGTCTTAAAATCAAAAAAGTGAAAGCACAGTCATATTTCTACCACTGTCACTCCTGATGAACTTAAGAAGTTCTCCCAAACCTGACAACATGGTACAGTGATTGCAAACACTATCCATGACTGGTTACTGAGATAATATTTTCATATCTGTATGTAATTTTCATATCTGTATGTAATTTTCTTTTGGAATCTGAATTACAAAAGTGAATGAAATTTCTTTTCCTATTGTGTTGATACTCCTAGTTAAAAATCATTCTGCTGTTCTAGAATTGGAAAAAAATGTTTATGTACAAATACACAAACATGAATATACACTTGCACAAACACACACACTTGTGCACACATGTATGCACTTCCAAATCAATGGAATAACTTCAAAGGGACATATTCAACTTGCGAATCACGTACAAGACGTATTTCAAAGAAACACCTCCTCACATCTAATACAATCCTGGAATAAATTATAAATAGCTAAACACTCCTGGATATTCCATTTGTTTGTTTATTTGGTTTCATGCAACTGGAAGAGAAATTATGTAGGTCTTTCTGTTCTGTCCTCTACCACCACAAAGAGTTTTCATTTAACATTCAAGAGATTAAAGAGGGCTTACTAAAGTATTTAGAAATACTTTCGTCAATTATACCAACTGTCAAGCAACTGAGTTCAAGAACTTTTTTATGATATGACAATAACAGAAATAACCCAGTTTGCACTCCTTTATTACTGCAACACAAAACTATCGTAACAATAATGTTTACTTAATGCCCAGCATGCGCACACCCCTGCGACGGACAAGAGTGAGGTAACCTCCAAGACAGATTTATGCTACATGGAACTATACTTCAATTTAGCAGACAGGAGTAAATTTCATTATTTTAAAAGTTGATGCAATCTTTTGAGTGCTGTTTTTCTCAAAAATTAACAGAAAATAACACTTGAGTACTTTAGAACATGATATCCAAAATTAGGCTCAAGTACAGCTCAACTGCAATGCTAAGATGTCATCTAGTCACTGCTGAGCACACACAATGGCAACAAAATATTCAAATATCCCTGCTACCTTCCAGCTATTCAAGTTAGAAATAGCTCCAAAAAAGAAAAAATCCAATTGCCTCCAGTGCTAAAGTGAAAAAGCAGGTGTGTGTATGTCTGCACCTACAGACTTTCAGATGTATACAACCAATCTTACTAAAAACTCAAATCACACAGAAACGCCCAAACTGTTCTGAAACAGTCAAACAGGACTTGCAAAACCTTAGAAACAAATATGTCAATATGTGTATTTCATTGCTGTTTCCAAAATAGTTATTTGGATCATAGAAATATTTTGGGGGAAATCACCAATGTCTTATGGCTTGTTTTTTCTTTCCTTTGCTAACTAGCACCCAGACAATATTTTGTTATTATCCAAGAACAGAATTCAGAGTGCAGCCACCTGATTACACAGCTAGCTAGAGTCTGATTTCCTAATCAAAATACAGGAATTTCCCAAAACTCGAGAGTGATTATTTAAATACATAAAAGATTTGCTTCAATAATGTAGAATTTTTCCTTCTCCACATAAACATCCAGACCCCCGCAATTCTGGAAGTGGAGAGCGGACAGTGGGCAACAGAGAAGCTGAAGCCTTGGGACACAAAGCAGATTTCAGCCTTGAGAAACGAGCCCCAAAACACCTACCCAAAACCAAACAAAAGATGGCATCTGCAGAAGGAGAATGACAACCCACAGCACCACAAGTGCCTCCCCTCTTTGCCATCCCCCTTGCCTGCATGTTTTTAGGGTGTCAAAACACAGTACCTTTGCCTTTTCCGGCAGTGCTGCTGCCTACAGAGGAGGCTGCCTGGGAATCTTTCTTCAGTCTCTTGCTCTGAGGTCTGACGCTGGACCTGAGAAAATGATGCTGGTCCTGACTCTGGGAGGGCTGGAGAGAGGCCGGGGCTGGTGACAAGTTGGGGTTCGGTGGGGGGCTGCTGGTAGTGTTGCTGTTAATGATCTTCTCTTCTTTCTTTGTGCTGCTGCTGCCTGGAGCTGCCTCTCCTCCTCCTCCTGCCCCTTCTTCTTCCAGGGACTCATCTCCTCCTGCTCTCTTGCCCAGCTTTTTCACCCCTTCCTCCCCGCTGCTCTCTCCCAGTTTCACTGTCATCCTGCGGGGGAGGAGAGGGAGAAAGGAGGGGGACACACAGTCAGGCCGGGGAGCCCCCCGGGGAGGCAGAGAAACCCCTGGGCTGAGAGGGGAGAAGTTTAGCTGCAGAAATTCCTCTCAACATGGCCGCCGTTGTTTGTTACTAAATCCCCTTTCGTTTGCTGTCCCGACCCAACAACCTGTGCCGAGGGCGGGAGAGGGAAAGCCCCGACAGAACCCCCCCCCAAACCACCCAAACGGCAGCCGGGGCTCCCCGGTAGCCCCCCGTCTCCGTCCCGAAGGGCTCCGAGCCGCCTTTGGCCGAGAAATCGCCCGGCCAAACTCGGGCGTGTGGCAGCACTCGCCAGCGCCGGAGGAGCGGCAGCCGCTGGGCCGGCGGAGCAGAACGGAGCGGGGAAGCGCTGCTCCCCCATCCCATCCCACCCCTCCGCGGCTCCCGGGCCCGGGGCTCTCCTCTCTCCTCACCGCGGAGCCGCGGCCCGGCCCGCCGCGGGGGGGGAATCCATGCTCCTGGATGCGGCGGCAGCTTCTCCTCCTGTGTGTGTGTGTCTGGGGCTGGGACTGGCCGAGGCTGCCGAGGTTCCCGCTCCCCTCCGCCCCCA
>VZRO01008594.1:244326-318995 GCA_013397915.1 Daphoenositta chrysoptera
CCCGCAGCCTCAGGCCCCCCCACGCTGCGCCCAGCCCCGCCAGCTCGGGAAGCGGCCGGCGCGGAGCCCAGCGGCCCTCCCAGTTTTGCTGACGGCGGCAGCCCCGCTCCCGGGTGTGGGGCTGACCTCTTCCTCGGACTGCTCCGAAACCCAGCCGCGGTCTCAGCGCCGCCAGGCTCGGCTGGGCTCGGGCCGGGCTGGGGCCGCGGCGGTTCCGGTTCCTCCTCGCCCTGCCCGGGCCAGGGGCGGGGCCGCGGCGCGCGGGCCCAGCTGAAAGCGCCGGCGCTCCCCGCCCCCCAAACAACGCGCCCCATTGGCCGAAGACGAGCGGGAGCGAGGCGGGGGCGGGGCCGCGGCTCCAGCGAGAGCCAAACAAAGAGCGGCGCGGGGCGCGTGACGCAAGCTCCGCGCGGAGGAAGACGCGGCAGCGCGTGTCCACCAGGGGAGGGGGGAACCCCGAGACCTGGCTGCTGATTGGCTGAAAGAAACACCAATTGAGAACCCTATAGCCGAGCCCTTTGGACGGGATCCGAGATTCCATTGGTCAGGGCAGGGTGATTTGCATGTGGCGCAGCAGTGGCGGCTGGCCGANACACCAGGGGAGCTGGGGCTCGCTACCTGGCGACACCGTATCGGGGCGGCAGTGCCGCTGACTCTCGCTCCCTTCGCCGGGACCCCGGGGAAAGCCGTGCGGCCGCTCTCCGTGGAGCATTTGGGGAATTCCTGGGCTTCATCTGGGAATAGGCGTCCCCCGTGAAGCCCTTTGCGGGACCAGAGTTTGCTGCCGGGCATCCTTTTCTCAGCGGCGGCTCCTTGGTGTCGACTGGTATTTCTATGTGGTGACTTCACGTTAACTGCTAAGCAAGATAATTTTTAAAAATCTTACAACTGATATCGTGTGAGATACTTTTTCCTTTATATTCCTTTGTTTGTAGAAAGAACATTAGATCATCCTCTTTTTTGAATCTTTATAACTCTCATAGCAGGAAAGAATGCCTTAGTCCTCTTCCGAGGAAAATCTTTGTGAGCTTAGAAATAAAGCCATAACTGTTAAAACCGCATGATGGTGTCTAAATTCTGGAAAATTGGGCTCCCATGGAGCGTGGTGCAAGTAATTATCTATGATGGTAGAACTTGTACATTTCTTGAGCACTGTATCATCACCTGTAAATATGCTGTAAAGTGTATTTGTGAGTAACCAAGTGGACTGCTCTAAATGGAATTTGTTAAAAAAAAAGTTTGTCTCCAGTGTCAAGCTTTGCATTTAAATCTACATCTTAACTGTTTGGGGCTTTTTTTAGAGAGTATTTTTCAGTTTTATTATAATCTAGCACAAGATCATACGGCTTATTTTTGCTCCTTGGTTTGGTCACAACCAAATTCAATAATACTGTTAGGAAATGGTGGATTCTGCATCTTCACTACCATGTATTTCCATGGTGCTTTGCCATGAGATGTCAACCAGAGAGATGTGGAGTTAGGTGTCCAGCTGAAGGTTTCCTTTCTCTCTGTAAATAACTTTCCATGCTTGAGTAGCCCCATTGCCTCCAGTGGACTGTTAAGGTGTGAAATTGCTCATGTGTCTAAACGTTTGTGAGAGAAAGACTGACTGAAAAGGAGTTGGACAAGAGCTGAGAGGCAGGGGGTAGGGTGAGATGTCAAAAGACACTTGAACTTCCATTTGTTCAGTTTTGATCTTGGCCCTTCCCCACTATTCTGCTTTTACAGACCTGCACAGCTACAAAATGAAAATAATCTTCCAGTGTTTGTTGCCATGGTTTTCTAGGCCAGGCAAGAACATTAACCTGGGTTTGTCCCACATCCTCTGTATTTTAAGGTATGAATAACTTCTAGTAAAAATTGCATTTTTACTAGAAATAGAGCAAGCAATGCAGAACTGTCCAGCAGAAGGAGAAAGTTAATACTTTAGGTTTATGTTAAAGTGTTTTTAATTTTGCATCTAATGTACATGATCATTGCGAATTATAACATGGAAATACTTTTCCAAAGATCCTAGATGTAAAAGCCACCAATATAGTGCATGTTCTGTATTTTTCTCTTATGTTACTTAGAAACTAGTACATTTCATTCATAATTTATTTCTTCTTAAAAGGCTCTGAAGTTGTTTAATCTGGCAAACACTAATGGATGATCTTTGTGTTGCTAAAGCAGTTCTTTCCCATGCAGGTAAGAGGATTTAAATGGAAGGAGAGACTGCTGTTGTTAATCCCTTATTGCTTACAAAATTGATCATGTAACTAGTCACATAACTTTGTTTTGCTCTTGGTGTGTGAGGTCAAGCCCGTAGAGGAAGGGAAGAAATGGGCTGTGAGCAACTGCACAACTGCAGTCAGTCCTGGGACTTTAGGGACTTGGAGCTGTTAGGCATCTTTTATGATACCAGGGGCTTGAAACTAGATGATTTTTAAGGTCCCTTTCAACCCAAACCATTCTGTGGTTAGATGATTTTATGAGTAGAAGGGAGGATGTTAAAATCCAAGGATTCCACATTGACTTATTTATTTTGCGTAGTGTTGTGGTTGGATGCCAGGCACCCATGAAAGTTGCTCATTCGCCCTCCCCTGCCACAGCTGGGCAGAGGAGAGAAAAAAAATTAACGAAGGGTTCATGAGTTGAGATAAAAACCAGGAGAAAACACTCCAAGGGCAAAACAGGCCCAACTTAAAGTTGCAAAGTGATTTTATTACTAAAAGACTCAGAGGAGGATAATGAGAAGTAAATTAAGCCCTTAAAACACCTTTTTCCCCCAACCTCTCCCTCCTTCCACTGACAGCGCAGGAAGACAGGGTGTGGGGGGTTCGGTCAGTTCGTCACCTGAGATTTTCTTCTGCTGCTCAGGGAGAGGAGTCCTTCCCCTGCTGCACTGTGAGGTCCCTTCCCACGGGACACAGTTCTCCGTGAACTCCAACGTGGTTCCAATCTCACGAGCAGCAGCTCCCTGCGACCTGCTGCAACGTGAGTCCCTCCCACGGGCACACAGTCCTCCCAAAACTGCTGCAGCATGGAAGCAGGGCCCTCTCTCCACCGGGTCTGCCACTGGATCACAGCCTCCTCCAGGCATCCACCCACTCCAGCACGGGCACCTCCCCCACGGGCTGCGGGTGGATCTCTGCATCCCCCGTGGATCCCCAGGGCTGTGGGTGGATCTCTGCATCCCCCATGGATCCCCAGGGCTGTTGGTGGATCTCTGCATCCCCTGTGGATCCCCGGGGGCTGTGGGTGGATCTCTGCATCCCCTGTGGATCCCCAGGGGCTGCAGGGGCACAGCTGCTTCACCATGGTCTTCACCACGGCCTGCAGAGGAATCACGGCTCCAGCACCTGGAGCACCTCCTCCCCCTCCTTTTCCACTGACCTTGGTGTCTCCATGTTGTTTCCCTCACATGTTCTTATCTCCTCCTCTTCTCTGGCTAGAAAAAACTGTGCCCCACTTTGTTTTGATTTTTTTCTTAAATATGTTATCACAGAGGCATTACCATCATCTCTAACTGGCCCAGCCTTGGCCAGCAGCATGTCCATCTTCAGAGCCACCAGGAACCGACTCTGCTGGACATGGTGGAAGCTTCCAGCAGCTTCTCACAGAAGCCACCTCTGTGGCCTCCTTCTACCAAAAACTAGGCCACGCAAAACCAATACACATAGAAGCAGGGCTTCTCTGTTGAATATTGAAGGGCAGGTAAATTTCATTTCCAGCTAAGCCTGCACAAGTATGGATAGGTAGTTTAGTTATTGGGAAAAATTTTGTGTAACATTGAACCAGCCAATTCTGAGAGCCGTAAAGTGGTCACTTGAGCAGAGACAGTCAGTAGGTTATTTAGGTTATTTTTATTCCAGCCCACAAAGGGATGATAGACCAGATGATCTTTTGAGGCTGCATCTGGCTGTGTATTTCTGACTTGATTGTATCATGTAGTTGCAGTTGTTTCCACGACAGCCTGGTTGTCTGAGAAAACAAGGCATCTGCACGTGTTCTGCTCAAATCCTCAGCTTCTAGTCTGATGAACTCAAGGCTACAGTGAGAACAATTGGCTGGGCAGAGCAAGAGATTAATTGCTGACTCTGCTTTGGGAGTGGCACCTGAGTGAACTAAGGGGGCTATTGCATGTCCAAGGATCCACCATGAAGAGATGCCATGTTTGACTATTAGAGCTGATACCTTTTAAGGGAGAAGATAGAAAGCTCCAGGACACAGGACTTTGTCAGTTCTGATGCTCTGCTCTATGGAGGTTCCTGACTTGTTACAAGAAGGTCTAAAGCCAGTGTTTTGCCTCTCTACCTGAAACCTGCCCACAATTCTAGAAGATATACAGTGTGTTTCAATGCAATGTGCCTCTCACTGAGTACTTTTTCCTACTTGCTACCAAAACAGAGGTTTGTTTGTTCTTGTTTTTCCCCCCCAAAGTCCCTCTGTATTTGAGAAAGGAAACTGATAAACACCACATAAATTACACATTACACATAGCCAATCTTAGAGCATGCAGCTGCTGCTTGTCATAGCGGTACCAGGTGTAGCTGCTTTTCATCTGCTTGCATAGAAGTGTTGTGACTTCAGAGGAATTACAAATGACTGTGGACAAGACAGTGCTGTGAGGATCTGGTCTTGAATTTTTTCAACCCTTTTGAAGGTGTTAGGCAGACTTGGCAGGTAGGGCTGGCTGCAGGCCCAGTTGGGAGCAAGAGCTGAGAATGGAGCTTGGCTGTACCTGACAGGGGTTGTGGGTGGGGTGCTGAGGAGGCCCAGGGCTTTACGGTTGTATTCGTTTAGATGTTACTAGAAAAACTTGGTCATTAAGTTAAAAACTTTTGCCCCCAAAACTCTGAAAGAGCCGCTGAGCTCCGGGCCGTACAATTATATATGGTTACGATATGCATTTCTATCTCACGGAGGTTCAGCTGGGTCAGGCTCTGTCACGGCAGGTGCTTGATAGCGTTGGGGGCCGGGAGGGTTTGGGGAAGGATCTCGATTCTCGTTGCTGGCGGCACAGTCCCTCACCTGCGATAGAAAAAGTTCCTCACAGGTCAAGCCACCAAAGCCTGAAGACGGCTCTGGGACCTGCCTGAGCGCAGCGCGGGGACAGCGAAGCGCCCACAACTCGCCGGGACGCGCGGGACCGCGACGGGACCGCGACGGGACCCGCTGCGCTCGGCACTTTCCGCCACTCTCCGTGTGCCGCCGGGCGGCTTCGGCCATTCCCGCCACTTCTCGGCTCCGCTCGGCAGTTTCCGCTCCGGGCTCGCCCTGTTGTCAGGGTAACGCAAAGCATCGCGGAGCGTGTGCGGCCTGCGGCGCGGGCGGTGAGCGCGGGGGCGGGAGAGCGGGCCGCGGGTGCTGCGCACGGGCGGAAGAGAGCGGGCGGCGGGTGCTGCCCACGGGCGGGGGAGAGCGGGCGGCCGGAGCTCCCCATGGGCGGGTGAGCGCGGGCGGCGGGCTCTGCTCGCAGCAGCCCGCGGCGTGTCGGCCGGCTCTCCGTGATTATGTCTGGGCCCGGCCCGCGGCAGCGTGGTCGATCGCGGTCAGCCGGAGGTGAGGAGCGCTTGAGCTGCTGTCCGCGGGCGGCGGGAGCTGGGGCGGGGGGGACCGAATCCGCCCACGGGCGCGAACGTGGCGGCGTGGCCCGCGTGTTTGCCCTTTCGGAGCCGGGGAGTTCGCGGAGCCCCTTGTTCTGTGCCGCCGAGTGGCGGTCACGGCCCGGACGAGGGACCCACGCGTAGTGCGGTCCATTCCAGGAGCTGCCCCGCGGCAGCAGCAGCCTGGGCTCGGCCTGGCACAGGCTGCCCACTCCGTCTCCATCTGTGCGGGTGCAGGATTCAACCGGGTTTTTACTTCATCTGTTTTACAAGTTAGAGAAGACTGTACATAGTCATTAAGCATCTTTTTGTAGCACAGAGCAGTTTTGTGTTATCTTCTTTTGTCTGGAGCTGGCTATTTTAAACAATTGCAGATTTAAAAGTCGGCATTTCTTATAGGTAGGGATTAAAGGAAAAACCTCTGCTTTTGCTTTGGTAACTCTTGAGTCTTGTCAGTCTTGTTAAGGCAACTCGGAAAGAGACCCCATTTCACAATGTGTCTGGTGACTGCGGGGTTGGCGAGTCTACAGCTCCACAGGTACAGCAAACCAAGTTGCTATCAGTCTGCTTAAATGTGCTGATAATATTGTGACAGAACATAAAAGCAGCTTTTCAAGAATTGTCCCCAAAGACAGAACAGCCTATTTTTTTTCCCTGAATGTTGATGATTGTTTTGTGAAATATATGCACGTGTTCTGGCTCACTGCTGACATTTGCAGTCGTTAATGTTGTCTGTAGTGTTCAACTCTGTGAACCTCATGAAGTTGAACAAGGCCACGTGCAAAGTTCTGCACCGAGTTGGGGCAATCTGCATTACCAGGATAGTCTGAAGGATGAAAAGATCGAGAGCAGCCCCGAGGAGAAGGACTTGGGGTACTGGTGGATGAAAGACTGCAAATGACCTAGCAATGCACACTGGCAGCCCAGATACCCCCGTGTCCTGGGCTCATCCCCACAGCATGGGCAGCAGCAAAGGGGGGAATTCTGCCCCTCTGCCCTACTCAGGTGGGACCCCATGTGTACCTCCGGCTCTGGGGCTTCAGCATAGGAAGGATGTGGAGCTATGGAGTGAGTCCAGAGAAGGCCACAGAGATGCTCCAAGGTCTGGAGTCCCTCTGCTCTGGAGACAGGCTGGAGATCTGTGGGTATTTAGCCTGGAGAAGAGAAGGCTCTACGAACGGCACATTGCGGCCTTCTAGTATTTTAGGAATCCACTCAGTGCCAGTGCTGGCAGCTCAGGGTGCAGTTGCAGTGCAAGCTGCAGGTTGAGCTTTGGGTGGCCAGAGAAAGAGAATGTGAACTGCTGACCCTTCGCAGAACAAAGGGCATGGGGACCTGTGGCCCAGCCAGGTGAGGGACAGAGACACTCAGCAGCAGCTGACAACCCCCAGACTTTCCTGCCCTTAGACTGAAAGGCTGTAAAACCCCGGGGGTTCCTTTGTTCGAGGTTCCTCATTAGAGATACCAGCTCGAGCTGTAATTTTGTTATTGCTCCAAAATTAAATTATTTCAAGGATCCAGACATCTGAGACTGCTATGGGAAACCTCGGGTTGAGCTGGTAAGGAAACCTGGTCTGACTGTATGGGTGTGGGGGTGTAGCTGTGCAGAGCCTTGGTCCCAGCTCAGGTGGTGCAAGAGTGACTGTCAGGGTGGCTCCTGGATGGTTGGACAGGGAAGTTGTCTTAAAAAGAACTTTATGGGAGCGTATAAGAAAGATGGAGAAAGACTTCTTATGAGGGCCTGTACTGACAGGATGAAGGGCTAACGGTTTAAACTGACACATTAGTTTTAGTTTAGGCATAACGAAGAAAAGTTTTACTGGGGGCCGGGGGGTGGAGGCCCTGGCACAGGTTGCCCAGAGAAGCTGTGGCTGCCCCTGGATCCCTGGAAGTGTCTAAGGCCAGGCTGGACGGGGCTTGGAACAACCTGGAATAGTGGGAGGTGTCCCTGCCCATGCAGGGAGTGGAATGAGATGTACTTTAAAAGTCCCTTCCAACCCAAACCATGCCGTGATTCCATGAGCTCTAACAATTTTTAGGAATTGCCTGAGGGCTGTTTTGAAAGTGTCTGTCAGATGTATCTAATTTAATTATTGAGATCATATTCAATTCCAAGCCACAAAATAGTTAACTTCTACAGAAATTTTATTTTTTTAAACCTTGAAAAAATAGAACATGCAATGCCAGAATAGTTTGTAGAGGCAGTGTTACTTGGTTTTCTTTTACTTTCTTTGAAGACTTTTTTGAAGAGGCAGCTGTCAAAGCTACAGTGTAAATACATGAGCTAGCAGTAAACATGTCAATAATGAATTCCCAAGATCACAGCAAGAAAATGAATGTTGGTTTAATTATTTTTACAGCACTGAATAATCCACTTATGTAAGCCATTTATTTATTTGTGTGTAGCAGTCTGCTGCACAATTCTGTGTAGTTACTGTGATGGTGAAGAGTATTTTATATCAGGGGTTGTCCATAATTTACGTGACAGCATAACTGAACCTTGTTTTAGTAAGTGCCAGTCTGCCATTTAAAATATACACAGTATTGATTGGAAATTTTTCTTCCTGTCTATTAATTCCAAAAGTTAAATTAGTGAGCTGATCAAGAGATGCAATTTGGAAGCTTGATAAACTTATTTCTGTCATTGAAGGGGACTGAAATATCTGAATAATAATAAGTAATATTTATGACTACAGATGCAAGGAACACTTAAAAGCAGAAAATGGTTGCTATAGAGAAGACATTACAGCTGTATGGCTTGTGTGATAAAACTGTTATTTCATATGAAATGCAGTTTTGTTTTCATTTAGGCATCTTTTTGTTTTAATCTGAAGTGAAAATGTTTATTATTTCAAATTTTGAGCCTGTATAAAGCTTATAGTCAAATGTGGACTAAATCCTTCCTCTGTTAGAGGAAAATGAAGGAGATAAAATAAGGAGTAAAGTAGTAGTGTGGGCACAGAACACTGAAACAGAACTGGAGATGTAAGAAAACTTTTAAAATACATGAAATCAAGATGAAAAACACTCCAAATTTTATTTGAATGGTTTGTTGGGTTTTTTTTTTGTGTGTGGCAATAAAACTAGACCCACTGAGCGCCACTTTGGGAATGCTGAGGATTTTGAAGGATTGTGAAGATAAAGGTGAGTGGATCTTGTTGAAAGATGAAATGGTTTGTCCTTAAGCTGACTGCTCTTGTGTCTACTCTCATGTCCAGTAGTTGATATTGTTCCTTGTATGTGTCAGAGGCAAGATACAGAACTGCCAACTTACTGAACAGGGTTGCCCACCTTTCTAAATTAAGTGCCCAGCAAATTAGTTATTTTAGGTGCTGACAGAAGATTTATAGAAAAGAGACCTTAAAAGAAGAGTCTCTTTATGCCCGTTTTACATCCTAGTAAATGGATGCTTAGGCAAGTCTCACTGCATGCGTGTGCCTGTGGGTTCTGAACTCATGGTTTACCTGTGCACAAGAAAACGTCTTTTCCCCTTAAATGTCACAGGAGTCTTAAACATTTCATGCTTGGGGTTTTTTTTTTATGTGGGTGTTTGTTTGTTTGTGTTGTTTTTTTGAGGGTTTTGTTTTTCACCAGGTCTTGGCAGGGTTCTGTACCTGGGGAGGAGCAACCCCATGCCCCAGTCCAGGCTGGGGGCTGCCTTGCTAGACAGCAGCCCTGCGGAGAAGGACCTGGGGGTCACCAGCTGTCCTTGACAAGCCGTGTGCCCTGGGGCCAAGATTGCGGATCCTGGGGTGTGTTAGGAAAGGCGTTGCCAGTGGGTCAGGGAAGGGATCCTGTCCCTCTGTTCAGTCCTGGTGAGGCACATCTGAAACACCGTGTCCAGTTCTGGGAGCTGGGCCTGTTGAGCCTCGAGAAGAGATGGCTGAGAGGGGACCTCATCCATGTCTGTCAGTGTCTGCAGGGAGGGTTCAGAGAATGGACCAAGCTCTGCTCCGTGGGGCCCAGCAATGGGACAAGACGCAACGGGCAGAAACTAGAACACAGGAAGTTTCATCTAAATATGAGGAAGAACTTCTTTACTATGTGGGTAACTGAGCGCTGAACAGGCCCAGAGAGGATGTGAAGTCTCCCTCCTATGCCATGTGCTTTGGGAAGACTGTGTGTGAGCAGGGAGGTTGGACCAGTTGACCCACTGAACTCTATGACTCTGTGATTATTTGCTAGTAATTCGAGGTGTTTTGCTCCAGCCGTTTTTCTTTTGAAACTGGGCCAGTTGGATCCCATGACACAAATCCCAGAGACCTCATCTGTGTATAAATTATTACAGATTATTAATGACACACTCAATTTCTGACCCATAACTCTGAAAAGGGTTTTGTTCTCATGTTCTTTACTGTACAACATCAGCACTTACTATTTTCATTCAAATGTTGGTAACAGTTCCAATATAAGTAGCAGATAGCGTGATTTAAACTAATCCTGTGTGATTTCAACAGTTCAAGTTCTGAAGTGGTGGCAACCACTGAAACTCTCTTTGAAAGCCCAGACACGAGACTTTACAACATAAAAGAGTTCAGTCTGTACATTAATAAACATCTTTGGATATGAAGTACTGGAAGTAACTTTCTGGTAAATTCTGAGTTATTTCAGAGTCCTTTGAAGTAGGCCAGCACAAGCCACTGGTAAGAGACTGGTACCGGCCTATGCATACTGTGAATCTACAGAGTATGAGGCTCAATGTTTCTCCATTTTTTTAAAAATACCACTCTGACCTTTCTCATGTCTGTGTAGTATGTGTAACAAGATGATGCTGCAGTTTTATTTTCCCCCTATGTTTTAACCCACATATCATTATATATAGTGCATAAAATAAATATATCGTATATATATTATCTACATAAGCATCCCTGTTAGAGATGTTTGTTTTCCTTGTACAGGTGTGCAGTCTCTGACAGCTCCTGTTATGGCTGTGTACGTGGATCATCAAACAGATGCTCCTGATTCTGTTGCCTCCCCTTCCCATATAGCATGGCACCCACTTCATCCACTCCTGGCAGTTGCTTCCATCAGCACAGCAGCTGGGGGCTGTGTGGATATCTACCTGGAACAGGTGAAAAATCAGCAACTTTGCTTTTGGTCTCAATACAGAGTCACAGAATCACAGGACGGTTTGGATTGGAAGGGACTTTAAAGATCATCTCGTCCCAACCCCCTGCCATGGGCAGGGACACCTTCCACTAGACCAGGTTGCTCCAAGCCCCATCCAACCTGGCCTTGAACACTTCCAGAGATGTGAGAAGTGTGTGAGAAGTCACAGCTTCTCTCAACAACCTCTATCATTGTCCTAATTTAAAACGTCACATTTTTAATCTCTATTTTACAGGCTTACTTATCCTCCTTAAATCTCTTTCTCTAGATTTTAATTACTGTCTATGTCTTGTGCTATCTAGAACATGACAGATTAATCAGCCACTCATTATATGTATTTTAAAAAAGATCTTATAAAATGAAATTGATCTTTCCTTTGAAATTAGATGTTTACAGCCTATAAGTCTTATTTGTGATGGTTACTGATTTGCTTTTTGCTTCTCATAGTGTGAGAATTTCAGGCTTATAAGTAAATGAACACATGCTGCTGCTGCTTTTTAACTCTTAAGTGAATAGTACACACTAAGAAATGGAAATTATACAAATCATTGCACCACCTCAAGACTGAACTGATTTGTTGGACTCAGCTTGTTCCTTTTGAGTAGGTTGTTTCCTAGTACAGTTTCTGCCTGTAGACAGATATTTCTTTTGCATACTCTTTTACACGAGAGCCTTGTGTAAGACTTCGGTTTTCAAAATTTTTGGGGAAGTAGCATTACAAGGTATCTAGCAGCAGACTTACTGAAACATGTAAGTGTTAATACGAGTAGCCTATAAAATGTGTACTTTTCAAAGCGTATTCTGAAAAATTGTTATCCAAGTTTTACAAATGGAAAAATAAATACATAGAGAGGTTAAATGATTCACATGAAATATTCTTGTGAACCATGCCCAAAGGAGGATCTGCCTTTAAGAGTTGTTGAAGCATTAGATTATTCTGTGTCCTTAGTGATGTGCTTTTTCCTTTTTCAATAGCTGGAATTTCTTTTTACCTTGAAATGTGCTCGAAGCCTTCTTCTATCCTTTATACAGGAGAGAAAGCTTGATATTGACTGGGCTGTGAATCTGAAGGTTTGGCTACTGATTTTCCATTGGACTGAGTTCACACTGATTTCTGTTTACAGGGAGAACATGTGTCTGATTCCCATGTTGAGAGAAGCTTTCAGGTCACATTACTTGCCTGGCATCCTTCCAGACCCATTCTGGCATCAGGATGGGAGACAGGAGAAGTTCTGATACTGAACAAACAAGACAAGGAGCAGCACACTGTACCTCCAAATCACAGCGCCAAAATCACAGTCCTGAGCTGGAGTACAAGTGGTACCTGCCTTGTGTCTGGGGATGGGGTGAGTAGCTGAAATGCCACATATGTGTTTGATGTGGAACGCAGTCTTGGAAGCTCTGTAATGGGAAAGGGTCATGGAATGGAGATCCATGGGGAAGGGAGAGTTATGTGGAAGAGGAATTTCCTTTCATTAGGTACAAATTAAAACTGTTAGGGAATAAAATCAAATCTTAGTGTTTTAACTTTTTCTACAATATTATTCTTCAATTAAAGAATTGCTGTTCTACAATTTTTCTTTAAATAAAATGTGTCTAGTTGCAGTGAGTGCTGAGCGTTGGTGAAGATTTAAGCCTATTTCATGGGTGGAGTAATTGAGGTATAGACAATTTGAATTCTTTTGCTCCTGTCCATGCACAAAGTTTATGGCAGATGCAGGAATAAAACCTAGATGTTGAGAAACAAATTCCAGTTACAACATATTTATCCATAGTGAGTGCAAAGCAGTGCTCAATTAAGTACAGGAAACCCATGCTAATATATCTTTATCTGGTTTTATTAATGACTTAAAATTGTGTCAAATTGATTGTTTTGGGAAATGTGACACTATTTCTTGATGAGCTGGTTGCCCTCTTATATAGTGAAGTGAGAAAGTAGCTATTGAATATTCAGGATTAAGTATTCATAGAAGATTCTGATTTTGTCAGTTCTTGAATCAGCAAATGAAGAAAAAAGGTGGTTTTTTCCGGTATTTTCCCTGATACAAACTTGAGCTTGCCCAAGAATTTCAGTTCTACTCTTACCTATATGTCAGAATTCTTATTCTATAAAAATCAGAAGAAAATATGATTTTAATTCATTGTTTGTAAAGTTCTGCTGCTGCATTTGACAGAAATGCAAAAATTCAAAATTGAGTAATAAAAGAATTTATCACCTTCTTTATTAAAAAAAAGATGGACACATCTCAGTGCAGCTGAGGCCTTAATCATGAAACAATACATTAATGTAGACAGAGCTTACATTTATGAATAAATTTCTTTTCATATTGATTTCAAAACAGTGTCACTATGCTATGGTTTGAGGTGCAGCATAGATATGCTTAATTTCTTCCGTCTTTTCCAATAGTTCTTACATTTATTTTTCCCATGAGGGTTTATATTTAGGAAACTTCCATTAGGTGAGTGCTGCCAGGATCATGCTCTGCTCATATTAGTGGAAAACCTTTAGAAAGAAGATAAATATTTGGACCCTGATTTGATTTCTGTTTTATCCAGAGGTAAAACAGGGTGGTTGGACACTGGAAAGGCTCCTCAGGGAATGGTCAGAGCTACAAGGCTGCCAGAGCTCTAGGAGCCTTTGGACAACACTCTCAGGCACAGTGTGGGATTTTTGGGGTGTCTGTGCAGGGCCAGAAGTTGGACTGGATGATCTGTGTGAGTCACTTCCAACTGAGCATATTCTATGCTTCTCTAGGATTTCTGTCATTGTACATCCTGGAATGCAAGAAAATTATTTGATACTAGCTTCATAAAGTTGAAATAGGATGCTGTGAAAATCAGAAGCTCTTAATTTGTTTTAAGTAGAAATAACATGGATTATTTACATGTTTTGATCACACAAAGGATCTAGGTGCTTTCTATAATGTGTAAGGCAAATAGTTTTCATACCTAGGAGCTAAAGCTTTGGGTTTTTAAAAATGATTGGGAAGGTACAGGATAGAATCAGAGAATATCTCCATTTGGAAAGTACATTTAGATAGATGATAAAGTCAATGTCCTGTGTCCTTAAAAAATATAATTTGAAAACAGACCAGTTCTGTATCTTCTCCAGTGACACTTAGGAGAGGTAGTGAGCCATTTTTATTTCCAATCTCATGTGTTCCAAATAAAGAATTGAGTTTGCAAGTAGGTTATCTGGATACAGGCTGGAATGTCTACAATGAGGTGGAAGGAAGGTCAGCAGCTTTAGAAAGCTGCAGGCTTTCCCTCCAGCTTATAAATGGTGCAGGTGGTTTTAGGTGGGATCCTTGGAAATTGGTGGGATATAAAGCTGATGGGAGAGTGAGAGGAGAAACCAACACCTTCATAAGATCCTGTGATTTTCAGAGCAACTAGCAAACATTTTAAGAACTGCAAGTGTCCTCTTGGAACAGGAGTACAGCAGTGTCACAGTTGCACAGCTGAGTCGCATTCTTTAAGCTGCAAGGCACATTGCACTTAATAAACAGTTTTGAATGGCATAACTAATGAATGGCATAACATATTGCCATCTTACTGTTGAAAAGAAGTTAGAATGTTTAGTCTTAGGAAAAAGGAAGGAAATGTTACCTCGGAAGGCCTTGGCTGCATCTTGTGTGGCTTCTAGTTAGAATTGGGAAGAATAAGTGACCACTGCTACAATTTTTCACTTCTATGAGAAGGAAGATACTTCATTGACAACAATAAATTTAAAAAGCAAATTCTAATACCACTTTATTGTTGTCTATCTTAATGAAATAAAATGAGATTGAACTTGATATTGGAAATTGTTGCTGGGTTTTTTCATACAGTGCTTACATGGAAGGTTCCCAAATACAATTTGGTTTCATAAGCACTAGCATAACAACAACAATAATCATCTTAGCATTCCAGCTGTGAAGATGTAATGTAAGTCAGTTTGTTGGAATTTGTCTCCATTCTTTCCAGTCACCAGAGGTTTGTTGCTTCTGAGCTGGTACTGCATGGTGTGAGTTATGTCAGCACCTGTGCCAGGCTCGAGGGCTGGCCTGTGTTGACCACTGTTGAGTTAATTCGCTAACCAGACTTCCTTTCTTTAGCATCTATGATTATTCTAGTTACTAGATTTTTTTCTAGAAGTTAATTCTTGAATGTCTGCTCTGAAAGAGGAGGAAATCTCCAGAAATTCAGAAATTCTGCCCTTAGTCTTTCTGCATCCTATGACTTCATGTGTCTTCACTCATGCTCATCTACATCAGTGTTATATGCACTTAATGAGGGATGCATATACTCTACTATCTTTTATTTCAATTGCTAAAAGATAAGCTATCAGACTACTTGCAAGAAAAAACATGGAAAGGATGTTATCAAAACAAATATTTACATCTGCTACTTGCAGAAGAAAACCAAGACTGTTCCCTTTAATTGCTCTGGCAGTGTAATTTAACAAAAAATGGATAGGACTAACAAGCTTTTTTTAGATAATTTGATTTTAAGTAAGCAAATAATACATTGTTAAAGATAACTTTGATTCCCTGTGGCTTAGTTTTAAGTGGGAGTAATTGTATGTGTCAACTAAATGAAAGGAAGTGTGTTGCTCTGTCAATAAAATATTTATTTTTATGTGCAATGAGTAGCTGGAGTCTGGATTCTCATCTGTGTGCAAAGGGTAATGAATTAACTTGTTTTTTTCTAGCATGGTGTCTTGTTTCTGTGGAAAATGGACCATCGAGGCAGAGTCCAGGGTCCTGCCCTGATTAAGCAGGAGTATGGGAAATGCTTGTATCACTGTGTCTTTCGGCCACCCCCTCCGGGCAAGTGAGTATTGGCCCTGTCAGAGCTCTGCTAGACCAGGTCTTTATCTTGTTCCACAGAAAGAAAGTCCTACCCACAGATGAACTATTTTCAAATATATAAAATAACGTTCTTCTCCTAACTGCCCTTTATTTCCAAGCTCTTCTCCCACTCTGGTAGCTGGCTCTGTGTCCTGTGTGCAGCAACAGATCTTCTTTCTCTTGTCCACATCTTCTGTCTGTTGCTGTTGACTCTTCTATCTTAGTTCTTCTAATTAGCAATATTGCTCGTTGTAGAAAGCCAGAAACACACTGGAAATACAACTATATTATTGTCAAAAACAATTGAATTAGAAGTCAGTTATTAAACATTATTGTTTCTTTCCTCTCCAAGCAAGAAATAGGAAGCAGCTGTAGTAAAAAAGAATGGTTTTTCTTGTCTGGGCTTTTCTGTTTCACATCTCTGTAAAAATAGTGATGTATATGAAAAAAAAAAAAGGTGAAACAATGGAAATGAATACAAATACTAAAATTTTGTTTGGTATCTTTTTGAGTTTGCCCTTTTTTCAGTCAGTGTAGGAAACATCTTTATTCTCTTCATACAATATGCTTTATTAACTACTCATGCATTCTTTGAGACTGAAACTACTCTGTTATGAAAAGAATTGGGAACGATGTATCTCTCTTTGCAGAGACTTTGCACAGCTGGCAAAAGCAGCTGTGAGTGGTGATGAGAAAGCATTGGATATGTTTAACTGGAAGAAAGCTGGAATGGGACCACCTCTGAAAATGGCAGTCCAGGAAGGACTCTCCTTCTTTATCACTTTGACAGATGGTAAGAGCAAAACCACTTTTCCGTTTGGCTGGGAAGTTGTTTCCTTAGAGTTTCAAAATAGCTCAGTGCATGATGGTCTTGTTTTCATATATCCAACATCTGGGGTATATTCATATATCCATCATATTCATATATTCAGTGGGGTAGAGTATTCATAGGAGTTGTAGAATGATTGGTAAGAAATGAATAAAATTATTGAAATCTTATCATCTTCAGGGTGGTCTTGTTCACAAGGACGCCGGGGTACTGGGTTAGTAAGGTTCCTGAAGAAGTGAGTGTGAGGAAAACAGTCTAACACACAAGTGTGGATAGAATTAGCTTTTATGCAAAGTTTAAAAATAATGCATGTGTTGTGGGTTCTTTTTTCTATAAATAGGCAAATTCTGCTAAAACATACCTCTCAAAATAAATTCTGAATTTGTTTTTCACTTTTTTCTTATGCTTTGAAATGATGCTTCAGTCTTACAGAGCAAAAATGTCTGAGAACCTGTTTTGTTAGTTTTCTCTCTAATACCATTTCTTCTCTGCAATTTCCTCTTCCTTGACTTTTACTCTTCCCTGTCTTTTCCTATCCCTGTCAGTCTTCTGGGTACTAGTTTGCTCTAAGGTAATTTTCTTCCCACCCCAATTCTTTGCATGATGCCATCTCTCTGTAACTTGCTCTCTCTGAACTGGAGCCAGAATGTGTGTGAGAAGTTGCATAATGGGTGTTTCTGGTAGGTGATTCGAGTAATCCTCTTGATTCAAGTGTTAAATGCTCTGAAATAATTTCAGTTATGCTGGTTCTGCAGTTCAGTTACAATTTGATTCAGTGTCTAAGCAAAACTAACACCCCTTGTGTACACCAGTACAGCACCAGCACAGCTTGCAGGAGTGGCATGGGCCAGCTGCGTGATTGGTTTACAGAGCAGTAGACTGTACCTTCTTTTGATGTGTGAATTACACATGTGTGAATTAAGCCTCTTTACTAGAAAGGAACCATTTAAATGGAAAATGGACACAGGGCGCTTTGTAAAGGTACAAGGAAAGAAGCTTTGAGAAGCCGTGCCCGTTCTGTCCTCACCTTCAAAGCCACTGTTGTGGTGGTGCAGAGCCCCATCTAGGGACAGGCTCTGTGTCCTGCAGGTGGTGTTCTTGGTTTGGGCCTCCCTGTCAGACTTCTCAAATTTCAATCGAATGACACTGACTGTTCCTTGTGAGCAGCCTCATTGCTTAGGTTGGTTTGGGTGTATCTGCCGTAACTCCCAAATGTCCTGAGAAGGACTTGGAGGTGCTGGTGAGTGAGAGTTGGACATGGCCCAGCTGTGTGTGCTGGCACCCAGAAACCCGGCTGTTGTGCTGGGCTGATCCCATAGTATGGGCAGCAGGGGAAGGGGGATTCTGCCCCTCTGCCCCACTCAGGTGAGACCCCACCTGCAGAGCTCTCTCCAGCTCTTGGGTTCTCAACAAAGGAATGACATGGAGCTATTGGAATGAATCCAGAGGAGGCCATGGAGATGCTTCAAGGACTTCAAAGATCCCCTCTCCTCTGGAGTGAGGCTGGGAGAACTGGGGGTGTTCACCTGAAGAAGAGAAGGCTCCAGGGAGAGTTCAGAGCTCCTTCCAGGGCCTAAAGGGGCTCCATGAGAGCTGGAGAGGCCCTTGGGACAAGGGCCTGGAGGGACAGGCCACAGGGAATGGCTTCCCACTGCCAGAGGTCAGGGATAGATGGGATATTGGGAAGGAATTGTTCCCTGTGAGGGTGGGCAGGCCTTGGCACAGGGTGCCCAGAGCAGCTGTGGCTGCCCCTGGATCCCTGGAAGTGTCCAAAGCCAGGTTGGATGGGGCTTGGAGCAACCTGGGATAGTGGAAGGTGTCTCTGCCCTGGCAAGAGTGTTAGAAAGAGATTAGTTTTAAAAGTCCCTTCCAACCCAAACCATACCTGTGATTTAACAAGATGAAGATATCTATGCAGTGTTTTATTTAAGGGAAAAAATAAAGCAGTGGGACAGGACTTGGATTTTCTTTCATATAGCTGGAATATAGGGGATGGTAATATATTTGCAAGCGTTTTGGAAATTTAAACATTCTTTTTAATCTGATCATATCTCTTGGGTACAACATTTTAGTGCAGATCCTTAACGTTCATTCTTATACACTTGTATTTTCTGCTTAAGCTTTTGGGGCAAGACGCTATTTAATTTCATAGGGTTTTTTGATTTGCAGTGGTGTAAAATGTTACCCTTACATAATACCATGATTTACTAAGAAATTATGTGGATGTGGCTTGATATCTGTCAGATTTGGATGGCATTGGTTTGGGTGATTTTTGTAATACCACTTGAAAACAACTGTGCTGCTTGAAGGGGGTTTCACTGCCTAAACCTGTGCATGCAATGGGCCAAGGGCAATTGTATGAGGTTCAATAAGGCAAAATGCCATTTGCTGCGCTTGTGTGACAACAACCCCATGGAGTGCTCCAGGCTTGGGTGAGAGTGGCTGGAAAGTGCCCAGCAGGAAAGGCCCTGGGGGTACTGGTGACAGCAGCTGAACCTGAGCCCAGGTGTGCCCAGGTGGGCAAGAAGGTCAATGGCAGCTGGCTTGGATCAGCAATAGTGTGTCCATAGGCCTAGCACAGAGACCATCCCTTGTGCTAGACACTGCTGAGGCACCTCAATTCTGGGCTCCTCAGGACAAGAAAGACCTTGAGGGGCTGGAGTGTGTCCAGAGAAGGGAACAGAGCTGGGGAAGGGTCTGAAGCACAAGTCAGATGAGGAACAGCTGAGGGAGCTCCAGAGGCTCGGCCTGGAGAAAAGGAGGCTCAGAGGAGACCTTCTGGCTCTGCACAACTCCCTGACAGGAGGGGACAGCCGGGGGGTGTCGGGCTCTGCTCCCAGGGTCCGGGGACAGGACAAGGGGAAACAGCCTCAAGTTGTGCCAGGGGAGGGCAGACTGGACGCCAGGAGGAATTTCTTCACAGGAAGGGTTGTTAAACATTAGAATGGGCAGCTCAGGACAGTGGTGGAGTCACCATTCCAGGAAGGGTTCAAAAACTACTAGATGTGGCACTTCATGATATGGTTTATTGGGTGTGGTGGTACTTGATCAAAGGTTGGGCTTGATGATTTTGGAGGTCTTAATGATTCTGTGATTCTATGATTTATAGAGTAGTACAACTTAATGAAATTATAATGGCTTTTAAAATGATACGTACATTAGTTGCTGTTCTCAGTGTTTTTAGAAAAACACTGTCCCATTTGCCAGTGAAATTATGAATGAAAGTTGCATTTGGTGTGTGGTGCAGTGTTTCCTAAACAGTGAAGAACTTCAGGTCCACAGTTTTCTGCTGTAAAACTAAACTCTGCTGTAAATTGAACCAATTCTTAGCTGCCATTCTTCTTTCACAAATTTTTTCTAAGACTGAAGATTTCAGAAGCTATCATTCATATAGAACGTTTACTTGCAGTTTAAAATTATTTAAATTATTCCCCTTTGGATTTTCTAAATCGGGAAAAATATGCTTTGGTTTATTGCTCTGGTCAGCTATTTTAGTCTCTATCCTGAGGCAAACAAGAAAATGAAAGAATCTTTGTTATTTTTACCTTTTCAGCACTTGAGGAATGTTTTATTAAGGTAGAAAGCATCAACTTTGGCTTTTGTAGCTAAAAGCTGTTGACTAAAATCTGCACCTTGTTTATTTGTGCTACAGGTTCTGTGCATTATGTGAATGAGAAAGGGAAGACAAGGCACGTACTGTCCACAGACAGTCTGGTTCGAAAGCTCCTGTTGCTAGAGGAAAGAGATGTTTTACTTGTAATAACAGAGAATCTGCAGTTGTCCTTACATGCAATTTCTTCCGACGGAGAGGCAGAAGAGCTCATGAAGGTAAGAGTCATACTACAGGGTAAAGTTGCAATATTTATTCTTTTTAAGTATTTTTTTGGGTTTTTTGATTATGACTATTTTGCTTTCAAATGAATCAACTCTCATTTTTGTTTCTCAGATAATACCTTGATGAAGAAGCAAAAATAGCTCATCTAAAAGTGGAATAGAGTGATTTGTTACTGAACTTGGAAAGATGGTTTTCATCTTGTCTTCCTGTTTTTTCATAATTTTTTCATTTTGACTCTATCTTAATCCTTTTACACTTAATTTCGGTTTCTCAGTGAATTAGAGAAAAATTGGAAATTCCGGTTGTCCTGGTTGCAGAGGAGAGTGGAGCTTACCACCGTGTAGGTGCAGCTGTTATTCTATACCACCTATATCATCACTGGTTTTGGGGAGAAAACATACACACCCCAGAAGTGGGCACCATTCTGCCTTGCTCTCTCTCATGGGAAGGTTGTTGGCATCAGCCCTGCAGACTCTGTCTTCTGCCCCGCCATCCACCTTCTCCCATTTTCTGTGAGATGCAGCAACGGGACATAGTGCTGAAAGGAAAGCAGCAGAACACAGAACTGATGTGTGCTGAATGGCAGCACCAGTGGGGAGGCTCCCAGTCCAGCCAAAGGGAGCCCAGCCAAGCCCAGGCCAGCCAAGCCCATTCCAGACAAACCAAGCCAAAACAAGTGCAGCAGAATTGCAGGGAAGTGGCAGCAACCTGCAGGATTAACCCCCTGTACGGTGGAGCGGTAGAAGTGATGGTGCAAGCACTTGTGTGGAACTGAGTCCAGCAGAGCTGCAGTGTGACCCATCTTGGATGACCTAGCTTTCGGGGGGTCTGTTTACCATTGCTTTTTGTTGTCTTGGCGTGGGGGAGCAGGAGGCCTCTTGCCATACTGCCTTTGTTTGTGACGGTGTATGGGAACCTGGGGAAGTCACATGGGTGCAACTTATGGGGAGCATCCACCATTTTGGTTTTGGTCTCAGCAGCCACATAAAACTAATTTTTTTGTGGGTAAAACACCTTGTGGTTTTGGATATTTTTCTAAATTAATATTGCTGATGTTACTGTGTGTTTCTTATTCCATTGCTTTTTGCTTTCAGTAAATTATCTCAACCCATAGTCTCTGCTTGTGTCCCTTACTGGAAGGGGCAGGAGAGGGGCCATGGGTTATTTGGAGTTTAATTTTTTGCTGGTGTTAAACCACCACATTTAATTGACACCCAAGGTAAGGCTCAAGAGGATTGAGATAACTTTGATATAAGCATTTGTGTTTTGAGTAGACAACTCCCTGGTTCCAGTGTTGCTTGATCTGTTCATGTGGGTGTGATACCTAACCCTGTATATACTCCCTCATATGCGCTATGTATCCACTACGGTGATCTCTTTCAAAGCAGGGAGGAGGATCAAGATTGCTGTACTCTGCGATATGAGTTTATGAAGTGATAACATCAAAGGCCATGGGGGTCATTTGTGATGTGTATTCAGTGTTGTTGTCCTGTCTTGGCCTTGCCTCTTACCTGTGAGGATTCATTAATAATCATACCCAGCCTGTGGGGGGAAGAGGAAAGGATGATTTTCCCCAGCCATTTATCCTCTTCTCCTCCTTCAGGTCTGCTACAACAGCTTTTGAGAATTTTGAATTCTCTTTGGGTGTTAAGGGAAGCATGCCCTTCATTGATGTGTCTACTATGTCTCCTCTGTACAGTCTATACCATGTTAAGATTCAGGACAGAGATTTCTGGGGAAGTTGTCCAGAGACATGTCCCAGGATGGACAGACATTAGTGGTGTGGCATGTGGGAGAAAATGGGCCAACTTTTGAAAGAGTATTCTACTTCTGGTTCAGAAGTTCACCCCTGGACAACTACATGGCCCTGATAAAGTGGCAGGATGTTTGAAAGAAAATTGCTGTGGCAGTTCCAGAGAGGTGTGAAGTTATGGAATGTGCTGGACCCTGGCTACTATTTACTGGACACTGCTTATTTATATACAGCACCCTCAGAGGGATGAGGAGGAAAGCAGAGCAACAGGCTCCATGGCCATTCAAACTGCAGCTGGAGTTCAAGAACAACCTGTGCTAGGAGCAGCTGCCCATATTCAGAAGAAGAAATCCAAGTCCAAGACCAAATCAGTTCATGTAGTGAGTGATGAAGAGGAAGCAGGGCCCTCACAACAGGAGAAAGAGGCAGGGCCAGAGATAATTACCCAGTCCCTATTCCTATGTGAGCTGTGAGACATGTGAAAAGGTTTCAGCCTCCAGTCAGGTGAGGCCCCAGTGACCCGGCTGCTCTGATGCTGGGCTGTTGTGGCCCATTATATGAAATTAGATGGTAGTGACACTTTGCAACTGGAATCTGTGTCCTGGGATGCAATTATTGACCAGGGGATTGGGAAAAGGCCAGAAACTCTCAGCCTCTGGATGCAACTCCTGTCAAATGTGAGGGAAAGGTTTCCTTGGAAAGATGACCTTTTAGTGCATTGAGACAAGTGGAACACCATGGAGCAAGGTATCTAGTACCTGAATTAGCTGTGCTGAAGGTAATATTTTCAAATAACAAGCAATTCCCTACTAATCCAGATGACATCCAGTGTTTGCAAAACATGGCGGAAGTTCCTACAGAGCGTGCCAGTGTCATATGCCAGCTCATTAGGGAGTGATGCCATGGAAGGAAGGAGAACAAAACGTGGGCAATTTGATTACCAAACCCCAGATATATCTCCACCCCGCTTTGGGCCTCTGTCTCCTCAGTGGCAAGACTTGACAGAGGATCTCCAGTAATTAAAAGAGGAAGTTAAAGAGGAAAATCGCACCCTGCCCTATACTATACAAAATGCTGCTTGTGGGTACACCCCAAACCTTCACTTTCCTAAGATTTTTTTTTTCTTTTTATCCAAGACAGAAAAAGATTGGACACTTGTGTATTACAGGAGTGTCCATTTCTTACTGATCATTACTTATGTTTGACTAGAAGTAAGATTTGGTATTTCACATTTTAAAGCAATCTTTACTAAATTCTAGAAGATCTAGTGCAAGAGTAAAGTACTGCTCCTTATCTTCTTAATAAACCCACTACAAGGTTTCTTTTATTAAATTTATACATTGCAGTCTTGATGCATTTTGTGGTGATCACTGTCTGAATTCACTGTCTAAATATGTCTGTCTGAATTGACAGATAGGTCTAGTTATTTTTATATTTTTACTTAGCCAAATTATGCGGTTCAGATGCTTACTGTCCTTCAGCATGTTCCTCCCACCTTCTGTAAATTTATTTATGTGCTTATGGTTAACAGGTGAAGTTGAGTGGGAAGACTGGTCATTCTGCAGACATGATTTTAATAGACCATAGCCTGGTTGTTACAGCACTAGGTGAGACAGTCATCAGGTAAGAATGAGAGTTGTTCTGGCTGCCCCTGAGAAGGGCCAGCTAAAAGTTACAGCCTGCAATGAACTGAATATTTTGCTGAAATGTTGGTTGGGGTTTTTTTACCAATAATGAAATACTCATAGTATTTCCTAATTTTGTTTGTCAAAATAAGTAGAGAAATGAAATGAAAAATTGTTTTCTCAAGGACAGAAACTAATTTGGTATGGCATGCTTTCTTTCTAAGTATTTTATTTTGTCAGACAGTGCTACCCAAATCTGTTCCTTCCCTGAGTGCTGTTACTGATTTCTTCTGAAAATAAATCCAGTTGAGGGTTTTGCATGAAAATACAGCCCCTTTGCTGTTCTTGCCAATGTTACTGTCAGATCCTTAGGATACTCATAACATCAGCAACCAGAAAAAAAGTGCTTACTTTTCAGGATGTTTCTGTTACTGTAATATAAGACAAGTATTTAAATTACTTCTATCCCTAATCCTTTAAAGTATGTTGCTTTGCCATGTTGTTATGAAATTGTGTTCTGTAGTTTTACCTTTTTGCAATCTTTTCTTCCTTGTCTTTACTATGACCTGGTCTACTTGTTTCCTCTAACCTTTTGGGAGGGTGGGAATGTTCCATTAATATCAGTAGCACCCTGTATTGAACCTCTGTCTGCTACTATCAGACAGAATCTTTTGTTAATTTTGTGAGAATGCAATAAAGACCAAGTATCAAGAAGGAATAGTTTCATGGCAATATTTAGTTCTAGAAAATAAATCTGGAATCCAAAGGACTACTAGTTAACCAAGGAACATTCTTAAAATAGAGGAGGAAGCATAATTAGGGATGAAGAAAATTGCAACTAGCCCTTACTTTTTTCTTTTTTCTTAAAGCTGCATTTGCTTCTGACTTCTTTCTTCATAGGAGAATATCCCGAAACATGCTGCAGATTAAAAAGTCAAAGGAAAAGGAAGGAGATTGTTAAGAAATTCACACTCCAGAGGCAGCTGCTGAAAATTTAATTTTAAAAATTAAATTATCTAGGTATTATGGAAATAGTAAATTAATGCCATGTACAGCATCCTATTGACTGTGTTTGGCAAGACACCTGGAAAGAAAAGCATTGTTAACACTCTTGTTTTGTGTGCCTTAGGTTCTGGGATTTGGATCGAGATGAGAACTATGTGCTCTCCCTAGATGTGCAATTTGGCTTTGAGGGGGGAGAATGTATTAACTGTGTGTCTTACTGCAGTGCTAAAGGTGAGAAATAACATGGCAGCTATGATCTCTGGTCCTAAACCTTGTCAAACCTCAGCTTTCCATGCTCTGTAATAATTTCAGTATGTTTGTCTTGTGACTGAGGATGTGATGTAGAAGATTTTAGTTTGGATCACAAATGTGCCTTTAAAGGTGCAGGGAGATCATTTGATACTCAACTACACTTGGACTCACTGTGGAGTTGTCTCATGGCACATGAGCTGGATTCCCTTCGATACAAGTACCCCTGGAGAACACCTACTGCGCTCCAGCATGTTTTGGACATTCAGTCTACAAGCCTGTGCTGCAGCTAATGTAAAATAGAACTTAGCAGCATGTATTGTGAGGATGCCAGGTCCTTACAATAGATCCTTTCTACAGAGCTACTCCTGGGCACCACCTTGTTTGCCAGTGTAGGCACAGCTGATGTCTGCTGGAATGGTTTTCAGTGGTCAGTTGCCCAAGGTGACTACAAAACCAGCTATTTAAAAATAAACACAAGCCATAGGAGGAACGGCTGAGGTCACTTGGTTTTTTCATCCTGGAGGAGACTGAGAGGACCATCCATAGGGCAGCTTCCTCACAGGGAAGGGGCAGATCTGATCTCTGGTTTCTGTGAGCAGTGACAGGACCCGAGGGAACAGCTGTAGCTGTGTCTAGCGAGGGGAGGGTTAGACTGGATATCAGGAAAAGCTTCTTCCCCCAGAGGGTGGTTGGGCACTGAACAGGCTCCCCAGGGAAGTGGGGACAACCCCAAGGCTGCCAGAGGTAAAGGAGTGTTTGGACAACACTCTCAGGCACATGTTGGGATTCCTGAGACTGTCCTGCGCAGGGCCAGGAGCTGGACTGGATGGCCCTTGGGGTCTCTTCCAGCTCAGGATATTCAATGGTTCTATATTCTAAGAAAAGGTTAAAATGAAGTAATTATCTGATACATTTAGAAAATAACTTCATTTGGTAGCTTAAAAGATGCACCTTGCCACGTGGAACTTCCCCCATTGTTTCTTCAGAAAAGTTCTCCAGTACAGGACTAGGATATTGGTTTGCAGTGAGGCAAGAAATGCTGCTGCTGGAAGCAGCATGCTTCTTAGAACTCGAGAACCAGAGTTCGCTGCCTGTTACATTGTCTGATGTGTGTTTGTTTTTCTGAAGTCCAAGGTGAAATGCCTGAAATGTTTGTGAATGGCAGGTCTCTTGGCAGCTGGAACTAGCAAGGGGAGAGTAGCAATGTGGAACAAAGTAGCAGGATCTGATCAGAGCACATGGGTTTCGGAGGGCAAGGAGAAGTGGAAGTTCCAGGCATCTACAGAACTTGAAGGAAATGTCACTCAGATAAAGGTAAGAAAGGGAAGAGCTTCCTTAAATGTTAGTGGGACTTCACAAACCTTAGATGAATAGACCGTCTTTGTGAAACAGATGAACATGATCTCTATCATATGAATATGTGTTCCAGCAGAGGCTGGTCCTTCTTCAGGAAGAAGTAGGAGGAAAACGCCTGAGAATCAAGTAACTTTTAAAATTGAATTGGGCAGAAATACTCCCTGTTTGTAGCTAGTCTCTCTGTCATATGGCTCCTTGGCAAACCCTTTGGATTCAGCTCCCTGAAATTATTTTCTGAAAAAAAAAATTATCAGGAATGTCAGTTTTACATACATTTATTAAAATAGCAAGAAAATCTGAAATGAATTATTTTAATCATTAATCTTTTTTTTCTGTTTGTCACTTTCTCAATGTAAAGTTTAATCTCACTGGTAGCTGTAAAAATAAAAAGACGTATTTACAACCAAATATTCTTTGGTGAGACATGCCATCTAGAAGGGAATGCTACATATTTTAATATTTTGTCTGTTAAGTGTCAGGATGCAGCATTTTTATTTATTTGGAATATTTTCACTTGTCACAATGAGGTTAAACACTGTCATTCTACAGTAATAGCATTTTGCTATATGCAGAAGAGAAATGCTGAGTGTAACAATCATAGATTTAAACTTTAAAAGTTTTATATTAATGAACAGCTTTCTTTGCCACCAGCACTCTGCTAAAGGGCAAAGCTTGTGCTTTAGATTCTTCAGCATCTTTGGTTGTTGGGTTTTATACCATATTATTAAGTTTTTTCAATTTTTGAGTGTTTCTGTTATACTTTACATTATTCTGTTGCTGTGCTTCATACATGAGAACAATCCCCATTATTTTTTATAAGGAAAGAAAATCAAATATATCTGATGACTTTCAAGAGAAAGTAATTTTATACTTGCTATTATTCTATTTTCTCATAAGAGTGGAAATATTTAAAAAGCAATGGCGTTTGCTTGCTCTGTGTTGGTATAGAGCAAGGGTCTGTAATACCATCCTACTCACAGAGTTAAAACAGAAGTGCTGTGAAAATGGAGAATACAAGTGTTTTATTAACAAGCTTCAGTAACAAAAGGTCCAGGATATAGAAAATAATGTGTGCCATAAGTATCTCATACATCTACTAATAAATTGAGGGAAGGGAAGAGATATAGGTGATTGTGTCAACTTTCCCATTCAAGTTGTTTCCAGATAACAGGATACGGAGCACTGTCCAGAAATAGTGTGTTGTTCCCAATGTTTGGGAGCATAAACAAAAGCATTGCCAAACAGTCATCAGTAATCATGATTTATCTCATCAAGATGTCTTTAATTATGGAAATTTTAGATTATTTTAAATCCTGCACTTCAAAATAATTTCTAAAAGATAAAAAAATTGTTACATGTGAAATCTTCTGATATTTCCTGTAAAAGCCTTTTCTTATTTTCCCATGAAAAAGTCAGAATTTAACCTGTTGATCTGGGTGAGGTCAAGGGGCAGCAATAACTTCATTTGACTCCATGCGAACTTTATTCAACCTGATCTGATGGCTTCGAAAGAGCTGGGGTGGGAAATGCTGTCTAGCTCAGCTGTTCTACAGTGTAGGATCCCCTAAATTGTAGCCAAGGGTCCTTAAACAGAAAAACAAACAAAAAACGCCCTTGAAAATAGCTTTATTTCTTAAATCATTCTCTGTGTGTAGAAAAGGGCAACGGATCTGGGGAAGAGTCTGAAGCACAAGTCTAATGAGGAGCAGCTGAGGGAGCTGGGGGGTCTCAGCCTGGAGAAAAGGAGGCTCAGGGGGGACCTTCTCACTCTCCACAACTCCCTGATAGGAGCAGGTAGCTGGGAGGAAGTCAGGCTCTGCTCCCAGGGAACAAGGGACAGGAGGAGAGGAAACAGCCACAAGCTGTGCCCAGGGAGGTTCAGATTGGATATTAGGGAAAATACCTTCCCTGAAAGTGTGGCCAGGCACTGGAATGGGCTGCCCAGGGCAATGGTGGAGTCACTATTGAATTGCCCCAAGCCGGGCCAGGAGACACTTCAGAGACAGAGTCAGAGAAGTGGGTATTTGCTTTATTCGCCGCACCGGGTGTGTCGTGGATTGCTCCTCTAGCAATACACACCTCGGCACTTCCTATAGCACAATATTATGGGTAAAATTCATGAATATTCATCACATTCCTTGGGATAGGAGTGGTTATACAAATTACTTCTCAGAAGTCATTAATATCATTAGCATAGGTGTCACGCATGTGCAGTGTATCCTGGTGGTTGCACTGAGGAAGGCTCATCTTCCTCGGGGGTCTTTTTGATGAAGGCTAGTAGTCTACCTCACAATGCACTTTTCACCTTTCTTTCTGGAGCATGTGTGGTCCTTTGTAGAGTGATTCAGCAGTTTCTGAGATGATCCTTGTCCCCTCTGTCTTGACAAGATTAGGGCAAATTCGGCTTCTTAGGTTTTGTAATTAACATTTGCTGTCTCCTAATAGTTAACTGTGCTTACATGAGTTAGCTATTGATCACCTCTTTCTCACCATCCTGGGTAGCGTTCAAAAGTTGTGAGGATGTGGCAGCTGGGAATGTGGTTTAGTGTGAACATAGTGGTAGTGCTGGGTTGACGATTGGACTTGATCTTTGAGGTCTTTTCCAAACTTTGTGTTTTTATGATTCTATGGTTCTATAACCTTCATAGAATAAATTGAGAAAGAGTTAGCTGGAACATGGAGATTCTTCCAGGAGAAATAGAGAAGTGTGCATTTGGACTTCTATATTTATACATGTATTTAGCTTGCTTTGCTAGGGTATTTGAGCTACATTAACTGAAAGGGCTGTCAAGGCTGCTGAAAGAATATTGTCATGTCCTGGTTCTGTCCAGGACAGGGTTAATTTTTGCAGTAGCCAGGAAAGGGTATGGGCAGGACTCCAAAGGGCTGTATTGGTTTGAAAACAAACCAGTGGGAGATCGCAAGTCAGAATAAAATTCAATAGGAAAAATTAAAAATAAGTGAAATAATACAAGGAAAAGCACTGACAAAGTCAGATACAACCTGACACCCTGTTAGGGTGGTGGTAGCAGCCCAAACAAAGTAGCTCAGTTGAAGCGGTGATTCAGCAGTGATTCAGCAGTCTGGTCTCCAGCTGAAGGTCCAGTGGTAGCTCTTGTCCTCTGGGAAGCCAGTAGACAGGGCTGCCTGTGGTGTTTGCAATCTCAGCTTATATTCAGGATGGAATGCTTGTCTCCTCCCCCTGGGCGGAGCATCTCACAATGGGATGATGTAATTTTGTCAGTCATGTGGTAAGGCCTTGATTGGCCATTCACACAATATTGTCCGGAACGGGTCATCTATGAGTCATGTGGCAAAACCCATTAACAGAAGATAGTCTGGAGGGTGGAGGCAAGCAACACCACCCACCTGGTTTCAACAGTTCATGTAGATGGTAATAGAATACACTGCAACCCAGGACAAGGGCTCAAATCCGGATCCGGGTTGGGGTAGGTGGCTTTGGTCAGGATGCATGTGAATCACTCACCTCTCTCTTGTATGCTTTTGTCATTAATATTGCTACTGTTACTTTTCTTATCTCATTGCTGTTTCCGGTAGATTGTTCTTAACACGTGATCTTTACCTTTTGTGCCTCCAATTCTCCTCCCCCAACACAGCAGGGAGGGGGGAGTGAGTGAGTGGTGCATAGTGTCGGTGTGAACACTAAATTGGCAAATACCTTTCTTACCACAACAGGTAATCAAAAAGAAACTGTTCATGCACCTTGCTTTCACACTTTGCAGGGTTACTAAACCCTTTAAATACATGATGCTCTCTTGCAGCAGTAAATGTAAGGTGGTGCAATATCATCTTAGGAAAAAAAAGTAGGCTTAATTTATAAAAACAGCTCTTCTACTTAGACTAAGGGAGTCTGAGTAGCTGGGTGTTAGTGGTTAAGTTTTCTCAAAGGAGTTTCTTCCCATTTGTTGTCAAGGAAGTGAAACGGGGGCAGCTTCCTATGTAAAATGGCAGAGATTAAGATACAAAAAGAATGGCCAAGTACCTTGACATACCAATGAAATGGCTTTGGAGGAGGGGAATGTTTTTTTTTTTACAGTCTCTTAGCTGATGCAAGTGCAGTCTTTGCCCTGCTTGGAGGGGAGACAGGTTTGCTTTTTGGTGCTGGAATTCTCCTGTCCAGGGGTTCAGTGCTGCTCTGAAGTTCTCTTTGCTGCCTGTTGGTAAGCCTGCTGCTTGCAGGAGCTGCCGGTTGACAGGGACTTTTCAGCACTCACCATTGCCGGGAGACCTTCACCATCTGCGTGGGTGTTTCAGGGGAAAACCAGGCCCCCCACCCCCTTTCTGTCTCCAGAGACAGAGTCCCAGCTGCTGGTTGACTGGAACCTCAGCTGCCATCACCACGGTACTGCACTGGACATGTGAGAGCATGGGGAAACCGAAGCGCCCCCATCTCTCTCTCCCCAAGGCCGCCCTTAACCCCTAGGGAGGCTCAGGGCTCTCACCGGAGCGTTCCCCGGATCTGCGGGGAGCCACTGCAGCCCCTCTGCCTTGCCCACCTGCGCTGCCTGCCAGCTATGGATGTCACTACACCAAAGAGGAAATTGCTTAATGGCTGGGAAAACTGTAACTGGGGTTTTTTGTTGTTTTTTGTTTGTTCTGGTTTATATATCTATTTTCTAGTAAAGAACTGTTATTCCTTTTCCCATATTTTTGCCTGGAAGCCCTGTATTTTTGAAGTTATAATAATTTGGAGGGAGGGGGCCATCTTTCCATTCCAGAAAGGTTCCCACCTTTCTTGGCAGACATCTTTTAAACCAGGACATTAATTGATGACCAGTGTGGGGCCCAAGGGCATCGAGAGGAAAAAGTGAAAAGAGAATTACAATTCTTGGGTAACCCATTTGTGTACTGGATATAGAAACCTGGTTTGGCTGGCATATGATCATGGCTTCCTGTTTACAGGTCATTATTTAAGCATGGGTCCCATAACTAAGGCCATTGTGGCTGTTATCCAGTTTGTAGAATGGGTCAATGAGGTGAGGAATTCAGTCCTTGTAAACTTCTGGAATGTGGGCACAAGGCTATATAACTATCACAGACTAAGTTCCTATCTTTGGGATTTCCTTAATAATGGTACCTATTTGTGAGGAAGCAACACAGGGGGGAGTTTTCCAACCCTTCACCCATTTCTTTGGGCCTAGAACAACAACTTCTGAAGAGGTAATTCCCCTAGAAGTTAAAGATACTATATACTTTTTAATGTTTTTGCTATGTTTATTCAGTAAGGTCCATTCACCCACCATTCAGAGACAGGGTGAGGTTACCTTGTCTAACTGTCCCAAAACCTGCCACAGAGGTGGGGGACACTACCCAGCAGAACCACCTGCAGTCAGAGGGAATAGTGCAGCAGAGGTGGATATCCAGAAGATAGCCATAGGATATTCCGAGGTGGATAGAGCAGCACTGGAACAAACTGACATTACAACCGTCCAGGTTCCAGCTAAACCACAAGGGCAGCCACAGCCAGCAGCAATCACCCCTTTGCAAAAGAGGAAGTATAAAACCAGTTCAGTGTGCCCAGCTAATGATGATGAGGTACCAGGGCCCTCACAACCAGTGGAGGAGCCGGAGCCTGAGATCATCAGTGAGTCCCTGTCGTTTGACAGTCTCCGCAGTCTGTGAAAAGACATTACACGGCAGGGGGGCGAGGCTTTTTTGGCTTGGTTGATTCGAGTTTGGGACCCTGTTTGGTATAGGCATGCAACTGGATGGTACCAAAGCAAGGTTTTTGGGATCCTTGGCCCAGGATGTGACCATTGAGCAGGCGTTTCTGAAGAAGCCAGGACCCTTTTCTTTCCGGGAGAGGCTTCTAGCAAGTGTAACAGAGAGGTTTGCTTACAGGGGCAGACTGCAGGAGCACCATCATAGAAAACCGTGGAAGACCATGGAAGAAAGATCCAATGCCTGAGAGAAATGGCAGTGTTGGAGGTACTTTTTGGAAGGGATGGACAACATGATAACAACCGTAACAGGGTCAGGTGCACAGTGCAAATGTGTTGGAGCCTTGCACATCAGGGGTGATCTGAACACTCCGGTTTAATGGCAAACATGCATCTCAGGGGCAACCAAGAGACAATGGGCTCTGTAGCAAGTAAACTTAGGAGTTACAAGAGCATGGTCCAAGGCCTGATGCAGACCCACATCTCTGCTGTAGAGACATTGGTTGAGAGTCTCAAGGATGACAGTAAAAAACTCGGAGAGGAGATTAGGGAGAGGTGTTTACCTGTGGCACCAGTACAAACCAGAGCCTTCGAAGTCAGAGCCAGATGCCCCCCAGACAAAGAGCTGGTATGCCCCACAAACTGTCTTGTGGTATTTCCTACTTGACTATGGAGAAGACATGAGACAGTGGGACAGGAAACCTACCTGTGTCCTGGCAGCCTGAATACAAGAACTGAAGGAGAAAGGAAAAGGGAAGTTGGTGAGAGTAAATGAAGTGCCAGTTTCCTGTGGGCAAGGATCTGACCCACTGGAAGGTACCTCGTATATGTATTCACAAGAACCAGTATTAGAGGGATCCTGCCTCTAGCCAGGTAGGGGCACCGGGGGATGACCCTGTCTACTGGACTGTGTGGATCCGATGGCCTGGCGCGTCAAACCCACAAGAATACAAGGCTTTGGTTGACACTAGTACTCAATGTATGTTAATGCCATCAGGATGTGTGGAGTCACAAACAATCTTCATTTCTGGGATGACAGGGCGTTCTCAAGAGCTGAGGGTGTTGGAAGCTGAAGTGAGCTTAACTGGGAAGGACTGGTAGAAGTAACCCATTATAACTGGCCCAGATGCCCCATGTATTGTGGGCATTGACTACCTTAAGAATGGATACTTCAAAGACCCAAGAGGACATTGATGGGCTTTTGGAATTGCTGCTGTGGAGACAGAAAGAATTAAGCAGCTAAACACCTTGCCTGAACCGTGAGAAAATCCTTCTGTGGTAGGACTTTTGAAGGTAGATGAACAGCAAGTACCGATTGCCACTTCAACAGTGCATCACTGGCAGTACCAAACAAATCAAGATGCCATGATCCCCATTCACAAGATGATCCATGAGCTGGAGATCCAAGGAGTGTTGAGCAAGGCCCACTCAGCCTTTGGCCCCATTTGGCCTGTGCGCTAGTCTGGTGGGAAATGGGGATTGAGAGTGGACTGTCATATCTTGAATGAAGTTACACCATCACTGAGTGCTACTGTGCTGGACATGCTGGAGCTCCGGTAGGAGCTGGAGTCCAAGGCAGCAAAGTGGTGCCACTATTGACATTGCCAATGCATTTTTCTCCATTCCTCTGGCAGCAGAGTGCAGGCCTCGGTTTGCCTTCACCTGGAGGGGCATGCAGGACACCTGGAACCGATTGCCCCAGGGGTGGAAGCACAGCCCCACTATCTGCCATGGACTGATCCAGACCGCACTGGAGAAGGATGAGGCTCCTGAACATCTGCAATACATTGATGACATCATTGTGTTGGGGAACAAGGCAGCAGAAGTGTTTGAGAAAGGAGAGAAAATCATCCAGATTCTCCTGGAAGCTGGTTTTGTCATCAAAAAGAGCAAAGTCAAGGGACCTGCCCGAGAGATCCAGTTCCTAGGGGTAAAGTGGTAAGATGGATGGCGCCAGATACCCACCAATGTCATCAACAAGATGAAAGTGATGTCTCCGCTGACCAGCAAGAAGGAAGTGCAAGCTTTCCTAGGCGCTATAGGTTTCTGGAGAATGCATATCCCAGAGTACAGCCAGATTGTGAGCCCTCTCTGCCTGGTTACCTGCAAGAAGAACGATTTCCATTGGGGTCCTGAACAACAGCAAGCCTTCGCCCAGATCAAGCAGGGGACTGCTCATGTGGTAGCCCTTGGCCCAGTCAGGACAGGACCAGAGGTGAAGAACGTACTCTACTCTGCAGCTGGGAACAATGGTCTTTCCTGGAGCCTCTGGCAGAAGATGCCTGGTGAGACTCAGGGCTGGCCACTTGGATTCTGGAGCCAAAGTTACAGAGGGTCTGAAGCCAACTGCACCCCAAGAGAGGAGATCCTGGCAGCCTATGAAGGAGTTCAGGCCGCCTCAAGAGGTGACTGGCACAGAGGCACAACTCCTCCTTGCACCCTGACTGCGAGGTCTGAGGTGGATGTTCAAAGGAAAGGTTCCCTCTACCCACCACACCACCAATGCCATATGGAGTTAGTGGATTGCCTTGATTACACAGCGCACCTGTACTGGAAACTCAAATCACTCTGGGATCTTGGAAATAATTACGAATTGGCCTGAAGGTGAGGACTTTGTTCTGACAGATGAAGAGGAGCAGGAACAGGTGACATATGCTGAGGTAGCTCCACTGTACAACCAATGCCAACATAAGAAACACATCACGCTCTTTTCACTGATGGTTCCTGTCGCATTGTAGGAATGAACTGAAAATGGAAAGCAGCTGTATGGAGCCCCATGCAACAAGTTACAGAAGCTACAAAGGAGAAGATGGATTGAGCCAGTTTGCGCAACTCAAAGCTGTCCAGTTGGCCCTGGACATTGCTGAATGAGGGAAGTGGCCAAAGATTTACCTCTACACTGATTCATGGATGGTAGCCAATGCTGTGTGGGGGTGGCTGGAAAGGTGGAAAAAGGCCAACTGGCAGTGTAGGGAAAAACCAGACTGGGCTGCTGAAGAATGGCAAGACATTGCCACTTGAGTAGAGGAACTGACTGCGAAAGTCCGTCATGTGGATGCCCATGTCCCCAAGAGTCGGGCTAATGAGGAGCACTGAAACAACGAGTAGGTAGATCAGGCTGCAAAAATAGAGGTGTCACGGATAGGCTTAGATTGGCAACACAAGGGAGAGTTGTTCCTAGCTTGATGGGCCCATGATGCCTCAGGCTATCAAGGCAGAGATGCCACCTATAAGTGGGCACAAGAACGAGGGGTGGATTTAACCATGGATAGTATCTCCCAGGTTATCCATGACTGTGAGACGTGCGCTGCGATCAAGCAGGCCAAGCGGGTGAAGCTCTGTGGTATGGTGGGCGGTGGTCCAGATACAAGCCTGGCCGATTGGTTACATCACACTGCCTCAAACCCGCCAAGGCAAGTGGTCACAATGGTAGCAGCCACCACGGGATGGTTGGAAACCCGGCTTGTGCCTCATGGTACGGCCTGGAACACCATTTTGGGTCTTGAAAAGCAGGTCCTTTGGAGGCATGGTAGCACTGAGAGAATCGAGTCCGACAATGGGACTTACTTCAAGAACAGACTTATAAACACCTGAGCTAGGGAACATGACATTGAGTGGGTGTACCATATGCCTTACCATGCACCAGCTGCAGGGAAAGCGGAAAGATGCAATGGACTATTAAAAACAACATTGAAAGCAATGGGAGGTAGGACCTTCAAGCATTGAGATCTGCATTTAGCAAAGGCTACACAGTTATTTAACACGAGAGGTTCCACTAACCGAGCTGGCCCTGCCCAATCTGAACTCCAGCATACAACAGATGGGGATAAGGTTCTGGTGATGCATGACAGGTATGCTAGGAAAGACTGTTTGGATTAATTCTGCCTCGAGCAAAGGCAAACCCATTTGTAAGGTCGTCTTTGCTTAGGAACATGGTTGCACTTGGTGGGTGATGCAGAAAGATGGAGAAACATGATGACCTCAACGGGACCTTATTTTGGGGTGAACTGTCTATGACATTGTGCCTGTTTCCATATTTGCATGTATATACATATATAATTAGGATAATGCATGTATACCTATAGTTAAAAAGTCTAAGTTCAATGTAACATGTTGGTATGAAAAAAAAAATTAGGCTGTATAATGTTGGGAATTAGGTTTTCTCAAAGGAATTGCTTCCCATTTGTTGTCTTCCTGAGGCCACCATTAACCCCTGGGGAGGCTCAGGGCTCGCATCGGAACAGCCCCTCTGCCTCACTTGTGGCCATAACTACACCAAAGGGGAAATTGCTTAATGGGTGGGAAAACTTATGGTTTTGTCTTGGTTGTTGTTCTTTGTTTGTTCTGTTTTATATATATGTATAGTTTACTAGTAAAGAACTGTTATTCCTTTTCCCATATTTTTGCCTGAAAGCCCCCTATTTTCAAAGTTATAATAATTTGGAGGGAGGGGGCCATCTTTCCATTCCAGGAAGGTTCCCACCTTCCTTGGCAGACACTTGTTTTTTAAACCAGGATACCGGGTAACAAACATAATAGTTTGAATCTGTAATATTTTCCAGTCATTCCCGATAGTTTGTATTTAGATAGTAGGACTTTGTGTATGTATAAAAATATTTATTCTGTCTTTCCCCTTGGGACATTGCTGTGACAGTTCAAGAACAGAGCTGAAATAGTGTGGTTTTTCTTTTCCCATTATGTACAGTGGGGGTCCCGAAAAAACCTGCTGGCAGTGAACAACATCAGCTCTGTGGTGATCCTCAGTGAGCAGGCCATGTTGGCACATTTTCATCAGCAGGTGGCCGTGGTACAGGTGTCTCCTAACCTCTTCAATGTGATGATCTTCAGCACAGGAACCACTCACAGCCTTCGTGTTGATATGAATGCTAATGGAGTCTTTGCGACTAAGGTTAATTGGTTTGTTTTTTATTTTTCATTTATTTGCCTAATCAGTTGCCTAGTTAGGTTTATAGAGACCAAACTTCCTAAGCCTTTAAGAGAAGCCTTTTTTGTAATATTCAACTTAGTGTGTTATGAAAGTATTTTTGTAACAGTAGCAATGGTGCTGCAGTGGAACTGATTTTTTAAGAGAGAACAGGGACTCAGGAATTCTCTAGGGTGCTCACCAGAACCCATAGAACTTCTGGACAGCTAAAAGCCTTCAAACCTAATGTCCGGAGGAACTAGTAACTGGTGACTATTGTAGGGGAGTTCTTGCTGTATTATTGCATGAACTCCTCTATGTTTCCAAAAGGAACTGAATTTATATATTTATTTGGTGTTTTGTTTGTTTTAGGATGCTGTAGTATTCTGGAATGGGAAGCAAGTGGCTGTCTTTGAATGCTCAGGAGATACCTTCAGAAATGCAGGTAGGATTTAAAACATTGGTCAGAGTTGGAATGCTTTTTTTCTTCCAAAATTATATGTTCATTCATGGTAGCTGATGAACTGTAATCATAGAATCACAGAAGAGTTTGGGTTGGAAAGGACTTCAAAGCCCATCTTGTTCCAATGCCCCTGCCATAGTTTTTTCCTGGCTGGAAAAAACCCTCAGGGCTTGAGAAAAACTTTTTTCTGATGTAGCGAAATTACATTATACAGAGCCTTGTACAAAACGTGGTATGAGGCTAGAACTACTTCTTTTTATGTTTTTTTAAGTACACCATTGATGTTGACCAAGAAGAGCGATTTTTTCCTGCTTTTGTAGCTGTGGCTCCTGTTACCTTTACAGATAAGACATGGCAATGGCTATTGAAGGCTTTTCCATTTTGCTTGAGAGAAAGTGTAATCAAGGTTACGTAGTACTTACATAGGAACTGGGAAGGAGGCTTTTTGTCCCATAAATTGCTATATATAGTGCCAAGTAGAGTAAATTAGCTTTTTAAATGATTAATTCTCCCTAAATATTTCTACCTTGAGAAATAAGTGATGCAGAATTCCATCAATTCCATCCTAAATCTTGAGATTTGTCTTTTGAGAACCATTAAGTATTTTCTGCTTGTCTATATTTACTGATATATTTTATAACTTTTCCAAGCTGAATCACTGCTTTATTGCCACCAAGGTCCCAACAATCTACACCACTTCTGAAGTTACTGCAGAGCCACTGTTCTTTCAGAGATTCTGTTATCCCTCTTCAATAGCAGTTCAATGAAGGGAGAAGTGAATTCTCTTACCAGAACCTCACACTGCACTGTTTTTTTTTCCTTTCTTTCACTCCCCGTATCAACTCTTTGCCCTTCCTCTCTCACTTGTTTCCATAGACAGAGTGTAGCAACACCTGTTTACAGGGAGAGCTCCAGCTTTTGAATGTAGTGGCAGAATGGAAGAAGGCTGAAACACCAAGGAGTTGGGATTCAGTAGTGACTGACAGATAGAAAAAGGGATTTGGTGCAAGATAGTGGAAATTGAGTGCTTTAAGTTACTTCTTTTCTTTTTACAGAACATATTTATTGTAATGATGGCTTTGTTGTGATTGTTCCAGGCTCTTTCCTTTGTGACTCTCCAGTTCTGTCTGTGCATGGAGAAAATCTGTACACAGTGGAGCCATATCGTATCCAGGTCCGCACCTGGCAGGTAAGGACTGAGAAAACCATGAAGGGACAAATAGGCCTTATTGTTTTCAAAGATTGGTGTTAGAGCTTAAAAGTTAAGTGCATGATCTTTCTAAATCTATTAACTCTGCCTTGTCATAATACAATACTCAAAATAAAAAATATTTTGAGTATTTCAGCAGAAAGATCTTTGACATTTTGTATTCTTTAAAAAGTCTGCCACTCTGAACACTACTGCAGAGTAAGTAATAAGTATTTACAGACTTTAAGACAACCTAAATTGCATGCAGGTTGAAATACATATGTTACTTTCAGGAAGATGATCATACTGAATATTCTTACAAGATCATGGAGAATACCACTTGCACATTTTGTGTGAACCTTTGCAGCCTCTGCCAGTCTGTGAGAACCAAAATGAGAAATCTAATTATCAGAGTTCTATCATATATAATTTTATTTAGGAAATAAATATTATATTTTAGAGAGGGTGTGATTCATCACATAAATATACTGTATTTGTTTTTACAGCTATATATTTAGGGACCTTCAGGGACTTGATATTTCTGTATCTCTTTCACTTGGTGAAGGTTGTGTTTCTAAAGAGGATATTAATGCAGAAGGATGCCTTTAAATTTAGACTTTTTGGGAGGTTATATACGTATCTGAAACCCAGATTGCATTTTTGTGTGTATATTTTTCCAGTTTGCTCGGAGTGATTAATCTAACACAGAAGTTCAGCAGTTCATGACTCAACTTGGAGACAAAATAAGTCCCTTTTAGTGAGGCTGTGGCCACACAAACCAGGTGTTACACATTTCTTCCCAGGGCACAGTTAAGCAGCTGCTGGCGTTCTCCGAAGCAGAAGGGAATCCATGCCTCCTGGATGTCTGTGGGAATTTCCTGGCTGTGGGAACTGATCTGGCTCACATGAAAATCTTTGATCTCTCACGCAGGTATTAATAAGGCTTTTAAAACAATCTGTTTATAGTTAAGCATATATTTTGTGGGGAATCTTTAGCTGGTTTTGATTTGATGGAAAGCAACAGTCCCTTTGAATCCTGAGACAATACATTGCAGCTTATGTGAACTGATGGCTTATTTCCAAAGCAAGGGAGGAACCATGGAATAATTAGGAAAGTCATGGATTGAAGGTCATGATGATGATGATGATGATGATGATTATTTTAAAAAGAGGATACCTTGAGGGATATTTAACTGCATTTAAAAGTGCGTGGAGAATTTATGGAAGATCAAGCCAAGGGTGTCCCACGTTTCTTCTGATAACTTGAACAAGACTTGAATCTCAAAAGAGTTGAAATAAAATGAACTAGGTCTTGTATCTCCTCATAAATCAGTAAACTCGTTTCAGTGAATCTGTGGAGAAAGTGAACCTAGAACTGTGGAGGCTCTTTTCTTCCTCCTGTTTAGGTTAAGAACGAAGTTCACCTGACTTCATTCAAACTTTGCTGTACTCCCATACTGACAAACATGAAAAAGATACTGACAGGATGTTCATTTAGAAAATTCAGCTACTCATGACAAATGTAATTTTGAAGAGCTGGAAAATCTGAAGAGTGAAACAGATTCTATTCTTCTTTGCATGCTGTCACCAGAGGAATGCTAAAGTCTAGTTTAAAGCCCACTGGAAACTACCTGGGTTGGGATCAGACACATTCCACCTGGGACACAGTTTGAAGGTTATTAGATTTGGGCAGGTTGTAACTAGCATGAATATTGGATTATGATGTTTGATAGTGAGAAAAAATAGCTTCACTCATGCGTGCTATGATAAATTTTTGTATTTGGTACTGAAAATACCCCTTCTCAAATTATGACACTTTAATTTCAGGGCACCTTAGTTGGGTTAGAACAAATGTTATTACCAATAAGATTCTTTTGAGATAATAAAATATATAAATAGACCCTGCCAATGACATTTCTTTACTCCTGCTCCCCAGTGTGCTTTCTATACAGAGAACTTTTTTTATGTGATGGGCTCTATTCAACACTCATGGTACTGTTCAACTTACTCCTGTAGGAAAAGCAGGCCTCTGAATTCAAAATTCTGGTCAGATGTTCTTGCTGGATAGCCATGTTCAAGGAATCCTGTAGAAGCATTGCAGTTTATTCTTGCTGATTCATTGAGGAAAGAGTGTCCATTAACTTATCCCTGAAAGAAGGGCAGTGGCAGCAATCTTCTGGAGAGGAAGAGGCAATCTGGGGCAGTGGTGTTGTACAGTCAAAATAGTTTGCTTTTAAAAGTCTTACCCATCATATGCTAAATGTTTTGGCTGATGCATATTGCCAGTTGCTTGCCACGATATAACTGAAGTTTATTCCTTCCCACAGAGAGGCAAAAGTGCACTGCAACAGCAAGAGTTTATCCAAGCTGCTCCCTGGCCACGGAGACATTGCATCTGTGAAGTGCAATGCTAATGGCAGCAAAGTCAGCATCCTTGTCAGCAGGGTGAGGCACAGCTCTTCACTCACCATCTGGGACTTGTCCATCAGTTCATAGGCTGGAGTGGGTCAAGATTACTGAGGACATAAGATTCACTTCTCAGAAATAAACCTACCTGGTCCCAGCAGTGTACTGAGTGATGTAATAAACTGTCATGTTCCAGCATTTATTAAGGTCTCTTAAGGCTTTGTACTGTGTTGGGAACAATCCAGAAAAGGAAAGAATATTTTAGTTACAAAAGCTGCTTTGCAGCATTTCAAAGAAATCCAAGGCTGACTTGCTGGAATAGAAAAACAGCTAGGAATTTTCTGGTATTACTTAGTAAGAATGACTTTGTGTGATTACCAGAAAAGAAAGCTGAGAGCATGAAGCAGATGCGATAAACATACCTATTCTTCTTTTTGACTGCATGCTCCAGCAACCTTTGTTTCCCTGTCTTGTAGGCAGATGGGAACATCGATTCCAAGATCTGTTTCTATGATGTTGAAATGGACAAAGTTACAGTCTTTGATTTCAAGGCTGAACTGGGAGATGGTAGAGAGAACCTTTCTGCTGGACAAGGCATTGGCAAGTAAGGAGCTTTTACTTCAAGAAGCATTAATGGTGAATTTAAGATGGAAATCTGCCCTGTGGAGACAAGCACACCTTGATTCTGACATTCCTCTGCCTTGTGAAGGAGCTTGTATGAATTTAATTTTTTATTTCTAAAGAACTAAGTAACACTGGTGGATTGTATGTCCATCAAGCTGCATGCATGTCTATTCCAATAGCGTGAGCTAGGGAGGTCAAATGAAGGTCCCAGAAAGCAAGCTCAAAATAAGCAGGAGGTGGTTCTTCAGCCAACATGCAGCTGAGCCAAGGAACTCCTTGCAAAGGAAGTAGAGAAGATGAAGGAAGGGCTCATGGAGATATTGGACAAATTCATGAAAGAGAAATGCAGGAAGAGTTATTAGCAATTTGGAAGCCGTATCTAGCTAAAGAGATCTCTGAGGAGAGGATGATTTGGTGTAGGGGGTTTTATACAGAGGTGTTACATGAATGGAATCAGGATCCACACCTTTAAATAAAGAAAAACCTTGGAAAGCTGCCCTTCCTCGAAGAGTTTACATAATAGGAACTGAAAAGAGGACATTCTGAAGGTCCTTGTAGGAAAAAAAAAGTATTTTAAAGTATAATAAAAGTTGAGTTTGTGTGGGTAAAAACTCATGAGATGTCTATTTAGAACTGACGCCTTTTTGTTCATGCAAACTGTTCTGTGGGAAGTGCATTAGAAATCCTAGCAGCACAATGCAGTGAAGTAGGAATGCTTGTGAAAGTATGGTGGAATATTAGGGTACAAATTCCCGTTTGGTTTTACAATAATTTGTCTGACTGTATTTTTCTGAAGAAAAACCAGCATTGGAACTATCTGCTATGGGTATTACAAGCAAAAAAAAAGGGAATTACTCTTCTTACCACTGAAAGCCAGAAGAAACTACCCAGCGTATCAAAAACTAAGGCCAATGCAAATTTAGGGTCTTATGTCCTGGTTAGTTATGCAGCAGTGTAGTCAAGAGTAAATGAGGAAGTTGTTTCCAAGTGCAGTACCTTGTGTAGCCCAACAGAGGCCGACCCAAGCCAGGAATGTTGTTTCACTGTTTTGAGTATTAGTGTCTGTGTGAATAATCCATTTATCTGTGCTTCCTCTTAAAGGATCTTCAAATTAGAATGAGTAAATTAAGCAGAAAATGATAATAATCTACACCTCTTCTGCTTCTCTTTCCCTCCTCCTGAGGCAAAATCTAAACACTCCCAGGTTTTTTATACAAATTCTTTTTCAGTTTGCAACTTACTGATTTTGAATTCCATGGCAGGGAGAGGACTTAAGGTGTTTCTGCATCTCTTTGAATGTCTCTTTCAATTTGACCTTTAGCCCTACTCCAGTCCTCCCCACAAAGTCCACCCTTCAGTGGTGACAGCAACTGAGAACATACTTTAATGATGTCTTTGGTTTCTCTTTTAAATAATTTGACCTTTTTTTCAGAAGAATGAATACTAAGCCATTGCTAAAATAGTGTGATTCTGTTTGTCTGGAGTCTTGACATGGGTGGTACTGAAATAGTATTGAAATGCCCAAAGGAGGCAGTAAGATGTTATTTAAACTGCTGTCAGAGACTGGCTTTCCCAAGGCTGCAGGGGAAGTTCTTGTGCTTAATGTGCTGTTCCACAGTGCCTCAGAATTCTTCACATGAAGTAGCCAGGTGGTGGTCGGTCTCTTCTCCCAGGTAATAATCAATAGAACGAGAGGAAACAGCCTCAGGTTGTGGCAGGGAAGGTTTAGATTGGGTATTAGGGAAAATTTTTTTCAGGGAGAGTTGTCAGGCATTGGAAGAGGCTGGCCACAGCAGTGGTGGAATCACCATCCTGGGAAGTGTTCAAAAAATGTGGCACTTTGGGACATGGTTTAGTGGTTAACATGGTGGTGGTGCTGGGTTCAAGGTTGGACTGTGGTTTTAGAGGGCTCTTCCAATCTTAGTGATTCCATGGTTTGAAGACAGAGCTGAGGTAGTCCCTGTGTTACAGCAGCAGGCACTGAGGTAGATCGTTTGGACGGTGTTCAAGTGTTTCTGTAGGATCTGCAATCTCAGGGCAGGCAGATTTTGGGTGCCTATTTTTATAGGCAGTACCAACTTTTTTTCTACCAAAGTGCTTTATGTTCTGTCACCATTGTCAGCGTAACAGACCAAACTAAAAGTGTTTAAAATGTTAGGAGTCAGGAAAATGTATCTGGTTAATGTTCTAATATAGAGTATAAATAACAGAGCATCACCTGAGAATGATCCCTTGGCTAGAGCTTTATTTACACTCATGCACTAAGTAGGCTGGAATTACTTTGTCCCCCTTTCTGCATTTTTTCTTGTCTCTTGGTAGGTCTGTAGTGGAGTATCCAGAGTTGCACAGTCACATCCCTGCTTGCCATTTCTGGGACCAGAGTGAACCAAGACTTTTTGTATGTGAAGCAATTCCTGAAACAGGCCTCCAACTTCCAGACCAAAAGAAAAACCAGACTCAGGGCACAGTATGGTCTTTTTCATTTGTTTTATATTGTTTTACATGGAGTTTTCTCTGTCCAAGTAACAAATCATTCGTCCTTCATTAAGGATGGGTAGTACTCATTATTACATGCAAAAATGAGAAGTGAACCTTGTGTTTGGTGTCTGTGCTTCAGGCAGTCCCTCTATAGCAGCTCTCTAGTTTGGGCCAAGCTTGCATTCAGTGAAGAAGAAACACGGGATTTCTTTAGCTGAGATAGAATTTTGGGGATGACTGTAATGCAAGCTTGTATCTAGACTAAAGTTTTTCAGGTGACATTATTGGGAGGATTGATAATCTAGAAGTTTGTAACTTTAAAAATTGCTGATTTTATATCTTGAGTCTGCTTCTAGCAGCAAGAATTAACTTGATAGAATAACAGGGACACTACTTTTTAGGTGAACAGAGAAATATGCTCTTCCACCCAGTCCCTCCCATCTTCTGCTTTTCTGGAGAGACACTGCACATTTTTATGTGACTTCCCAAATTATCTGTTATGGTCTTTGTTACATTAGAAAAAAGATTTCATTTTTATTGATCAGAAATGATCTAATCAAAGATTTCTTTAATCACACCAACAATTCTTCCCGTCTTCCCCTGCTGTTGTGCTTGTAGTGCTCCTTACCACTTTGTCTGTACAGAACTGCCTATCCTGCATAAACATTTCATTGATTTGAAACATCTATGTTAATCTCAAGTTTTTGGATTTCTGCCTTATTTTAACTAAACCTCATAAAGTTAGAATAGAGAGCTCTTTGTATCTTTTGTTGGTTAAAATGACCTCAGAAGAATCATGAGAAAATCAAAGTAAAAAGGCGAAATGGGATAGCGATGTCTCAAAAGGCTTGGCTAGGGTCTTCTAGCAAAGAGAAGAACAATTCAACCTAGTATTCCTCATGTAAAAAGCTTAAAAATATTTAGCTTCTAAATAAAGTTGAAAAAAGTTACAAAAGGAATGCAACTTACTTTTTGCCCCTTATTCAACAGAACTCTTTACTCTCTGCTTATGCTTTAGGAAATGAGCAGTCTGATTAACTTCTGCTGGAAATAAATGTTATTTTAACTTGAGTCAGGTCAGTACTTAAACTGTTAGAGTAACTATTTTTGAATGGATGATATATTTCCTGGGAACTCAAAGCAATCAGTGAGCTGATAAACTTGCAGTGGGAATAACATAGCGTCTTTTAAAAAAAAGTTGAAAACAGTTGTGGCTGCCCCATCCCTGGAAGTGTTAAAGGTCAGGTTGGATGTTGGATGGGGCTTGGCGCAAGCTGGGATAGTGGAAGGTGTCCGTGCCCTGGTAGGGGGTTGGAGCTAGATAGTTTTTAACATCCCTTCCAACCCAAACCATTCTGTGATTCTGTTTCTTTGCCCTGAGCCGGATCTGTCAGAGAGATGCCTAGAGCAGCCGTCTGGCCAGGGACTTCTCTCTTTATGGTGGGTGCAGCTGGTTGCTGAGGGAGAGGTGGAGGTCCCTGTGCAGGAGGACCAGTCTAGAATGCAGAGCAAGGCGCTGGCTGCTCACTGTAGGGAGGAAGCGTGTGGCTCTGCCCTCTCCGGCAGCTGTGTGTCTGAATGTATAGGTCATACTATTGTCAAGAGAAGCGTCTGCCAAGTGAATATGGAAAATAAAAACAAAAAGAAAGAAGGATATTGCAGCATAAAAACAAAACAATGGTTTGCTTCCTTTTCCAGGTGAATGTTTGGATTATATCATTCTTCAGCACTGAAGAGCATGGCCTTTTGCTGCAGGACAGCTTTCCATTGCCTTCATCCTACCAGGTTCTTCTGGGCATAGAGGTGCCACATTACTACTTTGCAAAAAAGGTGAGGTAATCTCTAAGAATTCCTTCCCTTCCCAGAAATTCATACTTTCCACCTTATAGGGATCAAATTTAACCAAATTCAGTCTAGGGTAGGTAGAGCAACTCTAATGGCAAGGAGATGCATCACATAGAAATGTAATAAAGATAATTCTGATGCAGATGAACTTGGCAGAACTGTGGAGTTTGTAATGGGAAGGCTTTTCATGGGTATTGCAAACTGAATGCGACATACAAGTGTAGGAGAAACAGGAATTACCAAGTAATGCAACTGAAAAAAGGATGTGAAAAAAATTATGCTTTGTCTAGTCAATGTGCCTATTGCAATTACAAGAGGGGTGTGTGTGTGAGCTTTATGTGGGCCTTAAGAGTGGACATTTCGTACTGGCTTTGGCAGAAGCATCCCACTTCCTTGCTGGAATGGAGCTTAATCTCCAAGAATACCTAAAAGAGCAAGAATAGTCATCTTGCACTATCAACAAGTGCCTGTGTGCTGCAAGTGCCAGGAATGCAGGCTCTAACTTCTAAAACTTGAATTTCAGTCCAAAATTCCTTGCATCTCAGGTAAATAATACCCTGCATAATTCCATGCATACTGGGCGAGCTGCAGCCTTTCACCTACAAATTGGTTTCTGGTGAAGCTCTGACCTGAGTTTCCTGGTGCCTCTTGGGATGATGATTTGCTCTGTTGCTGTCTTATAGGGGGAGTGTAACAGAGCCCATTCATTATACAAAGGTATTTAGTTTTGTAAAATCTACAAGAAATTAATATGAATGAGACTCTAATCCTCATGTAGTTTGGGAGCACTATTAGACATGGAGAATGTGTCTACTTATTATGTTAATTTTCAGAGCAGGACTTTGCAATTCATCCCTTTCAAAGCACTCACTGCCTGCTGTCAGTCTTCCTATGCAGACTGAGCTTTTAGAGTTGTACTGTGTTTTATTTTTCTTTTTTCCTTAAATTGAAAGGTCAAATGTGATATGCTGCATTTTCCATTCTTTCTTTTTAACAGTCCTCCATCATATCTCATGCTATTTTACTATGATATTATGTTTCCTTTTTTTTTTTTTTTTTTGACTCTGTATGGATTATTGCTGCCATTAGTTGTGTTTTCGGAGGGGATGTGTCTATAAACCTGTAAGTATCTGCATTGCTTTGGTCCTCTTCCTTCATCTTCTGCTGCTCTCTCTTGTTTCCATTTTCTTGGTCGGTGATTGTCTCTTCATGACAAAGTCAATTTTTACATCACTTGTATTCATTTGGGAAACCTAATTTAGTATAAGAGCAGAGTCTGCTTTAAATACAGCAAATCAAATTGATGCGACAAGCCTTTTTGACCAAGTTTCATTCCAGGGTTTCTCCTTATTCACTATAATGCCTTTACTGTTCTGGTTCCAGAAATTCCTCAAGTTCTAGTCAAACACATTTGCACTTTTGATTTCTGTCTTTTACTGTACCCAGGACTCCCACTGTATTATAATATAATACTATTTTTTTATTGGCTTCTGTATACCTTAAAATTTAGTTATCATATGTAACTATACAATTGGGGTAGAGTGTACATGGACTTTGGCATCCTTCATGACTCAGATGATCGTCCCCTGTGCTTGGCTTGGGAAAGTTTCGCTGTTGCTCTCCAGACATTTGACATTGAGGACTGAGACTTCATTGTTTTTCTGCATAATGATTGAATTGCTTTGAGCTGCCTTTCAGTGAGTGGTGAAATTATCCCTGAAGCTTTAGAACTGTTAGGGGAAGGATTTGAACCTGAGCTTCAGTATTCATAAGATTTACATGAAGGCAAGGCTAAAAGAATTGGGTCTGTATAGTTAACTTTCAGAACACCAGAATAATATTTGAGAAGAGACTAAACTTGGAGAAACGCTTATCTGAAATATTCAGAAATCTGGGAGCTTAACAGTTGCTATTATAGTAGTACTACTACTAATATACATAGATACATATATATATACATGTATAAATATATAAAAATAGTAATGACTGTAATAAAAGGAGGTTGCCTTTCTGTGGTATAATATCAATCTCCAGTGATCACTGACATGCTGTGATTGTTCACTGCAATATGCTAATCTCTTCTATGACGTTCCATATTTTGTGGCATTTTTTAGGAAGTTCTGAAGCTTCGCAACTATTGCCACTATTGATCATGGTCCTGCAGATATAAAAAACTTGGGCTGTGATGGGAATAGTGTAATTAATTACATGTACAAAGGAATAAGTTGCAACCTGCTTGATACCTATATTGACAACCTTCTCATTTTAGCTGGGAGAAGCTGAGAAGGGAGCATCAGAGTCTGGCTCAGGAACAGTCTCTCAGATGGTTGCAAGGAGACCCATGAGAGATTTCATTGGATTGGGAGACTGTGACAAGACCACCCAGGATGCCATGCTGAACTTCAGCTACTATCTGACTGCTGGAGACATGGATGAGGCCTTCAAATCCATCAAGCTGATAAAAAGGTATCAGAAGTATTTGTATGTATTTCTTCATGGGTGCAGTTTATTTTTGTTGAAAGTTTGCATGAAGTTTAGATCCTCCTAGATTCTCTTTACCTTTTCCCTCTCTGATTTAATTCTCCTGTTCATTTTTAACCAGATGAAACATCTTTGTCTCACAGACATTTTTATGCATTCTCTGCTCATTCTTGGTCTATAATACATTGTGGATTCTTTTTTACTAAAAGAGAAAGAATTACTGATAACCAGTAACCTTATTGTGTGTCTGAATGGCAAAAATGTTGTCACTAGAAGAAAATGCACATTCACAATTTTATTTATACATCTAAAATAATCACAGCAATACCGAGTGTTACAGATTTACTGACCACATAGCTGTTTTTTAAATTCACATGTACATTATTATAATATGGATATTGCAATATTAGAGGAAATCATATAATGTCTCTTAAATACTCTAATATTTTATTTTAAAAACCCTTGCATTTAATCATAGCATATTATTTCTGGAATTCTTTTTTTCCCAGAAATTATTGCAGGCAGATGAATACTAATCTTACTTGGTTTTTACAAACCTACTGCTAGAAGAAACTCTTTGTCAGCTTTATGGTATTTCCACTGACAGTCTAGAGCACTGCAGTTGTTCTAGAGCATCAGTCTCTGCAGAGCATTGCTCATTTGGAACGTGGTACAAAGCAGCAGTTGGGGTTGAGTTTCTTATCACATCCAAACTGAGTGCAGAACAGAGCTCAAGAGCCAGCTTGATGATCACATTTTAACAAAGTGTGGAAATAGTGATAAAGAAGCAAAGCAGTGTACTCAGCTGGGAGCAACACAGCAGTCCTAAGGAATTTGGAACATTCACAGCTCATGGTCCCTCAAACCTATTACTAATTCGCTCAGAGCAGCATCCTGAGAGCACTTACACACCTGTCATTGCCTCAGGTTCCTGTATCCCATGTATTCCTGCATAATAGTTTTTGATGTGTTGTTTTTCTTTCTGAAAATTATGTGCATATGACTTTTGTGAGGCCATGTGCTTCTCAGGGTAAGGCTTATAAACATTATACCTAATTCTAAAGGTATTAATTTTTCACTCCATTACTATATTATCAGGTAGGTTGTTTTTAAATCTCATAATCCTGAAGTCCTGTATATTTGTCTTATTTTCCAGTCTGGATGCTTTAGTGGCAGCTCTATTCTCCAATATTTCCTATGTTATGTGCCTCTGAGCATTGCTGGGCAGAGTTGGTGTCCTGCCATAGCATTCGAATGTCACAGCAAATGTAACTAGCTGGAGAGAAAAGAAACCAAATTGGGCTGGAATATCTCTTCCTATTAATAGTTCCCAACAATGTAAGTTAATCATATCTCTGATTATTAGGGAGTTCAAGTAGCCTCCCGTGGACATTCACCCTCAGTGTAACACTGAAACAGATTTTTCAGCAGCATGTGTGGCTGTTCTAGCTGCATACCCTTCTCATTTTTAATGTCTGTTTACACATAGGACCCTACCAAACCTGTGTCTCAGGATACAAAAGAAATGTCGAAGAAAATGCAACTTAATTCTTCTGCAGTCCCTTTCTTTACATAAGAATAGTTAGAGTTGCTTTTGCTTTTTACTCTGTGGTCTGTTCTGGGGCTGGGAGCAGGTGTTGCAGCTAATGAGAATCCGTTCCTTGTAGAGAGGTGAATAGGAGGACTAGAAAGTCATGAAATTTAGACAGCTGTTAAACCCATCACTTAATCTGTAGTGAGTTTTCTGCTTTCTCAGATTGCCTGTTAACTCACAAGCTATTGTCACTGCTGTCCTATAGCTTTTTGGTTTATTTTTAGGGAGCAGGAGAACTTGATCCAGACGGAAAATGTGTTTGGTTCCCTCTTTCCTGTATTCTCATTGCACACACTCAGTATCTTTTCCAGCTGACCCTGCTGCCATGCAGCCAACCCAACAATTCTGTGCTGTACAGCAGAGGGAGAGAGCAATATAATATAATATATATATATATATATATAAAATTATGTGTTTTTTACATATGTATATAGATGGAGCCCATCCGAATAATAATCGAGGGCCTTTGCCCACACAAGTGAGCATTGTGATGTCTTTCAACCCTTAGTTTTAAATTATAGCATATATTTATAGAAAACAACTCCAATGCAGATCTCCTTGGAGATCTTTCCCCTTTCAAGTGTGCTCTTTCAGCATGGTGACTCAACATAGTCATTTTCCAAGCCCCGGCGAAAGCGAGCAGTCAGGGTGCGGCTGATGACGATGACCCGGGGTGCCATGCAGTCCTCACGCCTGTGGAGGATGTTCCAGATTAGAATGGCAGCTGCCAGCGTGGCCAAAAGGCAGGCTCCAATGTTCAGGTAGCAGGACCAGGAGAGGTTGGTATATGGTCCAATACGGTAGAATGTCACCAGTCCGATAACCAGAACAAAACCTGCAAGCAGAACAGCAGAGTTATTTTAATGAGTCCTTCTCTTGAATTTCTGTAATGGCAAAATGCCGTAGGCATCTCAACATTTACAGACTCACTGTTCATAACTCTGTAGAGCCTTTCCATCCCTATTATGATATGCTGGATGTGTTCCTGAAGGCATATTTGGGCCTTATGATATGTGCAAAGAGAGTGCCTTAAACAGAGGGCTCTGTGTTAGGTTTAAATCTGTTCACTCTGATTTAAATTTCTTACACCCACTGAGCTGTATTTTACATTGGGTTTTTCCCCCATGCATTTGAATCACTTACACAGATGTCCTCTTTCTTATTCCCATTGCTGAAAGAGAAAACAGCTGTATTGATGGTAATAATAATTATTATTTTAAAAATTCTTTTATTCACACTATGTACACTTACTCTGAAATTTTAAAATGTCTATTAAGGCAGGCCTCTATGTAAACTGCAAAGATGATGAATAGCTAAATATCTTAGAGAAATAATAAAAAGCAATATACAGAAACTTTAAAAAAGAAGGGAAGGTGCAATAAATGGAACTTTGTGGTCCTACTTTTTCTTGCTGGAAGAAAGTATTATGAGGCAGAAGTAATGTCATGCCTCCAGAAGCTACTGAAGGCAAAGTTTCTATTGTCCTCATAACCTTAAGCACAGTACTAAGTTCCCTAAAAGGTAGGTAATATTAGAGTAATAACACTGCATTTGTCTAGCATTTCTATTCAGGTGTCACAATATGATTTGCAAAAAAACTGAAAAAAAAAATGTTTCACATTCTCTTTGGTGGTTACATTACTGATGAATAGTAGTGTTATTTCAGAAGTGAGGTGGGGTGACTGCTGTAGTCATGCAGGAGATCCATATTAGATCAAGGGGCAATCTGTATCCCTTTACACTTCCTTTTATATATTACTGAGACTGCCCTTGCCCTGAAGAATACATTGATAATCACATGATTACATGATTTTCTGCCCTCTGTTTATTATATTATCACAGAACCATACAATCCCAGGATGGTTTGGGTTGGAAGAAACCTTAAAGCTCATTGCATTCCAGCCCCTGCCATGGGCAGGGACACCTTCCACTATTCCAGCGTGCTCCAAGCCCCATCCAACCTGGCCTTGGACACTGCCAGGGATCCAGGGGCAGCCACAGCTTCTCTGGGCACCCTGTGCCAGGGCCTCCCCACCCTCACAGGGAACAATTCCTTCCCAATATCCCATCTATCCCTACCCTCTGCCAGTGGGAAGCCATTCCCCCTTGTCCTGTCACTACAAGCTCTTGTCCGCAGTTCCTCTCCAGCTCTCCTGGAGCCCCTTTAGGCCCTGGAAGGGGTTCTGAGTTCTCCTCAGAGCCTCCTCTTCTCCAGGCTGAACATCCCCAGCTCTCCCAGCCTGGTTTAGAACAGAGGGGCTCCAGCCTAGTCTCTCTTCCTGTACCTATTGTCAAACAAAACTACTTTTCAGCTTTTTAAAAGAAGAAATTTGTGGATATAATTAGATTGAAACAAACACAAAGAGGCAAATATGTCTCACTAACCAAAAAAAGATTTTCTTTTTGTTCTTGTACACACTTCCTTAACCACCACCATAACAAAGGAATGCCATTTGCCAAAAGGACCCCTTCATGAAGAAAGACTGGAATAAACAAATATCCGTGAACTGCCAGAGCATATCTGGACACCATCTTCCTAAGTTCATGGACAAGGAGAAGTCAAGAGCAAGCCCCATTGTATTTTCTCAGCTAGCCACAGTGCCTGTGCCTGCATACACTGTCCCCATGGATACATGGCAATGGTGTGACCCCTGGCCCTGGTCCTTGATTTTCCATGAAAGAGCACATCCTGAGTGGGTATTGTATCTAATTTTTTTTCTTAAAAGAGTACTAGTGATACAGTGAAGATGGAAAAGACACAAGTTACGTACAGATAAAAAACACAGAGGAGGGAAATGAAATACAAGTAGGAGGAGAAAAAAATCAATCATTACTTATAGGTGTGACACTTGTACTGAGAGTCAGTAAAATGAAGGCTGAATCCCCCTCCTCATAATATAAACACTGAATGAATGAATGAATGAGTGAATGAATGAATGAATGTCTGGCATCCTTGTCTCTCCTGAGTCTACCTAGTAGGTGGTTTGTAGCTCATTTGCTTGCTGCACCTTCTCCTCCTGAGGTAGCACTGTCTCACAGCTGGCAGGTCCAGAGAGGGTTTAGAGTGAGGCATTTCTCTGCCTGAGGACAAATAAGGAGGAAATAGGTTCTTATGGGAGGAGTAGCTCTTTACTGCTCTTTCCCCACTCTGATGTGAAAAAAGCCTAATATATCTTGGACGGGTTTTAGGTTGTTGACCCAGTTGTAAGGACACAGTAACTCCTTGGTTTTGTCAGTAAGTCTAGTAGTTATTTTATGAATCAGCTTAGTTATAAATGAAAAAGTTTCATTTGGAGAGAATGTGGCCATGTGAAGTACATTGAGTTGCAGAAATCACTAATCCATCCAATAATGGTTTGCTGGTGCAAATAAAATACTTTCCCCTCATTTCCAGTGTCAGTCTCCAAGTTCAGTTTGTCCGGAGGCGCATGGTGGAGAAGAGAGGCGGAGATGAGGTTCTGTTTTGTGAGAGACATCAGGTTTTTTAAGCTTTCCTCTCAGATGGCTCGGTTCCCCACCTGTGGAACCAGGATGATACAACTTCCTGTGTTTATTTTGTATTTCAGAGCATTGGGAGCAGAGCATTCTAGTTGTGATATGCTTATAAAGAATTTGGATGTCTACATCTTCATTTAGGTCTTATAAGGATGCTACACACTGATACTGCTTTGCAGTCCACTGTTCAAAGGATGATAGATAGCCATTTTCTTATGAGAGTAGAAAATTGAGAGGAAAGGAGATGCTTGCACCTCCTGCAGCTGAGTTGACTCGCTTTCTCTCCTTGTGGTTTAAAATTGACAGGAAGGAGGGTATTGATACAAATCAAGAGACCCATCTTACTTAGTCTGGTGCATGAGAAGACTTTATGTAATCAGTTTTCCTTTCCAGTTTTCCTTTCAGAACTCGTTTCCAATTCATACACACTTTCACAGGTAATCCATAAAGTGTTAAATAATTTTTTTTTTTAAAGTGTGAAGAAAATCATAAAACCTTAAGCAGAAAACTTGGAGCAGAAGCTGTTTGGACCAGTGACCACTCACAAGTACGTCTAAGGGACAGTTATAAATATTAACAGTCCACACTATCTTGCAGTATTTTTTTGAGGCTCTCTTGGCAGAGGGACATGGGTTCAGGAATACCAGTTACACAGAGTAACCCTGATGTTATGTTGTGTCTTGCAGGCCAATTTGCACTGTAGGAATATTCTCAATATTTAAAAGTTTTTCCAAATACCCAGCTTTTAATGAAATTACTTAGCTTTGTCTTTCTTACTTTTGTATTACTTACGGCCAGTTACTGTCCTGAAGGGCTTAACATCTCCATGTTCTATCTGATGGAGCACTTATCCACCAGGAAAAAGCACTAGGGCTTCCTTACAGGTCCCAAAATAAAGCTATTTTTGCTAGAAGGTCTGTTTTCCTTCACAAAAACCCTTTGCCTGAACCCTACTCAGATGAGCAGCCAGTTATGCAAGAAGCCTTACCTCCTTTCCCAGTTCTGTGCCAGTGGCTGAGTGGGGTAGAGGAACTGTGTTTGAGAGCTCCCCAGATTGACAGATCGCAGGAGCCAGTTGCCAAAGCTCTTAAGTGAGAATATATGTTCTGTTTGCTGCAGTTTAGACAGGAACTGACATTTAAGAACAAACACATGACAGAGGCAGCAGAGATGGAGGCATGTTACAGTAGAGTTCATACAATTAGTTTTACAGTTCTGCAAGTGTCAGAGAACTCCAGAATAGAAATGTCACTGAGAACATTATTTTCCAGCATTCTTATTTCATATTAGCATGGATTGATATGGGAATTATAAATGTAGGAACTCCAGAGCAAAGGGTGATGAAATCATAATGATCCAAAAAGACTGAGTTTGCACAGGATGGTGAGTTTTAAATTTTGATGAATGCTGCTTTTGTGAAGATGATGACGTATAAAAACCCCAAAGTTTGCTTGGATAGGTTTTGTCTGTAACAGCTTAATCAGACTTGGACTTCTTGAAGCAAAGTGTTCCAATGTGCTACATATGTTTTCCTTGCCCTTAGAGGAGTCTTGATGTACACCAGTCAAGAACGGCGGTGGAACATTTAGTCTGTTCTCTAAATGACTGGGCAAAAACATGCAGTTCACGTATTTGTGCCATATAATAGTTAAAAGTATCCCTATAAAAATTAACCTTGTTTTGAGAATAGTCTCCATAGCTGACTGCAGTGACTTTTCCATTTTTAGACAGATATTTGTAGCAATATCTGAATTCAGTTTCAGTGTTCCAATAAAATACCTAGAGGAAGACAGTTGGCTTCCCAGATTATTTCCCATCAACAATTCTAGTAAAAATAACCAGAAAATTGCTCTCTTTGCCATCAGGTTTCTTGAGCTACAGTGTACAATACAGGTTGACAAGGGCTTAGAAGGGACATATTTCTTTAAATTTATTTATGAAAATATTGAACATTTTCATCTGATTTAGTTTCTTTTCTGTTTTGTAGTGATCACAAGACTTTGAGATGCATGGCTCAATTTTCCTGAATTAATTTAATTAAGTACATCAATCAGTTTCAGGTAATTTTATTGTGTGTTGTCTCAAGACTGCACAGAGGCCACAACTTCACTAAAAATCCTGATGAGATTACTTGAAGTGCTTTTTTTTCCCCTAGAACTGCTGTTTATCTCTAGTTGTTTCCCATCTGCAGCAAAACAAGCTGGGAGGGGGGTGGCTTTTCCGCTGGGGAAGGAAACAGATAGAGAAGTCACTCAGAAGACTTTTGGTTGGAACAGTATTGACTGTGGTAGTGGGGGTGGGTTGGGAGAATGTTACTTTTTGAACTTACATTTCAAATCTCTATGCTGGATTTCCTGTCTGATTGAGGCTGGCTGCAAGCCAACTACAGAATTTTAGCATTTTGAAAGAACTCTCATAGTCACTTTTTTATTTCTGTGATAGTTTGTTGTTTTTTTTCAGACACCCTTTGATTCTCATTCTTCCTTTTTATTATTGCACTGATAGTGCACTTGAAGAAATCCGCATTGTTTTTTCTAGGTCACCAGAAAGTCTATATTGGGATTTACAATCCTCTTCTTTACAGCTTGTCCTGGAGGATGGCTTTTGCTGCCAGGAAAGGGGAGAAGAAGGAAAATAGAGCAGCCAGAGTGTTGAGAGTACACCATCCACGCTTATGCAGAACTGCAAACAGGGAAGGGAAATATTTCACTCCTTTTCTGTGTCCCCCATCAAGTTTCAACCGGAATGATTTAGCTGTGATGAGTCACACCCCGGAATGGGCTGCTTGTAGAAGCTCAGCTGTATTTAACAGCATGAGATATATTCATAAAGTGATTTCTATAGGACTTACACAAATCATTTATTAATAAACACGTTTTCTTGTATCAGCTGGGCACAAAAGAAGTTGTTACAGTTCAAGGCAAATATGGAGCCTCTGTAAGAGTCATGTACTTTTCATTGTAGCACCAGGCTGGATGATGCTTTGGTTTCTAATGCCACAGGGAATTTGAGTGTGACCATTAGAGTCAAGTGACCTTTGAGGTTTCAGTTGTGCATTGTTAAGTACAGTAATTTGTTTGGGGTTGGGTTTTTATTGGTTTTTTGTTTTGTTTAATTCTAATTTAAAATTTCCTTCCAAGGATTTTGGTAGCATGTAACATGTTAGAATTAAACATGTGAGTAGCACAGCTTCCCAGGGGTGATAAGACCCTTTTGTTGCTCACTCTTCTGAATTACAAAGGCTTTCCACTTGTGTTCTTTGAGTTTGTCGGTCTCTGTCTTTAACCTGATGGGAGATTCAGTTAGTGTAAGGCAGTGAATCCTACTTTACATTGGAAATCTTTAACCAGTTTAGGTCTATTGATAGTAAATCGCTTTTGTTGGTTACGTTTTGGAGGTTTCCTTAGAAATTATGCCAGTCTTTGAATGGAATGTTGAAAAGCATTCCCAGTGAACTAGGCAGAATTCCTCTTGGGCAACTGTTTAAATAAGGAAAAATGTGCAGACTCTCACACTTGTTGACTATGAGCATTGCGTGGCCTCTTGGATTCTGAGGCAGCTGGAGCCAGTTAAAGCTCTGCTTTAATCATAGTAGGCCTCAAATCAGGCACAGCTATGGGCTCCTATCTAGAATTAGAACCATGGAATGTTTTGGGTTGAAAGGAATCTTTTGAAACCATCTCGTTCCAACCCTCTTGCCATGGGCAGGGACACCTTCCACTATCCCAGGTTGCTCCAAGCCTCATGCAGCCTGGCCTTGGACACTTCCAGGGATCCAGGGGCAGCCACAGCTTCTCTGGGCACCCTGTGCCAGGGCCTCACCACCATCATAGGAAAGACTTTCTTGCTAGCATTTAATCTAAATCTTCCCCTTTCCAGCTTAAGTCCATTCCCCTAGTCCTATCGCTGTCTGCCCATGTAAAAAGTCACTCTCTGTCTTTGTTAAGCACCCTTTATGTACTGAAAAGCCACAATAAGTTTTCCCCAGAACCTTCTCTTCTCCAGGCTGAACACCCCCAGCTCTCCCAGCCTGTCTCTGTAGCAGAGGTGCTCCAACCCTTGGAGCATCTTCATGGCCTCCTCTGGACCCACTCCAATAGTTCCATGTCTGTCTCATGCTGAGGATCCCAGACCTGGCTGCAGGGGTCAACCTGAACAAAAGTACCCTGTGCAGAGAGAAGCAGTCATTGAAAGGTGATCTTCCTGGATGTTTCTGTATCATCTTCTGCTTTTGTTGTTCAAGTGCTCTGTTCATCTCTGGATACATCAAAGAGTAAGAGCTGTATAACTGGATCTAGGAAGGCAACTGGGTTTGAAACAGTTTAGGAGACACCTCCATGTAGATATAATGTTCATAAGCAATAAAGTGAGTATTTGAGTTGAGATACTTTCTGTCTCATACACTTTTCTCTGCATTACATGCTCCTTATGCTTGCATATCCAAATTATATTTCTCTGTTAATAGATTTTTTACCATATTTCTAATCAGAATATGTGCCCTTGACATTGAGATGCTACCTGCTGTTCTTATCAGTGTTTAGCCTTAAAGAATACAGGCAGATCTTCTCCCTGCTGCAGCTATACCACATGAAGAGTTCACCACACTTCTTGTGAGCTACCATCCTTCCCAGTTTGCTGTGTTAGCTGCTCCTGGGAACCATTTTTGACAAAATAAATGAGATAAACATCCAGATTTTAGGATCTTTGCAAATGTGGTTCCTTTTGCAAATATGTGAAAACAAAATCACTTTACTGTGACATATATGGTTCACATAAAGAATAGGGAAGTTTGGCACTGAGGGTGAAATAAAATTGACAAATAATGAAAACATTTAGTACAAATCAAGCAATCAGATTCTCTGTTTTTGCTATGATTTTTAGGTTACTTAGAGCATCTCATTTACTCGCTTCCTTTTCAGGAAATGTTAGGTTTACAGTTCCATAGACTTCGTCTTAGAACAGATCTGGCTTGAGGGTGTTATGAAGCAAAAAGGTGGAAGGAAGTAATACAGAACTCAGGATCACATTGCTAACAGGAATATCTTCAGCCATGTTTTCTGATGGCTACTATGTTGTTCTTTTCTACATTGAGGTTTTCTGGATATCAGCTGATCTAAAGTGGTTGGAGAAGATGATTCAAAAATTGTCTGATTTAGTTTTAAGAGCACAGAAATTAGAGTATGCATGAGCTCAGCTTTCCTATGATGCGTTAGGGGTCTGGAGTGAAACACTGTCATCAGAAAAACATGTTGGGCAAAGCTGGAATGCAGTGCTTGAAATTCAAGAAAAGTGAGACTAATTTATTTGGCTGTAAATGACAAGCTCAGTATGAACATGAAAATTTTTAATCTTCAGGATATTATGTATTAAAATTATTTAATACTGAAAGTGGACTGGCAAAATACTAATCATTATGATTCAGGTTTATTGCAGTCTTGGACATTCAGAAACCAGGATGGGCTCTAATGTAAGGGATATTCTATCCCAGATTTTCCCTATTAAGTTTCTAATATTTTTCTCTGAAGTCTGTGATAATCATCACTGGACAAGATCAAGACTTGGCTGGAGCCCCTCAAGGCCTCATCCTGTCTGGCAGGTTACTGTTTGTAGTAGTCAGTGTCCTCTGAAGTGCTCTTTCTTCCCTGTGCTGTTAGTATGGATTTCCCTTTCCAACAGCTCTTCTGTCAGCTGTTATCCATCCTGTATTCAGCACTTGGAGTTTGTAACAGGTCATTGGAAAAAACCAGAAACCCCAAAACCCTCTAGAGGAAGATTTCTGATCGTTGACACAAAATTCCATGTACAATGCTGGTTCCATTTTCACCAGGAGCCTTTTCCAAAGCAAACAGCTCGCTTTCCTGTTAACGGGGAAGTGTGAGGCTATGGAGTTTTGGAGCTGTGTGAATCCCATTGCTGTCCCAAACAGCATTGCTGTTTCCTCTCTTCTTTCCTTCCTCTTTGCTTCCTGGGGCTTTATTTTCTGTCAGAGGTCCATCCTTTTTGAACGGCTGTCAAATGGTTGTGCAGGTGGCAGGAGTGAGGAAGTGGTGGAGCCTGGAGCCACTGCAAGCTCCAGTGGATCTAAGATCATTGATTTGAGGTTGTGATAGTCTTTGCAGATAATACTTAGCACACTTAGTTTTCTAAGCCAACAAGGACTTTTGTTCAGACATTGTGAAACTGTAATGAAATCTACATAGTTTCAGTTGAGTAGAACCAAGAAAATTGTAGGTTGAGCCTTCCCCCATAATATGAGATTTCATTCTACCAGTGACCACTGCAGTTCTCTTCAGCACTTGTTGGCATATTCCAGGATGAAAGGTAGAGATCAAGCAGAAGTTGGAGTTAGAGGGAATATCATTCAAGATAATTTCTGAAATTACTGTAGCGATGAGGAATTGCAGAACAATTCTTCAGATCATTTGGATTTTGAAAAGGAAAAACCAGGAGAATGGTGCTGGTGTTCTTTCATTTGAAAGTGTAATAGACAGAAATTACCCAGCCAATACTTCAGAAATGTCTAGTAAGATCTGATTTTGTTCATTCTTAAACATTGCCTCCTCTTCTCACACAAATGATCTGTCTGACCTAAAGTACCTTGGCTTTAACTCATCAAATGAAGCAGGAGAGAGCCTTTCAGGGGTTTCTCTTGGATTGTTTGCATGGGACAAGTGCTTTTAAATACAAGAGTCATATTCACTCTTCTGATGTTTTTGTTCAATATTACTCCTTTTCTTTGAGAATGGCTGAAGAGGTTACTGTCTCAGAGTGGAGACTCAGAGACTGAATATCACTTGTGGCTCACAGGACATGGGGCAGCCACTGTCTTCCCCTTCAATATAGAACTCCGGGTCTCCAGATGCAGCAGCGGCCCTGCATCAGAGCAGTGGAAATGCTGGGCTTGCTCACTTTCTGCACATGGGTTTTGTCTGATATCAAAGACACTTCATCCATAATGTGTAAAATGCTGTTGCCTGGGCCCAGTCCAGGGAGTTTAGTGAGTGCAGACCCCTGATTTCCCAGGGAATCACCAGTTGATGTACCACTCTTCTGAAAAACTAAGGAGGTCTCCAAGAAGTCTACTTTATATTGGGTTAATGCAGATATAACTTCTTCCCACTTTTTTCAAAAGTATGCATTCTAGAAGACTTCGGGTGATTGTTCTGGATATCAGGGAGGAATTTGTTTAATCATAAAGTTACATTAAGATAATTTGATGTAAAATGAATATCATGACCTCAGGGCAGAAAACCATCTGATGATGGTATAGGAGAGTGTGGCCAAACAACAAAGGGGGATGGGGAATGGGGCAGGGATAGTCACTGTGTTATTTCTACAGATTCACACAGGACAGTGTCTGTCTTCATATCATCACAGGCTGCCAGATTCGTCCCTTCACACCTTTTGAACATAGGCAGCCAGATGAACTCCTTGATCCAAAACCTTCTTCAGCCATTCTCATTAGTGTTTTGTTAATCATTCTGACTGTGGCTTTTCTCCCCTGTCCCCTCCCAGCACTGGGGATTTCAAGGTTCAGCTTGCATAACAGGTAATAGCAGGCATTTCCTCCTCCTGCATCGGGATATCCTGGCGCCCTTCAGTCTCTCTCTGACTGTGTTTAAAACAGACTCCAGCACAGGAAAAAAAAAAAGCCATTCTAAAATTAGCAGCCATGGTAGAAGAAAGGCCCACGTCTGTCCCCTGTGCTGTTTGTCAATGAAAGAACACATCCAAACAGGGCCAGAATGCATTTCCGCTCTGGAAAAACAGACAGGTCGAGTTTGGAGAGGATGGGAGAGTACAGCAGGCATCACGCCGATAGTCAGGGAGAACTATACAGAAGGTATCCACAGTTACACAGACACGAAGGGTCTGTGGGGAGGGCTTTTATGGCAAAGCTGTATATCTGTCTTTCAGAAGCACTGACTGGTGCTTGAGGCTCTTGCTGCACCTGGAAGATGGATCAGAGGTGCTTTGAGGGTTACAGAACCTCTGCAGTCTCCTCCTTTCATATGGATTTGGGGTTCCTCATCCTTAATGAACCTAAAAAAACCTAACCATTCTACTGCTACGAGACTGTAGTTAAATGACCTAGGCCAGATTCTGATCTTGCAGTGGTGTAAACCTCAGGTATCAGTAGTTTTATGCCATTCTTAATATTCTGAGTTGTTAAAGTCGAAATTAAACTTAAAATAAAATGGTGTTGCTTTATTATAACCTATTCTTTACATTAATTATATATATATATATAACTGTTGTATTTTTAATCTGATCTTGTAAACAGCCTGAATGTTGCTCCATTAAAGACAGTTTCCTGCGTGGATGTTGTATAGGATTGGACTCTTACTGTAATGAATACTGAAGTTACTTTATGTAGTAATGAAAGGTATTATTGCAGAATGTTTACACTTTGTTGCCACTGCTGTCAAAATGGAATTGTGATAAACCCACTTCCTCTTTTCCTCATGCAGTTCTGTATACAGTCCATGAGAATTGCTGTGGGAATTTTATTTATAGCTGTCAGAGGTATGAATTGACTTCAGCTTTCTTTGCTGGATTGCAGATGTATCTGTTTGTCAAAATTCAGCTGGTGGTTATTGAGTAAAATTCAGTTAGCTAAAATCAAACAATCATGTTTCAACGAGACTTCAAAAATTTGCTCAGCCCTTCTGCTCTGCTTTCTCACAATTCCTTTAGTATATTTTGCCCTGCTAAATTGTGGGATTATGACATATCCAGTTTGTTTCTCTTATGTTTGTCTTCCTGGTTTCATAAGAAATAATAAAGGCTTGGGTTTTTTTTTTTTTTTTGTTGGCAGAAGCCTCATTATGATATATCCCAGATAAAAGCTTCTATTCATGTACTGCAGAATCTCATGGGGAGAGCTTGTCAGAGATGATGAACTTGCTTTTAGATATAAGCCTTTTTGCTATTCTTTGCCACTTGAAAGATTTATAGAGTAAGAAACACTTTTCCACCTGGATTTAATAAAGGACTTTTCCACTGGTAGAAAGGAATGGACTTACTGGCAAGTTGGAACACAGCAGCTATGGCCTCCTCCCACCACTGGGTATCCTGGGAGACGATGGGGAGCTCCATCAGCCCCAGGACGAAGAGGAGCTGGCCGGCAGTCAGAGCCACTGTGGCAATGAGGTTGCAGGCACGCATCATGTCGAACTGCACTAGGGAAAGAGAAGCAGCATAAAGTTACAACAGTATAAAACTGGGATAAAGAAAATCCTGACTGAGCAGGAATATAAAGTTTGTCAGTCCACAGAAAACAATTCTCAGACAGCAGTCCCTTGCTCCAACTGCCTTCCCTGGGGTCTGATTAAGAAAGGATTTCTTCAGGATGTGTATTGATTCTTTCCTTTAGCTGCACAGCATCCTGTAAGTATTGCTTCAGTGCATGAAACAAGCAGCTAATTTCCCAGAATGGCCCACTGGAGATGCTGGAATTCTCTTCACTGAAGATTCTACCTGTAATCCATAGAATTGTTTGGGGCAGGACTGATGTTTGCTTTCTATTTGTGTGGCACAGACTGAAATGGAACCATAAATAGTTTTTCAATGCCCTAAAATAATAACCATCCCTAAGACAAACCAATAACACCCTGAATTTCTTTTTCCCCTAGTCTGTCTGTATTGTCCTAAAAAACATCTTGTGGATGTTAATGCTAAGGTCTTACTGGTTTACAGAAGCTTTGTATAGAGGATTCTTAAATTTTTCTTCTTTTACCCTTTATTAATCTTTGGGATATGCTGCAAAGACCCTTAAATTTCCATCTGTGTAATGAGGGAAATGGTTGTAATGAAGATGGTTGTAAAGAAGGCTTGGCAGTTCTAAATGAGGTGTTTAGGGCATAATCTGCATGTACAGGTAAAAAGTTACCTTTTCTGAAATTGTGTGAGTGTGTAAATATATATATATATATGTATATATATGTATATATATGTATATATATTAAAGTTCTAATATCTAACAGTGAATTTGTGGTAGTATGTTGTGGAGGTCTACTATTGACCACCCAGCCAGGACAATGATACTGATAATTATACTACAAGGAATTAAGGGATATCTCTAGATCAGCTCCCCTGGGCCTTAAGGGTGATTTTAAGTTTCCAGACATCAACTGGGAATATCATACAACAGACAAAGAAGGATCCAGGAAATTCCTGAAGCATGTTGAAGGTAACTTCTGAGGCAGGGACTGAAGAACCAACTAGAAAAGGTGTCCTCTGAGATGTGCAATTTGTTAAGAGAGACTTGTGGGCAAAGTGGTGACCTCTTAATAGCACAGGAGCAAGCAATTCCAAAGCATGGGGAATCACGCAAGCAGGGAAGAAGGAGGGCCTGGCTGAACAGGGATCTTGAACTGAAAAAAGGAAAGTGTACAGGCCAGAGTCCATACTGGAACACCATGACAGGGAGGATGGCAAACTTAAAATAAAAAGGACATTGAATGATGGGAGTATGCCCAGGGCAGGGTGACCAGGATAATGAAAGGCCTCGAGGGTAAGACACGCAAGGAGTGGCTGAGATCACTTGGCCAGTTCAGCCTGGAGATGAGAAGGCTGAGGGGGGTGACCCCATCAGATTCTGCACCTTCCTCACAGGGAGGTGGTGATCTCTGCTGTCTCGTGCCAGGATCTGAGGGAATGGCTGGAGCTGTGTCAGGGGAGGGTTATGTTGGTTATTAGGAAAAGGTTCTTCTCCCAGAGGGTGGTCAGGCACTGGAATAGGCTCCCCAGGGCAGTGGTCATGGCACCAAGGCTGCCAGAGTTGTGGTTTGTGTAGGATGCTTTTAGTGATATGTTTTAGTTTTAGGTAGTCCTGCAAGCAACAGGGAGCTGAACACAATGATCCTTGTAGGTCCCTTCCAACCTGAGATAATCTATGATTCTCTGTTAAAGAACAAGTGCATCAATGATTACAGACATGGACATCTGCAGTCTTGGCTAGAAACCTGATTAAAATGTGTCTCCCAGCTGGCTACTGAATGCAATATATTAATTGCAAAGTTGGGTACTTTTAGTCAGGCTTTTTTTCCTACCTTTCCTGTTAACCTGATGGATGTCCTGTTTTTATCCTTTTCCTTCCTCTCTAGCAAAAGGTGGGAATTACAAAAATCATTGTGCCAGTTCCACATCATTTGCTATATGTCATTGCCATTCTGAAATAGAAGTAGCACCATGTTTAAGTTGGCATATACTAGAGAAAGACAGACTCTGGACATGAATATTCAGCAGACTTTTAGAAATGTTTTAACTGGCTTTAAGTTTGGTGGATGCACTGACCACCAGGATTTGGTTCCTGATCTTCCAAGGAGACTGCTAGGAAGTGCAGAAGACAAAACTTCATATAAACAAGAGTAAATTTAATTGTGTTAATCATGAAGTCTGACCTACTTTTGTGAGTCATAAAAATGTTTATCGTTTATTTTCCCCTCACAGGCCATCCTCAGCTTCCAGTGTTCTAAGTAGCAACTCATTTAATTAAAATTTAGTAAAATATAGTATTGTATCCGAAGAGTTAGTTAAGAACTATAGTGCGTTAAACTTTTTCTATTGAATAAAATGTTAAGAAGGTAACATCCTAAGTATTTTTGGCTTCTCCTACTGAGTTAATTTCTGACCAGAGAAGGAAGTTATTTTACTCCAAAAAATAATTTGTTCAAAGATTTTGTGTTTAACTTCCTAAGTTGCCTTTTTAGCATTGGCAGCATTTCCATCTCGTGCCATGTTGAATGCTCACAGGTCATGAAGCACATTGGCTGATAATGGAATCACAGTTAGATGTCTTGAGCTTTATAAACACCAGTAAAACTTTGAACATTTGGAGTGTTCTGTTTTTCCACTCAGATGGACTTCTCTAATACTTTGAGCACCAGTGCTTGCTGAAGAGAGAGTTACGACTTTCAAAGGAGAAATGCCCAAAGTAAGAGCAGGCTTGCAGCCGTTATTAGTACTTTCATTTGGTGATAGAACTATCTGTAGCATCAAATTAAAAAATTGTTGCCATAATGGATTCTCTTGCCTTGTCTGTATATAGTATGCATGAGCTCAAAAAAAAAAAAAAAAAAGCCCTTGTATATAAATAACCTTTAAAAGTCTGAAGTTTATGCCAGAAATACATACTGGCCTGTGGCACAGAAATTAACACCAAATTTTTGCTTTTGCTGCTATTCGTGACTTTTTTAACACTTAACTGTATTACAGATTTTAGCTTTGCCACAGATGATGTTATATCATGCATACAAAAAATAGTAAGTTTCTGACTGTGACTCAGTTGAACTTCAAGCAAATTTGTAGCAATTTAATCTTTACAAAATGATTCTTTGATCGTTGTCCTCTCCTGCAGCTGGAAGAGCAGTAGCATTGAATGGGTAACAGTGACAATCTTTGCTACTGTTTGTAAGAACTCTTCACTTAGGGGTGTTTATTGGCCTGATACACTACACCCTTCAGAGATATGAGGAAATGCAATGGGTACTTTGCATAGCTTCTCCTTTTAACCAAAAAGAAGGTTGCACATGGTCCATGGAGCTGCAGCAGGCTGATGATTGGTAGAATTAGAAGGAAGTAGCTGGCATGATTTCATTAAATGTGAAGACAATTATTTTTATGGAATAAGGTATTACAGCCTGAGTACCTTTCCATCTCGCATATGAGAGATGTTGGTTTATTCTAACAGGTTTAATGTATGATCTGTCATCTTTCGGTTTTGTTCTAGAATTGTAATGATTCCTCTTGGGGAAAAAAGCAAACATAGAATTGTAGAATTGTTTAGGCTGAAAGCAAGCCGTAAGATCATCAAGTCCAACTGTTCCCTCAGCACTGCTAAGGCCCTCACTAACCATGTCCCCAGGTGCCACATCCACATGTCTGTTAGATCCCTCCAGGGATGGGGACTCCACCCCTACCCTGGGCAGCCTGTCAATAACTCTTACAATAATACATAAAGTCCATTCTTCTTGCAATAGAGCTTGTTAATTGTATTCAGCCTGAAAGTGCAAAGTGACTGTGCTTCCTTACTCACAGCCATTGTGACTTTGCATGCTGTCAGCTCAGCACATTGTAATTTTATTTTGTACATACACAACCCTAAGCTGAGCTTCTGCACCAGCAGCTCTGGCCTCTTTTTAGTGACGACAACCAATGGACAGTATGGATCAAGAAAGGGAATCGAGTGTGCAATGTCAAAGTCTTCTTCAGAGCTCAGCCCAAAGCCATTGAAGAGGGAAATCTTGTTGAGGAAGGCCAAGACACAAAGCTCTTCTCCTGCTTGAATGAGTGCTCAAACTGGCTGCAATGTAGTTTTTGTAAAAGCTGTAAAATTTAGTATTTACCTTTGTGCTCTTTTACTCTATTTTAAATTATATGTACTGCAAAAATGCCTCAGTACCCAGCTTTAGTCTGTTCTCATGAGTTTTCTATAGATTTTATAATTAGTATAAATTTAGGATCATCTGTTCAACCATTTCAGCTTCATTTATAGTAGCCATGATTCCAGTGTCACTTTTTGTGGCCACTGAAGACTTCATCAACTTTTGCATTTTGTTTGTTAATGACAATTTGTACAACAGTATGGTCATAGTGGGTTTCGTGTCTGCACAGTTACTGGTGGCATTTGTGTTGACTTCTCACTCCTAGAATCTATTGCCTAAGACTGGCTTGGCATAGGTGTTTTGTATTTTGGATAGCCTACTTTTTTTGTTTTGAACTCATTGTTGTCAATGTCACTTGTCTCTTGAAATTTTACTCTGATGGAGTTCCCTGTGGCCAGAGGTGGATGTTCCCCACAGCCAGAGGTCAATACTTCCATTGGAATAGACCTAGACACTGCAGAAGGTGTTTATTCCTTTGTGTGCATCTGACAGGTGAAAGAGGGAGGACAAGCCCTCCATCAGTACCTTTATTCACCTCCCTTAAGATGCAATTTGGCTGTTGAGAGCTGGAAAGGGTTGGAGCTGAATGGCTCCAAAAACTCTGCTCTAAGTATCTGCTGTTCAGCAGTATACAGTGCTAGTCTCTGCTTTTTTCCTTCTGGAAGCCCATTGTGGGCCCCATTTTCTCTGAGAAGCAGTTAATTCATGGACAGGGCTTCCAGCTGGGACTCTGGTAAGCCAGGGGTACTGGCTTAATGAATTCTGCTTTGTTTAAAACAGTGATCAATCAAGAGTCAAACCCCAAACTCTAAGGATGAGACCAAGTCAGATTCCTTGTTTTTTGTTCTCTTCCTAAACCAGCTGTATCCATCCAGATTAAAGACGTTAATTTGATTTTCTTATTTACCAGCAGCAATTTTGTTGTTTTGATTCATGACAGCCCCAGCAACTGTTGGTGTTATGTTCCAGGATAGCCCTAGGACTGTTTGCAGGAGTAGGTTAATCATACTGGAGAGTAATATGCAGTGTTTTGGGATAATGAGGAAGGATGATCTCACTGGAAAATGCCATTATGTCAGTTGCCTAAAATGTGAGCATTTCTTCCCCTTTTCTGTCTGCATAAAGGGAAAAAAACCCAGTTAAGTGGGAATTCAAGGTTTTTAATGATTAAGCAAAATGGCTGAAGATATTTTCATAGTAGTCTAAAACTCCCTCTGAGAAAGATGCTTTTTGATAAAGAAAAATTTTAGTGTGAACTTTACTCCAGCTTCTGTGAGTAAGTTAAGTATCCAGCCCTGGGAAGAATCTAGTGACCACACATTTATTCAGTGCAAGGGGAGAGTGCTGACTCCCAGCATCTCTGTGTGCCTTCACAATCTCCTGCTGGCATCTGAGTTGTAGGAGCTGACTGGGAGTCTGCTGTTATCCCTGTCCACTGTGGGACACTAGGTCTGTTGCATCTCAAAAATGGTACTTAAATTCTTAATTCGCTCTTAAACGCATATTAATGCAGGATGGGTTATGCTTAGCTGAAGGATGGTGCCACCTTAGCTTGCTGTGAAGATGATTGCATCTATGATTACATCCATTCTTTAAATCTCCTGAGGGATATTGCTTCTTGGTTTTGTAATGAAAATAATTAAAAAAAAAATTCAGTCGATGCTGTTTCCTATGGTTCTTGGGTTTATTTATTAATCACTTTCTTGGTGAATTATTTAGGACGCATTCTAAGATGTACCTGATTGTCCATTTAAGTGCTTCATGTTCATACATGACTTTATTCTGGAAAGGAGGATAAATGGTAGTGTTTCTCAAAAGAGATTTCTAATTGATTATAGATTAAACTGGTAATGGTCCTTACACTTAAGTTGCTTCACTTATTTTTGTTAGAACCCATGTTCAGTTTCTAGTAACTGTGCTAGAGTTCATCTTCTTGGGCTGGATGTCTGCAGGCTGAGATCATAATCTACTGATAAAATCTAACTAGATAAATAGTTAGGTTTTCTCAAATAAAATCAGAGATTCTAACTGAGCATGCTGTTTTCCTCTAGAACTTGACGTTCTGCTGAGGTGTTATCCTGAGATAAAGAATGCGTCATATTTTTCAGCTTTTTGGAGTAATTTTAAAATACACATTATAGGGACTTCAGAAATGCAAACCAAGTACCAAAATTAGGAAAAGCCGGAATAGTATGCATGAACCTAAATGGGTGAAAGGCAAGAGTCAGAAAGAGCAAGACTTCTGTCTTGCTGACTCTTACGGTCTTGCTGTTCATGAATGAGTTCCAACCTAGAGAGCTGGGTTTTGTATTAATAAATAATTTTAGAAGAAACCCTTCCTTAGAATTAAAAAAAAAAATCACTTCAGTCAAACTTTTGGCAATGAATCATGTATTTCTTTTGTTTTGGATGTCAGCACTGTCAGCAAAGGTCAGATGTGCTGAGCAGTCTCTGCAGCTGCCATGGAAATCAGCTGGAGCTGTGCCTTGGATACCAAGAGCACTATCAAAGTGCAAAGTACAACTGTGCTTCATTTTACAACATGGGCATAGGAGGTCAGCACTTACTATTAAAACAATTCTGAGATAATAGGGACAATAAATAGAACCACTGTAATTATTTATTGACTCTCAGCATCATGCTATGCCTCCCAAGCCTGTGCTTTCTTTATAAAGTCTTTGACATTTATTTTCTTCTGTTGATTTAAATTTGTGGTATTTATATTGCTAGCCTCTTCGTGTATCAGTTAGACAATACACAGAAACACTTTAAAAGTGCTTGTGAAACAAACGAAGCCAAATGTTGGCAGTATCTCAGTGCTCCTTTGCGTGACTGTGTCACTGAGACCGTGGGAAGGTTTAAAGAGGTGCCTCTGTGATGCAGATATATTTTGATGGTCTATTCAGTCACTAATTTTTTTAAAATGAAACAGATCCGAATCTATTTTTTTCTTTTTTGCCTTGTACCCTTTCCACGTGATCATGTTGTTTGCAGGTCTTACTGACTTTACCCTGGAAAGGGAAGTCTCTCCTGCTCTTTTTAAAAAATCTTTGTAAGTAGCCACAGAGCTTTCAGCAACAAGAGTCCTCAGTATGTTCTGTTGCTGGATGAATATCTTAAAAATTATGAATGCGTAAGGGATATCTCAAAAATTATTTTGCTTTTTTCACCTCCTGGGAGGCTTTCTGAAGTATGCAATTTATGCTTTTTTTACACTTAAAAATAATAATTTAAGGAAGAGGAAGGGAGCAGGGAAAACCCAATCTGTTTTGGCACAATTAAAATAATGTTCTGATGTGACAAACTGGTGGAATCTTCCATCCCTTTAGGTATTTTGGAACTTTACCATTCAGCTCATCTAAGTGTGAAACTTCACATTTGAATACTTATTTAGAAAGGCAGACAGATCTTGTCTGGGAAGAGGAGCGTGTGGGTGGTGGGTGTTTTTTATAACAGCTTCAGTTGTTACTTTTGGAGTGAAGACATGGCTCCATTAACTATTTTCAACATAAGCAAGTGCTTATGGTTAAGTGATAGGCCCTTGCAAACCCAAGGAGAGAGCCTTCAATACAGTGATCAGTTTTAATAGACACAGCTGTTTCTGATGAGGTATGAATTGTCTAGATATCATGGTTTGCCTCTTTATAAACCTGAGCAGGGTATTCTGTATCGGTGGCTTTGATAAACGCATTAATCTGAAATTTTTGAAAGCTCCAGGGCCATTTTCACTCATAATGCTTTAATTGAATTCAAAGTCTTGATGGTAGGAGTAATCAAACTCTGATTGCTCTGACAGTATTTCTGTGCAACACTTGTGTATGTACTGCATTGAAGCATGTATTAGGTTCATTTTCCTGTCCCGAATCCCAAGGAGTTTTGCACTTTTCCAAAATGAGTACACAGAATTGTACCCTGATATTAAAATGAGCATTCACTCCAATTTGAAAAGCCATCTGTCTCAGAATTCATTTCTACTGGCCTCCGTCATTAAATTAGTAGTGTCACTTATTTAAATGTTGCTCATATTTCAGATATTAGGATGGGAAATCACAAACCCTGAGCTACCAGCTGCCCGTGCTGCCTCATCTCTGTGGAACAGCCTGAGCAGTCTATCAGGCAATATATATCATATGTATAATAAGGTTTGGGGCTTTTTTGAATCTGGTGGTAGTTCCTGTCTTCTCCAGATGCACTTGGCCTCCTTTCTGGGTATCTAGCTATGGAAATAGATATATGTAGACAAGTAACATGTCTACAGCACACTCAGCTGCTTGACTCAGCCTGGCTTCCAGACAGCCAAATTTCAGAGAAATTGGAAATTTTGGAGACATTGGAACTTTGTGTAAATGCAGTGGACATGGGCATTAAGGTGAACAGCTGCCTCTGTAGCAAACCTCAGGTCCTCATTCCCACCCTGAGCAGCATCCTTCCGCAGCCACTGAATGTCCCTGTGTCTATGTGTGTGCACCAGTCATCCATCCAGGCTGGACAGGTGTTTACCTGGGGTTCCTGTGGCAGTCATGTAGCTGCTCCTTGATGCTGTGCCTCTCCCTGGCACGGGTTACACTCCTTGTTAGAACTGCAATTCCCACAAGCAATCCAGCTCTGAGCATCAGAAGTTGACACACACATCCTGCTGTTGGAATTTTCCTTATGTCTCCTGCAGCCCTGAAGAACCCAGTGAGGTTTTTTTAAACCCCTCCCTATTCCTGCATTTCCACATTGTTCCTAATATTCTTTAGACAAAAATGGACAAACTGTGACCTCGGCTGATGAATAAATAATCTCCCTGAGCCCATCCAGAGATAGCCTCAGAGCATGGCAGAACTTACGGGCATATTTGTACCCTGCAGTGTGGTTAAAAATACCTAAGTTATTCCAAGTAATCTGGTGTGTTCGTGCAGTATTCCTGGCAGGGTACTGGGCCAGGACCAAGATGGCTTTGGGGAGGGTTGCCTCCGAGAGCAAAGAGGTGGTGTAGCTGCATGTTCTCGCCACTCGAGGTAGCTGGCATGTCCTTGTGTGGGGCTGCATCGCTGGATGTGCTGCGCTTGCTCACGCGTGACATGGGCACAAAGCTCCGTGTTGACTACTCATGACATGCTGTCTTACCCCCAGCTCTTACTGAGGCTGTGCTTCTGCTGCCTGTGGGCTTTTCCTGAAGATTAAGAGATGCAGGCAAGAGCATAATCTTCCAAAATTTTGCAACAACTCTGAAACTGCAGCTCCATGATCTTTGTCAAATGTCTTTGCCTACACTCAGGTGACAGGAGAGTTAGGCTACCTGGCCAGGTTTCCTTAAAGTGTTTGAAGAGGGACTATACAATCTGAGTTCTCAGTGAAGCATTTAAGTTTGTATCATTCAGTGGTTTGTCCAAGTTATAAAAGCTTAGACTGATGTCCTCATAGCTGGGCTGATTCTCAGCATAGGTGAAGGTTTCAGATCTGAGAGTTTATTACCAGTAAAAAGGAGCCATCTCACCCCTCCTCACACCTTTATCACTTAGCTTGTGTTAGCATCAGGACTCTGATATCACTGCTTAATCCAGCAGAAAAATATCCACCAAAAACGCTATCCCATCCCTATGTCCAAAACTTCCACCCTAACCTGGGGATTCTTTTACTGTTAAGTCGTCTGAACCATCACAGAAGCTTTTCAGCATCACAGGTCGTTGAAAGAGATGTGCAGGGCTGCACAGCAAGAGGGTGAGAAAGGTATGCAAGTGAAAGGCCTCGGGTCTCCACTTCCAGGAGAGTGAGGTTTGAAAGACAAGAGTTAAAGTGCTTTCCCATGGGATCAGTTGCCCATGCTTCTGATGTTGTGCATTGCAGAAATAGTTCACATTGTGACACTTCATTTCCCTGTATTTTTAATATAATTTACTCCTGTCCATGGATTTCTTTTTAGTTTTTTTTGCCATTTCTAGGAAGAAACCCTTCCCTGTGAGGTTGGTGAGGCCCTGGCACAGGTTTGCCCAGAGAAGCTGTGGCTGCCCCTGGATCCCTGGCAGTGTCCAAGGCCAGGCTGGACAGAGCTTGGAGCAACTGGGGATAGTGGAATGTGTCCCTGCCCATGGCAGGGGGTGGGACGAGATGGGCTTGGCTTTCCAACCCATACTATTCCATGATTCTGTGATTTCAATGGGAGAAAGAGCAGGCAGAGAAAGTCAGTGAAAAGCAGGTTCTAAGAATGTACTTCTCTCTGCCAGGGAGGAAGCCAGCTGATAGTAGTGCCTATAGTTGACTGTTAGTTGCATACTGCTGGTACAGGAGTCTTTAGTGTATGAATAAGCAGATTCCCAAAGAGCTTACAGTTTTTCTGTTGAACTGTGAGATAAATAGCTTGCCTCTCAAATATGTATGCCTGTATGTGTATAAATACATTGTTTAATATGAGCTAGATTGTGGCCTCTTCTGCCACAATCTTTCTTTCTTGCTTTTAGCAGAACAGGTTTTCTGTGTTGTTCTACAAACGACACCCAAAATACTTTGTGGTAACTCAGTATTGAGGAAGGTATTTTTTCCTTCATAAAGTTATTTTTAGATGTATGTATATATATGCATATGTATACATACACCCTCACATGTCCCCCCGCATGTCTGTGATTCATCTACAACTGACAGATGAGGATTGCCATAGGTATTACTAAAATAATGTGTGATTTCTTATTAGAGAAATTCTTTAGAATAACAAATCCATGGATGCAGAATCAGGCTCATACTGACCATGTGTACATCCATGGAAACAAAATTATCTTCGAAATAAATGCCACAGTTGTTTTTCCTACTGAGTTTGTCATGACACAGCTGCAGAGGGGGGATTTTCCTTTAAGTGCTTTATGAAGGTGCAAAATTGGCCTTTGGCTTACTATTTGCTTCCAGATTAAATAGGGAATGGATGCTTTATTCCTATACAGATCAAGTCCCTGGGCTTGAAAAGCCTCCTTTAAATCAGAATTAGTGGTTGTCAGATAATTCTTCTGAGCACTTCATCATGCTAGATAATATATAATATAATTACATATAATATAATTATATATTATATAATTATTACTTGGAAATTTTCAAATTTTCTGTCACATTAACCTTTTATTTGACATCAGAAACTGCTGCCCAGTCAGTTCTGCCATGAAACTAATACCTTTCATCCTTAGGCACCACACACCTCCTGGCCTGCACACAGCAAGAAATACAAGCTTGTGTGTTAAAAATGCTGCAGGAGCCAAATTCACTGTGTAGGAGCTCATTCCAGTGTTGAGTACATAACATGTACTTTTACAGTTTGTGAATGGTACACATGTTCTTCAAGTTAGAATATGGCTTATCAGTACTAATCGGGGAAGCGGTTCCAGAGATGAAGCTGCAGATACACATCAAGGAACCTCTCCCACAGTCTAATTCTTTTTATAACCATTTATTGTTATAAAAGTTCTTTCAGTTAAAAAAGTATTGAAAGGGTAAGGACTTTAAAACATTTGAGAAATTTTCTGTTTGCGATTTATGCAGGCTCGGTATTAGCAAAAGGACAAAAAATGTTTCTGCATAATTTTGTTGGAAAATATGATTTGGAATGGGTCCACATTAAAGCATTTAAAAACAAAATTCCTCTAATATTTCTTTGGTTTCTCTCCAGAGGGATCCAAGAAACTCCAAGGACGAATTTCTCTTTCTCCACATTTCAAACCATGAAAAAAATCTGGTTTGAAATAATGTGTTATTGATGTTGCCAACCATCTCTCAGAGGTGCCAGAGCTGTTTATGAGCATCCTTGAAATCTTGGGAAAATCCTGTTTTCTGTCGAGGCAAGGACTTTATAGCCATTTGTTCTGTTAAATTCTATGCCTTGAAGGGTGCAGCAGAAGCACTGATTCCCCTTCGAATGGCTGCCCACAGCCCAGGTCTCAGGATTGGCGGGGG
>VZRO01008594.1:319028-357444 GCA_013397915.1 Daphoenositta chrysoptera
GGGGGAGGGGGGAGGACATGTTTAGGGGAGAAACCTTTTGGCATCAGGGTAGTTGTGGTTCCATCCATGGTGTTTGCAGGTATTTTGGACAGTCTTTAAGGTCCCTTCCAACTGAAGCCTTTTTGTGATCCTATTCCAGCACAGTTCTGCTCTGGGAGAGCAGGGTTGCACCATTAATGCTATGAATGTGATACATAAGGTTTATTATTTATTAATCAGTTCTGTAATTCTCATGTTATCCAATAATTTTCCCTAGCTCGGTGTAAGCTATTTGCATTCTTCAGATCCCACAAGTCTGTGAAAGTGCAAAATGAAAAATACACCATGGGTAATGATTTTTGTAGTCACCAAGTTGTATATTAATTGTATTTTTTCATGAAGAAGAATAGTTACACATTTAAAGACCTTTCTCAATTTTACATGTTTTTACCACAACTCTTTCTGTCTTTTCTGCTCCTGGCATTTCCAACATAGGCAAACAGAAGGGAGAAATGACTCAACATGTTATTCATTGCAGTATCTTTTCAGGTTTGGGGTTTTTTTTTTTAGTTTTAGGGTATTCAGAGCAACTGTGGTTGCTGTTGTACTGAGGAGGAAGGGATATCTTATGGCAGGAGCCCAGGAGGGAGAAGTGAGCCCAAGATGTCTCAGAACTTCAGGCTTACACTTCATAGATCAGTTTATCAAAGCAGATCTATTCCTGGGCTTTTTAATCCAGGCAGCACCATGCAGGTTGCTGGGAGCACAGGAGGAGTTTAGTTCATCACTGGTGGACATCATACTTCTTATTTTCTGGAATTAATTTATTTGGGAATAAATGTGAAGAGATGTTTAGATTAAGACAGATAACAATGATTTCAGGGTTAGACCATTGAACTCCTGGGGACCAGGTGCACCCTATCAATCGCGACCCCATGTCTGCAGAGAAGATAAGAGACTGCACTTACGTTTGACAGTGCTGCGTGACTCCTGGAACCCAGCCGACTCTGAACCCCAGCCCAGGGCTTCACACTCCTGCTCCTCCCCTTGCCCGTGCCTGGCACTGGTGCTTGCACCACCTCTGCTCCGCTCTGCCAGCCAGCACATCCTCCAGAGCCCCACACTGCGCTTGCGCCCGTCCTCCAGCGTTTGGTACACCCAGTTGGGGGTAAAGGCAGCCGCGTTGTTAAGGATGAGTGAGACCAGGGCTACCAACACAGCTGTGGCTACCAGTTTCTGGACAGTCATATCTGACTGTCAGCTTGCTGCCAGTCTCTTAATTGCAGACAACACGAGGTCCCAGTCAGCTGCAGCACATTGAAATTGGGGTGGGAACAGGCGGCTGCACTGGGGTGTTACGGGGGGCTAGAGGACATCACCGTTCATTCTTGAAGTCAACTCCAGAGGGGTTTCTGACCAAGGAAATGAGAATTTTGTGAGGTAGATAGGAGAATTCCATAAAATAAGAACACAAAGAAGCTTTTTTAGGTCGTTCCCAGCGTTGATTTATCCACCTTCTTGCACTTTGATAAGTAATGTCAGTCCCGTGGTGAACTGGATGACAGGGAGGTCCATTCCGTGTTGGACGGGGTGAATCCAAACAGAATCCAGTCTCGGGGCAGGAGAGCCTGAACTGAGGTGGGACAGAGGCGGGATGGGATGCTCGCCGTAGCCTGCCGAGCGCCGGGTCCTCCACGCCAACCAGCTCTGCTCCAAAAGCCTAGATTTGGGTGCAAACTTCAGAATATCCTGCAATCCGTGACAGATGTCATCCTCTCAAAGCCAAGCCAAGCCAGAGGGGATCATCCCGGTCATCCCAAAGGTGATCTGCAAGTCTGGAGTATCTCGAGGAGGTTGCTCTGTCGTGTTCCTCTCCGAAGAGCCGAGCTGTGAGTGCCAGGACGAGAACAGCCACTGCGGTGAGGAAAAGGCCCCCCCAACCTCCCCACCAAGAGGAAATGGCTGTTTTTGTGGCTCGTTTTGGTGAGGCTCAGGGCGTAGTCGACTACAAAAAAAAAAAGGAGCCACTGCTACGGCAGTCAAACATTAACAGGATGTGTTTCCTGAAAGGAAAAGACTATGGAGACTTCTAAAGTTGTCCCTCCTCCCCTCGGAGAGCCCCCTCCCCGCCTCACGCCTCCTCCCCTCGCCGCTGCCCCCAGCAGGGCTGCCAGGACCCGCAGCGTCTCGGAGAGCCTGGGGAGCACAGCGGAGCTCCTTGGGAAAAAGAGAGAAGGAAATCCCAGCGTCAGCCCTCGGAGCATCAGCTCTGTGGAAGCGGATTGAGGAGGGGGATTTTGAAATACCTTTTACTAGAAGCAAAACAATATTGGGGTTCGCTGCTGGACAGCGCGACGAAAGCGCTGCGGGGTTGCCCTGATGTCCTCGTCATCTCTGCACCATAGGAGGGACCGTGGCAGATAAATAGGGAGTATCGAGATTTTCAACCCGATAACAAAACAGTTTGGGTGTATCTGCAAAGGCAGGGGCAAGGTTTGGGGTGTGAGTGAGGTTGAGAGTCACTGCACGGTGTCGGTGCAGGGCTGGCACAGCCCGAGCCTGAGTCCCGGCGTGCTGGGAGCGCTGGCGGCCTCGCAGAGCTTCGAGGGAGGCGGCCTACCCCGCTCGGTGCCCAGGGTGTGGAAACGCTGCTGCCGTGTGCATGGGATGTCCGTGCTGACAGCCCAGTCTGGAATGGACTGCCACAGGGCAAGGCAGGTGCTGCTCTGATTAACAGGTTAAAGAGCGTTGTTGAGGGCATTCCAAACTGCCCTTGACCCTGGATGTTTCCAGAGCAGTCGTGCCCAGACTGGATCTCCAAAGGGCTGTTTGCCGTTCCCATCAGCTGCCTGGGCAGCACCGGGACCAGGACAGGGATTCTGGTGGCCACTGCCCTGCGGCTCGGCGGTACTGCCTGGCGTTCTGCCCTTCCTGAGCTGAGCCGGGCACAGCTCTTCAGGCTGCAAAAATACCGCACGAGTGTAGCATTGCCTCGTACACAGTGAACTGAAGGCACGACATCCGGTCAGCACTGAGGGGACCTGACACAGACCTGCCCCGCCAGGCGCTGCCGCACGTGAAGGGCTGGCACGGGAGTTCACATCCCTGTAGTCAATAACATCAGATTAGAAACTGATTTCATTTTATAGTGGCTCTGTCTTACCAGGCAAGAGGCTTTGCCCTTAACCAACTGATCTGCCCCGACCCAATACACGGAAACAAACTGGTCTGAAATTTTTTGCGAGGCAACATTTTATTTTCAAGACTTGGTGGTGAGAGAAGGGGGGGATATTCCAATAAAGCTATGTGCTCCTATAATTAGTTTTCAACTACTGATGTTGAATGTACTAACCTGGCTATGAACTCAACCCTCCTCCATGTGCTCTGATAATGTTTAATCTTTAAACAAGTTAAGCTTTAAGTACTTTGAGCATCTTCATCCCTTGAGAGCACGGTAGCATCTTTGGTTTCTCTTTTTCCCTGTGATTGGTTATGTACATTCTGGACATTTCCAGTTTTAGAACTTTCAGTATAAATATGCCGGTGTCTGCCATTCTTCAAAGAAATTTCCTACCTGCAATGACCATATTTGCTTATTTTAAACCCCTTGGATTATTTGCTATTATGGTTCTGTGTTTATCATAAGCCAAGGATTCAGCAGCAAAGCAGATGATTTTTATATACAGATAACCCCAGGAGAGATTTACCTTTATGGAAAAGTCACACACCTGCTTCTGCCTCTCCCCATTTGATTTCACTGATTTGATGAAGTCTGAGTGTGTAGTTTCAGCAGGGCCCAAGCTTCCTCCTCATGTAACATAAAAAAAATAGCAATTATATTTTACAAATGCTGAACAAATCAGTCTAATCATAGAATCATAAAGGTTGGAAAAGATAAAGTCCAACCACTACCCCAGCCACAGACCCATGTCCCCAAGTGCTACGTCCACACAGCTTTTAAATCCCTTCAGGGATGGTGATTCCACCACTGCCCTGGACAGCCTGTGCCATTTCCTGACCATCCCTTCCATGAAGAAATTTTCCCTAATATCCAGTTTAAACAGTATGGGAATCCTGATCCTTAATAAAAAACAACCTTAGTGAATGCTTCTCTGCTGACAAAGAGGCAGTAGGATGTGCATTTTGCAGCACTCACTGCATTCTGTGGGGCACAGGTGTTTGTGTCATACGACCCACATGGAGCAATCTCTTGGTGTTGGTTTTACGAGGGTAAGTTTGGAACAAAGCTATGTATTCAATGGGATATTATAGATATATTCTGTAAAGCTGCTTTATCAAATGCTTTATTTCTGCCAGGGAAGAGTTTTTAGGAGTAGCCTCGTCAGCTTTCAGTGTTTGGATCATCCATAAAAAATGCCTGACTTTTCTTTGAGTAGCTCATATAATATCATTAACACTATCAAGAGTTTCATTGAACTGTTACAACTTTTCATCTATTACTTAGTTCCTTAGTTGTCATTTGGTCCCATGGAAAGATACAACCAGAATCCCATAAATGCATTTTAAAAGCATCAAACCTAATTTAGCTACATCAGATAAAACCTCATTTTCTCAAGTCCTTAGAGTTTTCCAGTTGAGTGGAAGGTGTCCTTTCCCATGGCAGGGGTTTGGAACAAGATGGCTGTTAATGTCCCCTCCTACCCAAACTATTCTGTGGATCTGTGATGTAACATTATAGGATGCAATATTAATTTGTTATATATAATGTTTATATTATAGGATCCAGTTCAACAAAGTGGGGCCCAAACGGAAAAGAGAGGTTTTTTTTTTTACCCTGATCCTGATCAATGTTCATTTTCCAAATATAGCCCATTAAATAGAGGGAGAAAAGGTTTTTCAGTGAGATGCTTCAGACATATAAATCTCCAGTACCTTTAGATATTATTCCATTCTTTTCTTTAAACTTTCGTGCTAAATAGGCAATGAAAAATATATAGGAACAGAAGGGTTTGTGAGATCAGACTGTGGATGCTGTAAACACAGTTCACACTGAAAAACAGATGTGAAAGGTCAGATACAAAGCAAGGGAACTTCCATCAAATATGTGGTAAAATTTGTGTTCACTCTTAAGAGGCATCAGCATTTGCTTCCCAAATCCCTGGCACTGTGAATGTGGCCTGGAGCCCGGGGAGCTCGGGGTGCAGCAGTGGATGGTGCATCCCTGTGCCTGTGGTGGGTGCCTTGGGGCTCCCAGTCTGCTCGGGATGCCTTCCCATGGCTCTGCTCCCACTGCTGCTGCGCCTGGGCTTCATTAAGTTTCCAGCTTCGGCTGATGAAGTGCAGATGTGGGAGGCTTTCCAAGGGGGATGAAAGGAGGAGGAGGGGAGGAACAGGAAATTCCTGGAGTCAGAGTTGGGGGCAGGGAAAAATATTACTTGGCATTTTATATAGACAGCAGGGCCAGGCCTGGAAAGGAGAGTTGCTGCCTTTTAGGGATGCATGGACAGATTCATCTCTTGCTACACTAGCAGCTGTTGGGAGATAAACTGTCATTTTCCCTGGGATTTAAGTGAACCTGTTCAGCACCTCCTGTTCCTTCACCAGACCCACATCCATCTACCCACATTTCTGAGGGGCAGCATAACTTGCCCTGGTGCTGGAGGTGTGTGCCTGCCAGGGGGATTGTGCATCTCAAGGCCGAGGTTGGTCTTCCTGAAACACAGAGACATGGAAGTGGGTTGTGGGTGGTCCCAGGATCCCCTCCCCTCCCCTTCCCTACCCTTTCCTCTCCATGTACCTTTTCAGGGCACTGTCCCTCTTGTGAAGGGTGTGTCTGCCAGAAAGAACCAGTCTCTGCTGCAGCTCCATGGGGACCATGGCTGTTGCTCTGCTATGTGCAGCTGCTAACCAAACCCAGCGGGGTATGGGAACACCTCTGGGCAGAGCAAAGCTGGTTTCCTATGTTGAAACACTCCTTCAGGTGTTTCTGCAGGGCAGAAGCAGGAGAAGGGATGGTCAGAGGGAGTCCATTGTCTCACATAGCATGGGTTCTTGTGCTGGTGAGCTGCTCTGATCATGTCTCTCAGAAACATGGAATGGTTTGGGTTGGAAAGGACTTTAAGGGCCATCCAGTAGGGACACCTTTCTTTGGTGTTCCTCTTGTCTCTTGCTGTGGTCTCTGTGCTGGGTGAGTCCATGCAAGCTGTGCTCTGCTGTGAACACTCCCAAATTCAGTGTCTTTGGTGCAGTTTGAGCCTGGTGTGCTCACCGCCTGCCCAGCCGGGGTGGCAGAAGGCAATGTTTGCCAGAATAAAACCAGCTGCAGAGCACATCAACTGCAGATGCTTCTCTGCCGAGTTTGTTGCTGCCCACAGCGTACCCACAGCTGGACCCTCTTAGGTTCATTTTGCAAATGGTTTGGAGTGGAGGAGAAAGAGGTGGGATGGCAGAACTCCAGCTCCTCAGGGCACAGGTACCTGGATGCCCACGTGGCCCACAGGCAGGTGCATGGGGGACAAGAGCTCCCAAAGAGGAGTTTTAGGGGCAGCAGCTCCTGCTGAATTTTGACATTGGCAGGAGCTGTTGTCATCCAGGAAAGCATAACACAGATAGAGAGATGGTGAGCAACATCTCCTAAATCCTGCTGTGACACTCTGCACACTGTTATCTTTTAACTTTGTACTTTAAAATACACTGTGTAGTCTATTTCCTCTCAAAAGTTTCCAGTCCCTGTAGTCTAAATAAGAATTCTCATCCGCTTGCCTGTTTGAGCCCATGAACTCTCATCTTCCTGCATGGAGGGACTTGAGAGCTGTCAGAGCTCTGAAAAATAAAGCCTTTGATTTCCTTTCAGAAACTCACTGTTAGTCAGCTTGACAAAGCCCAGCACAGACGTGCATTCCTTCACCCAGAGCAAGCTGGCTGTTGGCAGCTTCTTCTGGCACACTGCAGAGCTTGAAAAATGTACTTGTCCTCATGCTGCAAAGCACAGCTGAGCCCAGGCACAGCCTTGAGCAGCTTTTCCTAAGGACAGAACTCAACTGGCTGTGTAGGTGAAAACCAGGTGAGCATAACTAACACCATATTAATCATGTCAATGTTCTTTAAAGGTGTTTTTCCCACCTTTCCCAATTCTAGATACAGATAGTGTCTGGAATAAAAGAGAAACAAGTTCCAACTTTTCAGAAATTAGGAAGGTCACATCTGCTGACACAAGGCAGAATTTCTGTATTGGGTGGTGATGCACAGAAGGATCTAGCACTGGTTTCTGTCAGGCCCTTCAGGTCTGAAATTACAATGTTCCTTTTGGCTCCTCAGCTGGGGAGCTTGGACATGTGGGAGAAGAGCATGAGGAAGCTGTATTTGAATACCACTCAGTTGTAAGAAAGGCGACACTCAGACATGGATTTTTCCTTTTCTAAAGCAGAAACACTTCTGATCTTTCTGAAATTTGTCCCTGATTTATCACTTCTGTTAGTTTTTTATTTTCTCTGTACCATTTGTCCTCGGTGAAGTCTATATCACTTATTTATGTTGATTACTACCTGAAACCTTTATATGAGTTGCACTGCAAGTTAAAAATGCTCTAATTCTAAAGTAAATTATGCAAAGAATTTTTCCTGTGCCTTTTCTTAGTGTATGTGTTGGAGAGCACATTCAGGGTTCACCTGTTCCACTGCTTCCCGATTAGTCACTTTCCCCTGTTTGTGCAGGGCTTTCCTACAGCCACTGGAAACAGAAAAGCATTTTAATCATAGGAAATCTGGAAGGGAATTTCGTGGCAGGATGTAAAGTGTCATTCTATTCTATTATTTTCTTTTTTTCCTCTGCTTTTAAAATTTAGATCTTTACTTTGTGCTGTGGTGGTGCCTGAGAACTGCACAGACCATACCTCTGCTGAGGGTGATGTTGAAAAAAACCTTTTTTTAGTGTTCATGGTTTTTATTAGTCAAATATATTGCATGAAATTCTGAAGAGCCTCAAATGTGAATAGAATCTGTGAAAATCTTTGCTTGTCCCTCTCTGTGATGGTCAGTTCTGTCATGGTCCTTCAGCTGAGCAATTCTGCCAGCCATTCCAGCTGGGAGCACAGTCCTCAGCCTGTCCTGCCTTGCCTGGGCAGGGGACTTTGCAGTGTTAACTGTGAGCTCATAGCCCTGAGAGTTCTCATTCTGAGCATCACAAAGCTTTTCTTTTTGCCCATTTTATGCAAGTTTTAAATTAGAACATGGTTGTTTGGTAATTTGTTTCCTACACATCATTCCCTATTACTGAGTAAAACAATTGGGCTCCCAATAGCTGTTCAGTACTTAAACTTTCCTGTGTGAGGTTAAGACTTTTCTCATAATTTTAGTTTTGATTTCTGAACATCAGTGTGGAGTATTGTGACTGTCTGTAGGCTGCAGCTACAGCTGGATGGGCACATGATAAATGTTTACGTATGTGCAAACATAGAATCACAGACTGGTTTGGGTTGGAGGGGACTTTAAAGACCATCTAGTTCTACCCACCCCCTGCCATGGGCAGGGACACCTTTCACTATCCCAGGCTGCTCCAAGCCCTGTCCAACCTGGCCTTGGACACTGCCAGGGATGGGGGAGCCACAGCTACTCTGGGTACCCTGTGCCAGAGCCTTCCCAACCTCACAGGGAAGAATTTCTTCCTAATATCCAATCGGACTCTTGCCTTTTTCAGTTTAAATCCATTCCCCCTTGTCCTGTCCCTCCAGGCCCTTGTCCCAAGTTCCTCTCCAGCTCTCCTGGAGCCCTTTTAGGCCCTGGAAGGGGCTCTTAAGTTCTCCTCAGAGCCTTCTCTTCTCCAGGCTGAACACCCCCAGCTCTCCCAGCCTGGCTCCAGAGTAGAGGTGTAACTGCTGTTCTTTAGACATTGCTGTAAATCAAATCCCACAATATTTCCTTAAGGTTGCGGTCATTCAGCTCAAGAACTGACCTTTGTGTGTGTGAGCCTGCTTCTGTTCCTCTTCAGTCTTCACACAGCAACTGGAGTCTCTGTTACACTCACCCCATTCCCAACGTACTGACGGGGTCCCCTTTCACAGTCTCTCTCCTCACACCTCACCTGCCTTCCAGGTGACACAATAACAGCTCTCCTTTTCTTTCCTGTTTCCTGCAGTGAGGCTGTCTGGGAGAACATGGCTCGCATGTGCGTGAAGACTCAGAGGCTTGATGTTGCCAAAATTTGCCTGGGGCACATGGGTCATGCAAGAGGAGCCAAGGCATTGCGGGAGGCTGAGCAAGAGCCAGAGCAGAAGGCCAGGGTGGCTGTGCTGGCCATCCAGCTGGGCATGCTGGTAAATCCCACAGCCAAGCTGTGAAGAGTTTATATCAGACTGCAAAAAATTACTGGGTCAAAGAAACTGCTGACTAAAGGAAGCATCTTTTAAAGATGGTTTATATGTGAAACATTTTACAAAAACCTGCTTTCTTGGGGCATAAGCCTCTTCCAAGCTTAGTCATTCTAGGTTTCACTAGATTTAAAACAGGCTATATTTTATTATAATTAAAATGTTTCCACAAACACATTTTAAGCTCTGATATAGGAAACACAAGTTCCATTTTGAAAGGATTTGTTTCTAGATTGAAAGGCTAGAGCTGTGTGCTGTCACAGAGTGAGGGCTGACCTGAGGTTGTTGAAGGAGTTTAGGCAAAACAGACTTTTCCTGCAGGGCTAGAGAGCTCTGGTCAGTCATTCATTGCCTGTGCTGTCCCAGGGATGCCTAGTCACCCAGATTTCTACCCTGACTTCTCCCATTGTGTGAGCAGCGACTTGGCTGGATCCAGCTCAGCCAGAGGGCAAGGTCTGGCTGTTCCCCAGAGTTGGTGTACGGAACAACTGTCTCTTGTTCCTCCATCTGGAGCCCAACCTGGCAGCAAATTCACTCCAAAGTGGACCTTGTAGCTTGTGTCTGACCTCATTCCCCTTGATTGCCAATAGAACTGAGATCTAAACTGGGTTTGAGACCAGCAGTGTCATGTGGATTGAAGATTGACTGGTGCTAGTTAGAGGTGTGTGTATTCCACTAATTTAATGTCTTCGGCAATGATACATAAGAAAACCAGAAATTTTTAGTTAGGGAACCATAAGAGATCCAGGCATATGATATATCAGAAGGAAAAACTGGGAAAGAATTTATGAAATAACCCACAGTCTATAGGAAATACTGAATTAGATAAAAAACAGCAAGGTGCTATGACAGCAAAAATCGGTTAGGGGCAATGTTTGAGGAGACATCCTGGGGCCTGGATTTGGTAACTCCTATCTGTGTATTCAGGGCAGCTACAGCTGGAATGATGATTTCCACCCTTTCAGTATCTCATTACCAGAAAAAAAAAAGTTGATGAACTGGAAAAGGTTCAGAGAAAATCAGTGCAAATTGCTCAGCTCTTGGAAAGATTTCACAGACAAGGAAGTCTTGAAAATGGCCAAATAATTAGGATTTGGCTTGAAAAGGTATTTAGCAATCTAGTTATTTGATGAGTATGAGAGAGAGAGAGAGAGACTGAGAGTAACTATTCTAAGTTAAAGGTAAGGAAAAAAGGAAAATTCAAACTAAATATTTGTAAAGACTTCCTGGCAGAGAAGGCTATGAGGCTGAAAAGTGTCAGTGCTTCTTCACTTGGATATTGAGATCTGTTTGGAAAGGTGGAAGGGAACTACAGCAAAACAAATGCAATTCTGCTTTTTTCCATCTCATACAGAATCCTAGGGCACGCATCTTCCTTTTCCACTTTCTGTGCTTTTTTAAATTTGAAACAATAAGAGACAGAAATTATTTTTCTGTCTTGGACAGATAATCTCAATTTACTAAATATAGTGTTCAGCTGGACAGCAGTTGGGTGGAACAGGAAAATGCTCCTTCCACGGGAGTTAGTACCTCTCAGAGCATAAATATAATAGTTCCAAATTTGCTCACCCTTGCGTCAGCATTGGCAAAACCCTCCTGTTCTAATTCTGTAATAATTTATTAACATTTATTCCCAGGAATGGAGCTCAGTAGTCCACGAGCAGCATTACTGCCTCTGAGACCTGCTGGGAGGTCACAGGGGTTCCCTGGCTTGCAGCACCTTAATTCCCAAACCTTGAGTGCCAGCATCTTCTCATAAGCCTCACCCCTGGGTGGGCAGCATGGTTGGTTGCTGTACCCCCATCTAAGCATGTCCCTGTTTTTGGTGATTCACACTCCTGATGACAGCATTTGATCATTGATGACTTGCTCTTGTCATCCCCCTCCCCCCCAGTCAATCCTGTACAATAAATGTCAGGATCTGAGTGCTTTCCTTGTTTTTATATAACCATCCTGTTTCCCAATAACGTGCTATTCCAGGCTACATTTATTTAGTTGCTTAACCCCCCTACCTGAATGATTGTTGCTTTAATTGCATTGCACTACTGCACTACTAAACTGCTCCGAGGTGCAGTGCCTGGTGTGACTGATGCAGTGTGGTTGGGGCTGATGGAGATTTTGGGTGTTCCTCTCCCAGGAGGATGCAGAGCGGCTGTACAAGGCTTGCAAACGGTATGACCTCTTGAACAAGTTCTACCAGGCCTCCAACCAGTGGCAGAAAGCCATTGAAACGGCCGAGGCTCACGACCGGGTTCACCTGCGCACCACCCACTACAACTACGCGAAGCACCTGGAGGCAACCGCGCAGAAGAGCCTGGCGCTCACCCAGTAAGCACCAGCTGGGGGTACCCAGGGGACTGAGAGCCTCTTTCTCCTGTGGAGACGGGTGAAGGAGAATGTCTGATGATGATCAGTAAAAATTAATTAAAGTATTTTCCTGTTCCTGGTGCCTTCTGTCTCATAGAGTGAAAGCATTCCCAATGAAACCTCCCAGCACCCTCCCATGCAAATAATGTGTAGTGTCAAAATGGTCAAGAGTCTGTCAGGGACAGTAGCTAAACCCCACTCATATCCAGTCCCATATTTGTCTCTGGAAGACCACTGCCATCTTTTCCTTCCTTTTCCATGACAAAACCAATTATTTGCTTTTCCCAAGAGTCCCAGACACAACTGCTGGAGCAGAATTTAGTTTTACTTGGTTGCTTCTGGTGCCTGGTCCTCTCCTGTGACTGCCAAATCCCATGAAAAGTTAGGGGAGGGTATTTTTGGTGTCTTGTATTTCTTGTTTGAGATCTTGTTTTTATATGAGTTTTCCAATATGGAAGTTCTTGTCATCATCATCATCATCATCGTCATCATCATCATCATCCAATAAGGTCAGCTGTGTTCAGAATCAAAGCAGAACTCTGCTGTGCTCAGGCAGACCCACTGATGGCCATGGTGGGCAGTGGGGTGAGGAGAGGTGGGTGCTGGGGTAAGGGCAGTGACCTCCTGGCAGTGGCAGAGGCTGATGTTGCAGTAGGTGGTACAATGTAGAGCCCAGGGCATTTGTGGCCTGTCCAGCCAGGTGTACTTGATGCTTGGGGAACTTTCTGGAATACTTCTTTGGACCATCACTGTCACTTTTAAAGTCTATCCTGTGCTGTGAAGATCACACCTCCCTCATTCCAAGTGCCTGGCAGTACCACTGAACTTTTAATTTTTGATGGTGCTGGTGGACTGCAACTGGTCTTACAGTGAACTTACACAACTAAAGCAGTTGTTGCCAGTGTTAGTTGATGGCTGGCAAACAAGATTAAATGGATGTTTTACACAGAAAGAGCTAATGAGGAGGCTGTCATTTCACATCTAATATGTTCTTCTTCTCTACAGCTATGAAAAGTCAGACACACACAGGTTCGAGGTACCTCGAATGCTCTCTGAAGACTTACAAGCCCTGGAGAACTACATCAACGAGATGAAAGACAAGTCAGTGCTATGCTTGTTCCTTCTACATGGGGCTGTCAGGTCTGACATACAACTTGTGATGAGAGCGAGGATGAAGGACTGCGAATCTTCTCAGTCCCATTCAGCCCCTGCCTTAACCACTATGACCCTCCCACAGCTTTTCAGGTTTATGCTGCACTTGCTCAAGAACTGCCACATTGGTTATCCAGGCTGACCTGTATAGTGCAGACCTTGGGAGTGTAACACTTGGGTTGGGATAAAGCATGTGTTCTAAAAAATATGTTCAGTTAGTTCAAGCTCTCTAAGAGTGAAAAACACAACCTCTGGCAGTTCTTGTTGCTTTTCCAGGAGCCTGTGGAAGTGGTGGGCACAGTACTTGGAGAGCCAGTCAGACATGGAATCTGCATTAAAATACTATGCACTGGCTCAGGATTATTTTTCCCTAGTCCGAGTCCACTGCTTTCAAGGTAACATTCAGAAGGTAAGGCAGCCTGCTTCCATCTGCTTCCCGAGTTCTCATTCCTGGGAGGAGCGTGGACACGAAGTAAAGCTGTGCAATTCCCTCTGCAGGCTGCTGAAATAGCAAACAGAACAGGGAATGGGGCAGCCTCCTATCACCTGGCGCGCCAGTACGAGAGCCAGGAGGACATCAAGCAGGCTGTGCACTTCTACAGCCGGGCCCAGGCGTTCAACAATGCCATCCGCTTGTGCAAGGTACGCAGAGAGGCACAGGGTGCCCACACTGCACAGGGTTCTGCCCTTTGGCAGCACATAGTGAAGGTGGTACAGGGTGCTTGTGCCCATTTTCTCCTGTAAGACACTGCCTGCTCATGGACAGCCCATGATGAAACTGCTCCTGGTTTCTGCTTACATCTTCCACCAAAGGTGGATAATAAACTCTTGGTGGTTTGGAAAAGTATCTTCTTGAAGAGCTCATCAGAAACTCCTTGAAAGAAATAATTGAAGCTGAAAGTCACTTGGGTTGTAGAGGTTTTACACAGAAGGGGGTGAGAGTTTAATACTGTGTGACACTATAAAGCCACAGGCTTGCCAAAAATTGCAATTATAAAATTTGTGTGTGCCCACCCAGAGCCAAACCTTTGCTTTTGAACAGGCGAATAATTTAGATGATCAGCTGATGAACCTGGCTCTCCTGAGCTCCCCAGAAGACATGATAGAGGCAGCCTGCTATTATGAGGAAAAGGGGGATCAAATGGACAGAGCTGTTATGTTATACCACAAGGTAAATGTTTTTTAGTAAAAACTCCCAAACTTTACACTGACACAGTTCCTACAGCAGAGGAATGTTAAATCAGCTGTGGTTTTTACCACATATGTCCTCTTTATTAATCATTTTTTCATGGTGAGTAATGCTTTATTAAGCTACTCCAGGACATCCTGTGAACTGGCTCTGTAGTGCTCACTCATTCCTAATTTTGCAGGCAGGACACTTCTCCAAAGCCCTGGAGCTGGCCTTCGCCACACAGCAGTTCGGGGCCCTACAGCTCATTGCGGAGGACCTGGATGAGAAGTCTGACCCGGCCCTGCTCGCCCGCTGCTCCAGGTTCTTCATTGAACATGCTCAGTATGAGAAGGCAATGGAGCTGCTGCTCACGGCCAAGAAGGTGAGCTGAGCCCTCTGGTCCCCTGTGCACAGGTAGAGGAGCACAACAGGTGTGTACCTGCACACAGCCATTCACCTGTGCAGGTAAACAGATGCAAGAGACACTTGTAAAGTTTCAAGATTCCTCTTAAGCCAGTGATTCAGAGGAACTGGCAGCTGAGCCTTGCCGAAATGCTGGGTACCAGACCAGTCCTGTGCCCACTCCTCTTTAACAAGCTCCTATGGCTGGCTTTCTTCCATATTTTGCAAGGGTACAGTAGCCCTTTTCTGGACTACAAGCTTTTGTATAGCCTACTCAGAATTTGTTCCTCTATGGGAAGACCAAAATATGTAACAAAATCTTTTAATTTATTTGTATTTACTGAAAATGTTATTATCGATCATGCCTAACAAACCGGACTTGTATGTCTCTGAAAATGTCATGTTCAGGGTCAAAATAGCTGAATCTTTAGTGGCTTACTTGTGTGAGAACAATGTCGTCCATGAAAGAACAAACGTGTTCTTAGCAAATAAAATGGGACAGTGTGTCCCTGAACAGGGGCTGATGTTTAGACACATAACTACAGCCCAGTGTTCCGAACAGAGCATCCTCAGCTGCTTGTGTTTGTAGCTGATTTCTGTAGGTTACACCACAAGCAACGTGATGTGTCACTATGGTGGTTTCCAACATCTCATTGCTCTATTGCTCCTGTCAGTACCACAAAGCTCTGCAGCTCTGCCTGGAGCAGAACCTGACCATCACCGAGGAGCTGGCCGAGAAGATGACAGTGTCCAAGGAGTCCCAGGATCTCTCTGAGGAGTCCCGGAGGGAGCTGCTGGAGCAAATTGCTGACTGCTGCATGAGACAAGGCAACTACCATATGGCCACCAAGAAATACACACAAGCAGGAAATAAGTTAAAGGTCAGCCTGGATAGCCTCAAAACAAGGGTGCTTTGAAAAGTAAACCTTGAAGCAGACTTCCTACAGTAACTACCCAGATGAAATTTCTGAGCCATCTCGATGGTGTTTTTGCATTCACAGAATTTTCCCTCTCTCCCTCTGTGCTCCCCTTTCCTTGCCAGGCTATGAGGGCATTGCTGAAATCTGGAGATACTGAGAAAATTATCTTCTTTGCGGGAGTTTCCAGACAGAGAGAGATTTATATCATGGCAGCCAACTACCTGCAGTCACTGGACTGGCGTAAGGATGCAAAGATTATTGCGAATATCATCAGCTTCTACACCAAAGGAGGGGCCCTTGACCTCCTGGCAGGTTTCTATGATGCATGTGCTCAGGTACTGCCCTTTCTGTGACTGCTGAAGGTGTTTGGGTTATTGGCTCTGGAGCAAGACCACCTCCTTTCTCCTCTTGCAGGTAGAAATCGATGAGTATCAGAACTATGAAAAAGCCCACAGAGCACTGACAGAAGCATACAAGTGCCTTTCCAAAGCCAAGGCCAGAAGCCCTGTCGAACAGGAAAGCAAACTTGGCCACCTGCAGAGCAGGATGAGTCTGATGAAGCGATTCATCCATGCTCAGAGGTGAGCTGCAGCATGGAGGGCACAGAAACTAAGTGACAGAAATATCATACCAGAACAGAAGTCGTAACAGCGCCTAAAGTTTAATAAATAATTTGCAGCTTGCTGCAAAAAAAGCTGCTAGTACATTTTTCTAGCAGGGAAACCATAATGTGATTTTTAAAAGTGCATTTTAAAAGTTGCGTTAAAGATGGAAGGGTAACCTGAAAGAGAAGTATACAGACCAAGGGAAGTGTAGCCAGAAAGGTGATTATCATAACATCACAGAATCACAGACTGGTTTGGGTGGGAAGGGACCTTCAAGCTCATCCAGTTCCACGCCCTGCCATGGGCAGGGACACCTTCCACTATCCCAGGTTGCTCCAAACCCTGTCCAGGCTGGCCTTGAACATTTCCAAGGAGGGGGCAGCCACATCTTCTCTGGGCACCCTGTGCCAGGGCCTCACCAGCCTCACAGGGAACAATTCCTTCCCAATATCCCATCCATCCCTGCCCTCTGGTAGTGGGAAGCCATTCCCCCTTGTCCTGTCACTCCAGACCCTTGTCCCAAGTCCCTCTCCAGCTCTCCTGGAGCCCCTTTAGGCACTGGAAGGGGCTCTGAGGTCTCCCTGGAGCCTTCTCTTCTCCAGGTGAGCACCCCCAGCTCTCCCAGCCTGGCTCCAGAGGGGCTCCAGCCCTTGGAACATCTTCATGGTCTCTCCTGGACTCTCTCCAGCAGCTCCATGTCCTGCCTGTGTTGGGACCCCAGGGCTGGAGGGAGCTCTGCAGGTGGGGTCTCACCTGAGCAGGGAAGAAGGGCAGAATTCCTCCCTCCCCTGCTTCCCACGCTGGTCAATCAGCCCCAGGACAAGACGAGTTTCTGGGTTTTGTTAGGGCTTCTGTTATGAAATGTAATGCAGTTAAAAACTCTTCCCTGTCCTTGGCCAGACAAGCTGAATGCTCTCCCTGGGCTGTGACACTTCCCTTTTGCCCCTTCCTAGAGTTTACCCTGAAGACACCGAAGAAGCAGTCAGGGAGTGTGAACTGCTCCTGGCTGAACAGGACTTAGATGACGCCATCCGACATGGCGATGTCCTGGGATTTTTGGTTCAGCATTATGCACAAGCAGAGGAATTCCATACAGTAAGTGAAGTCTTCTTCCAACCTACAGAACCCATATTGTACACCTGTGCAGCTTGGTGGAGCACGGCTCTCACGCAGGAAGACATTCCACGGTAGGAGCCTAAATGCGCAGCAGGGTGAGGCAGAGCTCAGGAACTATATCCAAATTTTTCATTCTATGGGAGGAGAAAAGGAAAGCTCACAGGACACAGAGCATAAATGGTGGCAGATTCTTAAGCATTCGCAGTGATTCAGTGAGAACAGAGGGTCTCTGTCTGGGTGCGTGCCTCAGCAATGCCACCACGATGTGTTTGCCCCCTTGGCCAGAGAAGAAAACCGTAAAATGGCAGTTATTTGAGAAAATAGTGAATCGCTCCTTCAGGGCAGATGTACCACACACCCCCTGAACTGTGACCTGCTGCTCTGATGAAACACGAGGGTGCCAAGTGCAAGTTCCTGCAGCTGTGCTGATGAACTTCACTTTTAATGTGCAAAGCACAAGAAATGGTTTACTGTGGCCCCTCTGACAGTGATCTCTGCATTCATTTAGGCTTATCGCTACCTGGAAGAGATGCAGAAAAGAATTCCAGCCTCGAACCTGAGCTACTACGTGTCCCTACAGGCCATGGAGGCTGTGCACCGAGGAGCTGGCATTCCCATAAGCCGAACCCTGGCCCCAGAGCACACTGGCCACAGCAGCACGGACAACAGGGAGGAGGAAGAAGTGGCTGATGAAGTGGAGGACCCCTAACGATGAGCAATTACCAAATGCAAAGCTGACTTTATTGCCAGCTCATTTATTCCATCCTCATTAGGGGGCCCAGATCAGTCACATGCTGTTGCCACACAGCAAGTTATTACCAAGAAATTTTACTTTTCCTGCTTGACGGTACAAGCAATAGTATTAGAGTTAATACATTCTCTCAAGCACAGCATACAGAGATTCACATGTACATGCTGTTAGAAAGCTGGTTTTGGTATTTTAATAAATTTGAGGCAGAAAATACCCAGTAAGAACTGCATATTGTAACTTCACTTTTTTTCTCAGTACAGAGAAGAGCTGAATAACTGAGGTGGAAACTGTGAGTTGCCTTTCAAGTACAACTTTGATCTGCTAAGGTGCAGATCTGTGATTCCCTAGAAATCAGACCTTCTGAGAACAATCTTCATCCCATTTGGGTAGGAGCTTGGTTAAAAGTTAAACTATCCCCTCCTGCAGGCTGAAGGCAGACTCTCTCCAACAAAAGCTTCTGTGTTTAAATACATCAGAGGGTCATGTGGGGTAGAGCAACCGCTTACAGACATCTGGGGTAAACCTCAGAGTCACAGAATGCCTGGGTTGGAAGGGACCCTGGATGCCTCCTGGGTGCCCCCTGGTCCAACCCCTGCTCAAGCTGGGTCACTTGTGAGTGAGTGAAACTTCTTTCATACTGTGAAGCTCCTTCTCCGAACACCAGTTACATCAAGCCACTCCGTACTAGTCAGGTATTTGGAGGCCAATTTCTTCCCTGGCACAAGCAGGACTGAGAGAAGTGAAGCTCAGTGTTAACAAACTAAGGTTCTGCTCACGTCTCTGCCTGTCACCCTGCCTTGCCAAGGGGTAGTTATCAGGTTACTCATGTTTCTTACCAACCAGCACTTACACTTAGAAGATTTTTCTTTTTCATATTTTGTGACTTGCTTCAAAACCTGGGGTGAACATGAAGTTTCTAAACTGCTTTCAGGAAGAAGGGTTGGGGAGATTTTAAGGTCAAAATCTGAACATTATTTATTCTTTAGTAGAAATTTACTTCTGTACTAAGATTATACAAAAAGAACTCCCTGCCTTATTGCTTCCTAACCACAGCCCAGCTCTAGCTCAGGCCTTTAAAGTCTGGCACATTTTCAGCACTTCAGTGTAGCTATCCAGTGTTTGCATCCCATCAGCAGTGCCACTCCCTGCACCATGCCACCCCTTCCAGCAGCAGCTGGTCCCCTAAACTCCAGTTGCTCAGGGACATGGGAGCCTTTGTAAGGGGCAGGTCATAGTGGCAAGTGGCCCTCCCCAGCCCTCCTGTTTTTCTGACAAGAAGGCTATGTGAGATCTTCCCTGTATTTTTAGCTGAGTGCTCAGACCTGCCAAGGTTATAAATAGCTGGGGTGGGGGCTGGGGGCGCGGGAGGATGGCAGTGCTTGCCTACCTTCCTGCATCTGTACACGCTGTACCGGATACCAGAGCTCACTCAATTGGCCTCCACTACAAAGTCCAGATGTCAAGTCAGGCTCGCTGGCTTACAGCTCAGCACCCTTCCCCCTTCTTCCTCTCCTCCAGCCAGGTGACTGCTGAAGAGGCCCCAGCAGTGCCCGAACACATCCAGCTGGCAAGAGCACAAGGTAAAGGTCATTTCTGTTACCCTTCAGCTAGGAAGGGACAGCTTCAAGTTTCTTTTTCAGGTTCTCCATTAGCAGCAAGTTCTGCAGGGCCAGCCTTCTGCAGTCCCCATCAGGGTCTTTCTCCATCACATCTAAAAAGAAGCAGACACTGTTAATTGGAGACTGGGAAAAAAGTGCCCTTAACACTTCTCACTGTTTTCCTGACAATCACAGAACTAAACAACAGCATTTGCATCTACAGCTGGGCTGGACATCAGCACTTGCAGGAACTCCATTAAGCCAGAAGGCAGAGATGCACAAACTTGATCATGTAAAGCAGCACAAGTTCAGCCAAGCCCTGACTACCACACAGGGTAGTGCTCCAGTCTTGTAGGAGAAACAGTCAGTCAGTTGGTCTGAAACACTGTAGAAACTGTCTGACCTTGGATCCCATGGGATAATCTCCGTGCCAGAATTTGTACTTGTCGCCTTGAGCTACACAAAAGCTTTGTACAGCTGAGCTACAAGTGTGAATGCAGTCTGCAGCTAGAAATCCACTTTGGAGAAAGTCTAAAGTCTCCACTCTGCCATTCTTGCAATCTAAAATGGTCAGTGCTCCCTTCTGAATTTGGGGCCATGATGCCATTCCAATGGGGAAAGAAGGAGACAGGCCCCAAGGTTCAGCACATTCTCCATTCTGAGAGACCAGTCTTCTGATAAACGAGTTTCACGCTTCATGCAACACGTAAGGGCAGCATGAGGCTGTTCCCAGCAGCTGTTATTCCAGGGGCCCTTAGTGGGCCTGCAAAGTAACAACCAGGATGCATGCAGGATGTCTGAGCAGGGGAGCCTGGAAGAGCAGGGAGCCTGTATGAGGATATCCTGTACGCACGAGCAGTGTGCTGGGAGCCCGGCACTGTCAGCCCAAACACATGACTCATGTCACTGGAGTAGGGCTATTTATAATGCAGAGAGAGCTGCACCCTGGTGATTCCATACTCCCTCTGCAGAAGGCAAAAGGGGAGGTTACAAGGCAGATTGGAACAAGCTCAAAAGCTCCGAGGGCTGTTGGTGCTGTTTCTGTTCCATATGTGTGGACCTGGCACTTGCTGGCACTACATGGGAGGCACAAGGCACCAGAGTGTCCTGTTGGTCACCCACGACAGAGCTGCACAGCACCTGCAAGGGGTGGGGAATTCCCTCAAAGGCAGCTGCTGAAGAATCAAAGGGACCATTTCCTAGAAGCTTTTAGGTATTCCCTCCCTCCCCTCGGAAGAATCAGGCTGCTAAACAGCAAGTTCAGCATGGCAAGTAAGGGCAATGATAGACAAGTCCAAAGCGGATTCTCGCCTCTCTCCATAGCTGAAGTGTCCCCAAGTATCCAGTAAGCAGTGCCAGGGCTGCAGCCCAAAGATTGAAGGGCCAACAGTCAGTCATAGGACACACTACAGCAGTTTGCAGAGGTCCTGATGTAACAACAAACTGAAAGAGGTTTGTGGATTTCTACTAAGCACTTGATGTAGAACATTTCCTATCCCACTGTTCCCCACTGTGCTTTGGCCATGGCAGGAGAAACACACATGCTTTAAGCTGAAACCCAAAGTGGCTAAAAAGGCATAGTAGTCAAGGCTCCCATGCAGGACAGGTTGTCATTCTCAGCTACAGCACAGCTAATACATGACACCTCTTGCAAATCTTGTCTGGAAGAGTTCATGAAGCAACAGCGAGTCCATGAGCTCAGACCTGTGACTCAGTCACAGAAGCAAGTCTCTAATGCCAGACTTGGCCTGTTGGAGCAGCAGGGAGGGCCCAATGCCTCCCTGTGCAGCTGTTTTCCCAAACAGCCTTACAACAAATAGCAAAGGCACAGCCCAAGAAGCTGGTGTGTTTCAGGAAGCAGCTCTGGAAGCCCTTTAAATTGCACTTAAATTGGATCTGATCATACATGGAGCTGAATTCTTTAACGTTTCTGAATGACTCCTACTGCAGTTTTCCTTACTCTGGTATACCCACAAGTTATCTTACCCTACTCTCATTCCCACCAGGAATACCCATACAGCTTTCATGCAAAAGCACTAGATATAAAGACAGGGCTATTTTACTACCTACAAGCATGAGAAGAGGCTACTATCTTGGTCATCCTCCTTTTCCTCCCTAAAATAACTCACTGAAAACAGATTATGCAAACCCCCATGCTGGAAATACATTCCTGAAAGGCTTCACTTGGTAACAGCAGTGTTAAATGCAGAGACAAGCAAATTCCTGAGAGCACATCATGTCATGGGAAAAGTGAAGTCTTTGGCCCCACAAGACAGCTCTCTTCCTTTCAGAGGGCACAGAGCACCCCAATCTGCCAGGAGCAGAGGCCAGCTGGGTCAGTGTTGCTTCCTGCTTGCTCCCTGTGGGAAGCGACTCACCAAGAGTGAGAATGGTGAAGGAAACCAGACCAGGGAATCACAAGAATCACCCTCAGAACACAGTGAAGGCTTCAGCATCATCTCTTCTTCTCCCTCCAGCTCACTGCAGTACCTGAGCATTGATCTGTGCAGCTCCAGCGTGCCAGAACCCACAGACACAGCTTGTGTTGATGTAAGGTGTGCTGGGTACAGCATTCAAAGTCATTTGCCGTCTTTAGTAGCTTTTTCTTTCCATCAGCAATAGGAAGCTACAGACTGGGCCATGCTCTTCTTCCTCCTGTTTTTAGTTCTAACAACACTCCCCTCATGAGCACATGGTGTAACTGGGCTGTACAAGTCTTGCATGTTACTGCTGGCCAAAGTCATGGCCTGAGTGTAACAGGCAACATGACATCACTTCCTGCAGCTTCATGAGGTGGGTGGTTGGAAGCTCAGGCAGAGAAAGGGGGCACAGACTACCTTTGGGGATTTTTCTGGCTGGCTGGTGAGGACAGTCACAGTTTGAAATGCCATACCCAGCTCTTGGCTTATGCCTCAGGTACCCCAGTGCTGCATCCCTACAGCTTACTACTACACCCTACAGGGGGTGCTCTACTTGCTGATCATGCAGCTCTGGTACACAATGCCAGGACATCACTGCTGCCATCACAATTAGAGAGATGCTGCACAAAGACTGCACCACTAACCAGAAAAGCACTGATGTACCCCCGCATGTCTTACCTCCCAGCCAGGACTGAGTCTCCAACAGCTCCTCTGTCATGTCTGCCAGAATCCGTTCCGTAGGGACACTGAGGAGCAGGGAGGAGATACAGGACAAAAGGCCCTGGCGCACGTACCTGTGGAGAAGGACTGAACTGGTTAAGAGCCTGCAGTTTTATGCTCTGAGTTGATTTCCTCACCTCAGGGGCTCTCCAGTTTCAAATGGTATGATGACTTTTGCCATATTCCTGCTGCTTAGGGGTGTGATTTTGCAGTGTGTCCCACATACAGAGCCCCTGCCATACTGTGCACAGGAGTCTAGCACAATTCAGAGTCCTGGACACATCTGAGAGCAAAACAGAAATTGGACGTTTACCACCTTTCAGCTACATGTCTTAATTCCTTTCCAAGGCTGAATGCTGGAATGGAATCTAAAGTTTTCTGAGCTCCCTGAGTAAACACAGATGAAACTATCACATGGACAGGTGGTCAGGAAATTTGTCAAGCTTTCTATATGTGTACAGCTTTCAATGGCTCGACTGCCACTATCTACTCTAGAAGACACCAGCCAAGTTCATGTGTTGGGCTGGCATTAAACTTAGTCTTAAGAACACACAGCTGGAGGAGAGCAGAGTTAATGCATTAGGTCACTGACACTCTGGGCCAGGTGCTCATCTTGGACAAAGGAAAACCATGGCTGGAGGCTGGCTTACAGCTGATCTTTAAAAATGAGAGTATACAACTACAGTAACTCACGAGTCCGTGTGGAAACGCAGAGCCCAAACAAACTCCAGCAGTGCCTTTCCCATTGCTGTCACTGCCTGCAAAAGAGGATTGTGACAGCACCACTGAACACCATCCACACTGCCCTGTACAGCTGGGCCTCGAGACATACTGCTTATCGAATCACAGCATGTCCTGAGCTGGAAGGGATCCCCAAGGGTCACGAATCCAACTCCTGCCCGCACAGCACACCCCAACAACCCCATCAAGTGCCTGGGAGTGTAGTCAAAATGCTTGAAAAAAGGTTTTGTTAAGATCAGTGCTACAATTCAATTTATTTTACAGATGAGGAAACTTTGGCAATCAAGTGAAATAATGTGCCCAACCCCCTTGAGAAGTTGACAAGAAGCAAAAGATAGTGCAGGGGTAGCTTGAATCCCATGTCTCTTTTCTGACCAGTTCTTCCCAGCCCATATCACAACTTCTCAGCCCACACAACTCCAACTTGCTGCCAGTCTCAGTGCAGCAGGCCCTGAAGCACACAGTTCCTCCAAAAGACACCTCAAGTTCCCAGGCTGGAAGTCACCCCTGCTCTCTGCCCTTCCTTACCACAGTGTTGACAGCCAAGTACATCAGGATTGCTAAAGCGTGGACCAGTCTTCCAAGGACTAAGTGATCTTCCCCCAGAAGATCAAATGTTGTTAAAGGCCTGCAAGTGCAAGACACAGAGTTGTGTAGCAGTGAGAAGGCTGATCACTGCCTCTTTGGAACAGTCAGGAGGTTATGCAGAGGGAACTGTCCCCCATAAGCCTGAATCCCTAAAACAACAGTCATTATACAAGTACTACCAGGTTAACACAGACCAGAGCTGTTTGCTCTCATCTTTTCTCCCAGACCAGTATCTCCCAGAGCAATATCCTCTACTCTTACAGCAGGTATCACACATTCTACCAACAGGCTTTACTTGGAAAGACCTACAGGCAAAAGCGGCCCCCACTGCCGTACCATTACAACTGGTATTACAATAATCTTGATTATCATGGAATCGATGACTCAGCCTTAGGTTAGCAGAGACTTAAGGGACTGACAATAAACTGTGTCCTGTGTCCTACACGGTGGCCTCAAAGACCAGTGCAGGTGACAGGCCCATCCTGAGACAGAGTTAACTTTGGTTCAACACTGCAGGCCGAGCTCTGTGGTTTGTGTGAACCTCCCACAGTAGAGGCTCAGCCAAGACAACTGGCATGGTACTGCCAGAATTACTTGCCTGCGTACCTGCTGACAGATCATCCTTCACGATGGATTTCACTTCTGCAGGGTCCTACATACTCCTGCCCCACAAGACTTCAAAGGGTAAGTCCAAGAGACCTCAACCCCCTCCTCCCTAAGCTTTGTGATGGACCCAAGTGTCAATGTGGTGTCACTGGGCTCCTTCACAGCTCCTGAGCTGTAGCCTGCTGCTCTGAGGCAAGCAGGACAAGCAAAAAGGTTCACTCTGGCAATTGCCATGCCCACATCCCACATCCTAAGGTGTTCACACTCACCTGTCAAAGTGCTGAATCAATGGGAAAAAGAAGTGCCCAGCAACAGAATTGAACTCGTTTGGGTGGGAAGCCAGTTCCACATGAGACTGACCCTGTCCAAGAGAAAAATGAAGTCTAGGCACAAGATGCAGCACCCAGCTCTTGACACTGTCAAGACTACAGATTCCTTGCAGTCAGCCTGTCGTCAACCGCTGCTTGTACACCTATGGCTACCAGTTTCCTGACTGGATTGCTCACTTCCCACTTCAGATCTTCTCTACATCCAAACATTTCAATATAATATAGCTCAGTACAGCTCAGTTAGATATAAGGAACAAGAACATGCAAGAGATAAAGGAGTTTTGGAAAGCAAACTCTCCAGGCTGAACCACAGGAGAATTCTGGAAACCAGGAAACTGGCATCAGTTTATCTCCCTGGAAAATAGGAAGGCTGAGACAGTGTAGTCCAGAGGCAGCTAGTCTGCTGGAGGTCCTGGGATCTGTGAGGTGCAGTCACAGCTCCCTGCAGTGGCCACACAAGCTAAGAACAAGCACAGAACAGCAATTATCCCTCAAAGCCAGGTAAGGAATTTCAGGTTTATCTTCCTCTCCGGCAGGAAGAGGAATACAGGAGTTGGTACTCTGCACCAAAAACTCAAGACTCCATAACTTCAAATATGTATTTATCTGGCTTTCCTTTGGAGTGGGCCACTTTCACAGGTATTTTGCTCTTTCCAGACAGAACTCACAGCAACTCCAAGTGTCCCTATTTTTGGTGGATTTGACATTAGTTTGTTTCTGGCCTCACCATGTCAAATCTCCGAGTCTTGCTTTTGATCCTCTCATCAACAATTCTTCTCCAGTCCTTAGAGCTGTCACTTCCTGGAAGGAGCTGGTTACAAGGCTTTTGGGCACCAGAATGCTTGGTCTTCCCATGGAATTTGGGACAGGACAGTTCCTGAGCTGCCAAAACCAATACCTAGATAAAACAGAGAGAGGTTCAGTTAACAGTGGGTAATCCCTAGGGGACAACAACAGAGTCACCTGCATCCAAACTGACAGGAGCAACAAGGCAGAAAGACACAACAGGTTTACATTGAAGAACAGCAGGAAACTGACCTCCAACAGCCCCCTGGCTCTGAGGTACTGACCAAGCAGCACTTGGTCACTTAGCCCTGAAACAGAGCAGTGGCTCCTTCTTCAGACACAAGTGTGGAAGGAGTCACAGACAGATTGCTGTCCTTCAGAAAGGGAAGATAAAGCAGACTGATGATGCAAAAGTAAACAGTGGCTTCTCCCAGGGGAATGCCCAACACATGCTCTGTATTCTGTGGGGAGGGATCCCTGTGTAATGGAGTGTAGCAGGGTTAGGAACAAGAGGGGAATGCCAGCACAAATAGTAATGTAAGAGATTCCCATGCCTCTGCCTTCTCCCATGAGGAATAAAAGGTAATCCCATTACACCTCAGCACTGGTGCAACAGGCAGAAGGAAAGTGGGAAGTGAAAGCACTCACATCAAGGATGTCCATGCGCTGACGGAGACTGTAGTTCAGAGAGTAGAACTGGGAGGTCAAGTACTTTGCAACCTGTACAGAAAAATCAGGGTACAATGAACACAGACCCAGGCTGGGAGCAGCCTTCCCATTAGCGCTAAAAGCATTTAATTTCACAGGTTCTGCTTCCTGTTAGGTAACAGCAAGCCTCCAAGAGAAGGGAAGAAACATGCAGTGTAAATAGGGGAAATTCAGACACTTCCACTTCTAGATTCTCCCAAAAGAACTAAATGACAGATGAGACCACATCATTCTTCTCTCCCTCCTATGCAGAGGTACCCAAACAACTGCCACAGCAGCTAGGAGACCTCACTGTGGCCTTTCAGTACTTAAAGAGCGTTATAGGAAAGATGGAGGGAGGCTTTTTACTGGGGCCTGCTAGGATGAAGGATAAAGGTGTTAAACTGGCAGAGGATAGATCTAGATTGGACATTAGGAAGAAATTCTTCACTGTGAGGGTGGTGAGGCCCTCGCACAGGTTGCCCAGAGCAGCTGTGACTGCCCCAGCCCTGAAGTGTCCAAGGCCAGGTTGGACGGGGCTTGGAGCACCCTGGGACAGTGAAAGGTATCCCTGCCCATAGCAGGGGGTTGGAATGAGATGGGCTTTAAAGATCCTTTCTCGCCCAAACCATTCTGTGATTTCCTGATTACAGTCACCAGTCAGGTCTTTCTCTGTAGAAGCCCTTTGTGCCTCAGTTTCCCTCTATGTGAAATCTTCAGTACAAGTCCTTATCTGATCTGCCTTGTCAGGTACACTCAAACCAACAGCCTCCAAACAGGTCCTCCAGTCTGACAGGGTTTTCTTTTTCCTATTGGTTCAGTCATTCCTTGCAGATTCTTCAGGAGCATAAATGTTGTTAGACCTGGACTACCTGTTCTACCACACTGACAACTCCCTCTATCAAATGAAAGACTTCAGCTGTTTCAATTTTTGCCTGTGCCTCAACTGGAAAAAGGAAAGTAGTAAGAAGGACTCACAGGTACTGGGTCTGTGGTTAAAACAGCTACTTGAGCTCTTTGACGGAGCTCCACAAAGCCTTCAATGCAGGTCTTCTCCTCCAGATGCAATAGTATTTTTGCCAGCTCCACACTAACCTGCTCAAAATATGAAAAAAGGAATCAAATCCCCGATGGTGTTTGGTTTTTTTCCTCATAGGATTTACATACCACTTCTAATGTTCAAACAAAGAAAAGGAGGCATTCTGTATAGGACACATGTCCATTCCATAGGAGGAAGAGAACACACATTAAGGCAAATGCCATCAAACGTATTTCTAAAAACCCTGAACAGATCCCCCATCTGCCAATTCTCCGTCCACATTCACTTGGGCTTTTTGAAGAAGTGGTACCAACATGACATAAAATGAATTGTCACTGTAAGTGATGGGTTAAAAGTTACAGTAACACAGCCCTTCTCTTTCTCAGCTGGTGTCTCTGACACTTTCAATTGTTCACTAGCAGGTAGTGGCCAGAACTCTTCACACAGTGACCTTGTCCCAGGTTCCTCTCCCCTGAGCTTTTCATCTTGACCAGTACAATCCAACTACTCCCTCCACAAGACATTATGCTTGTACAAGCAAATAGGGAAAGTTCATCTGATTTTGCCTCCCTTTTTGTTAGGGATTAACAATTAAATTGAATTTCAATTCAAAATCCAAAATAGCTGCTCTGTAATCTGCATTTCTGGTGTTTTTCCTGCCCAGCACAAAGCACGGAGCTTCCTCACACTGGCAAGCACTGGAGGACGTTTCATTTTGAGCACTGGAGCTGCAAGACAGCAGAGTGCTGCCAGCACTTTTTCTGCTTCTCTGTTCCACTGTGCTCTACAGCCTCACCTTCAAGGCAACTATTTCCTTCTACTTCCAGGTTGAAAGCTTGTGAATGTGTACCATGCTCCACTGGCATGTTCAGTCTCCTCACGACAGCAAAGGGATAGGTCCTCTGGTACTACAGCCCACTGGTAACCTAGACCATAAAAATTCACCTCTCTTGTTGCTGCTGGATTCTTCCGAACCAAGCTCTCAAGAGCCTTGACTGTAGCTTCCCATTTGTCCACATCTTCAGATCTTGATCCAGTCAGAACTGAAATCAAAAGACAAACAAAAGTTATTAACAGAATGGCTGTGCTTGAGTAAATACCCAAACTTCCTTCTGCCAATCATTTGTCTTGGTACAGACACTCAGCATGACCAGCATTAGGAACTAAACTGAAATTACTCAAAAATTCTACATCTTCTTCAAATTAGCTCAGAAAAAATAAACCTACACAGAGTTCACTCTGCCAAGCTCAGTAAGAAACAGATAAAGACTCAGCCCAAAATCTCCTACCTTCAATACAGTCTCGGATATACACAGGAGCCTTAATTTTTAGCTCTTTATCCTCAGACATGTCATAAGGGGTGAGGTCATCATCACTGTAAAAGAAATAAAGGCAGGGGTTAGTTTATGGGGTGCAGATGTTCTTGCTTTCCCCACATAGCCACACAAAGAGAAAGAACCAGCGCATACACTGTCAGAGCCCTGTCACTCCTGTTATCACTCAGCAGCACTTGGCCCGAGAGGGGTCCTTGGGAGTTCTAGGGAAAGAGCAGTTCTGTGACCAGATCTGGAACTGGATCTCCTGGTTGAGTACAGGAAGGAGTTAGATGACCAAGAGACTAGAAACTGACTCTTGAGATTTGATTATAGATTGATATACATATATATACACATATATGCATAATAAATACATATATATTAACATACATCTATAGATATATTTCTTTACATTGTGACAGAATAAAGCAGGTTCAGTATTAAAATGGGTAAATACATCCACAATTTCCAGGAAATACATATCTAAGTCTAGATATATATATTAGATATATATTATATATCTATATCTAGATATATATCTAATATATATCTATCGTAAGTCAAAAGGAACAAATACAGTGGTTGCACACAATGCAGGCCTTGCCTAATTTATTGACTAGTGCAATTTCCTATGCAAAGCCCTGCTCTGCTGGAAACCACTCAGCTGAACAAGGTCAGAAATCACAACTGCCAAGAAATGCAGGTACTGACAGATCCTTTTTCCCCAGAGCTGCCATTTATTTCCCATTTCCTCCCTGTTTCTTGCCCTGTACCTGTCAAGCTCAGCATCCAACTCCTCATCTGGCATCACACGGGCTGCTGTATGAGGTTTCTCATCACTCTCTGGTATCAACGGCAGTGCAGCAGCTGCCTTCTCACTCCTGCTGTGAGGAACAAGAAGTTTTAAAATGGATACAGTAATAATCCCTACTCACAAGGAAGAAACTACCCACCCCACCAACCCTTGCTGCCTTAACAGAACAGCAGATAATTATTCCTGCTGTAGTTTCAAACGCGGCTTGGCTGACACAAAGAACAAAGTATTGGGAAGGAGAATGGAGTAAGGGGGGAAAAGAAGCAGAATCTTCTAAACAGAAGAGCAATGGATAAAAAAAAATTTAACTGGCTAGTTGTCCTGGGTTGCATAGTATTCTATTACCATCTACATGAGCTGTTAAGACCAGGTGGGTGGTGTTGCTTGCCTCCACCCTCCGGACAATATTGTGTTAATGGCCCATCAATGCCTTGCCACATGACTAACAAATTTACATCACCCCATTGAGAGATGCTCCGCCCAGAGGGAGGAATCCAAGCATTCCATCCTGGATATAAACTGAGATTTCGAACACCACAGGCGGCCTTTCCACTGGATTCCCAGAGGACAAGACCCACATAGCCACTGCTGGACCTTCTGAGACCAGACTCCTCTATAGGATCACTACTCCCAACAGGACCACCTCATTCGGACTGCTACCAACACCCCGACCAACAGGGTGCCAGGTTGTATTCTGACTCTGTCAGGTTTCTTTTTCTACTATTGCATTTATTTTACCTTTTTTCCCTTTTCCTATTAAAATTGTATTTCTCACTTGCAGTCTTTCACTGGTTTGTTTTCAAACCTTGACACTAGTTTGCTGTTTTCCCCTGCACAATACCTGGGACTGCTAAGGAAAGACTCCAATAACCAGATCACATTTACTTGCACCAGATTTGAAACTGTGAATGAAACAGAACTGAGAGTAGGTTTAGATTGAATATTAGGATGAAATTCTTCCCTGTGATGTTGGGGAAGCCCTGGCACAGCTTGCTCAGAAAAGCTGTGGCCATCCCATCCCTGGAAGTTCAAGGCCAGGTTGGACAGGGCTTGGAACAACCTGGTCTTAATAGGTGTCCCTGTCCATGGCAGATGGTGGAATGGAATGGGCTTTAAGGTCCCTTCCAACCCAAATCATTCCATGATTCTACAAAATGGGAAAAAAACATTTTTAACCATTGCTAATAGGATGAATACAATAATTGCAAATATTTCTTCTGTGTCTATGTATTTCTGTGGACTTTGGCATTGTCCCTTCATTTCTCTGCTTCTCAAAAGCTGTCTCTAACACCTGTCTATGCTGATCATGCCCCTAAAATGGGAGCAATAAATTTTTTGTACTTCACTGGAGTGTTTGGACAGCTTCATCTGCTAATAACATAAAGTGCTACATTCCTCTGCTGATCAAACAACATCAAAGTGTTTCAAAGAGCCTCAGCAGATGCTCTTCCAGCATCCAGTTAAGAGCACTGAAGAGTCAGTCTTCAGAGTGACAGATGCAGTAGATTTTTGTCACGGATGAATGGGCTAGGGGCATACAGCACAAATACCAGATTTCCAAGACGCAAACAGAAGTGCCCATTGATTCTACCAAAGGGCACACAAGACCCGTGAACCACAATTTCAGCACATGCAGCTATCAACAGGCAATTTTAATGCACACTACCAAATGAATTATGAATGTAATTAAATCACATTGTAAGAAGGTGGTGCATTATGATGCTTAAGCACACATAAAACATCTTGAATACTGTACATAGTTCTTGTGTGTAATGGGAAAAAGGCAGGGAGAAGGGCAAAAAGACAGCATGAATAGTAGCAATAACTTACTCATTATCTGGAAGGCTGGTGACAACACAGAATGGTGGAGTCTGCACCAGAAGGGACTTCAATTCTCTTGTTTCACTGTCTTCTTCATACTAGACATTCAGAATAACTGTTGCTGCACTCTGTTACTTACTGCAAGTATGCCCAGCATTCAACATTTCACCCTTGTACTGCACACGGACTAAATCATGAGCAGATGAATTCTCACCAATCCTGCTTGTTTCAATCCCTGTGCTGACAGCAGCAGCAGCAGGTGGCTGCATATGTAATCTTTGTCCTTATATTTAAGAGTAGTACCTGATGACATCTTGTTGAATATTATTTTAATCTTTCAAACATTTAATAAATGGCAACGTGACAGGAGGGATGTGGCAGGCTTTTAAAGAATTAATGTGATTTAATCAGGTAAGTCACATAAATTCTACTGGAAAGAGCAGAGCAAATACCTCCATGTCAGTCTTGAAAATCCCAGCTCAGAACAGGTCTTCCCACCATGTCAGGGACTGAATGCTCACCACTGATTTAGGTTTGAAACTCCCTCTCAACTCCCACAGATCAGATTCTGATTACCTCATGCAGTAAGATAAGCTTTTATTACCAAGTTTATCCCAACCTCTGCCAGCAGATTGCACTCCTGAGGTAACTGTCAGCCACCTGGCCATTTCCTATACAATTGTTTTTTGTAAATAGATTCTCTCTCTTTGAAGGTATAGCTGTCTCTCCTTATTTCCAGATGAAAAAAGTGTTATAATGCCCTGGTTCATCTGGTTTAAAGCTTTTACTTCCTCTAAGCCCAGCACACCAGTCATAAATTTCATTGAAACCTTCACCTCAAACTTCAGGACAGGCCCCTCACTGTTTATTTTCAAGCTGATGCTCTCTGCCACCACCATGCCCAGACGCCGTAGTTGTGGCAGACTGCTGTCCAAGTGGCATTTCACACCCTCCATCATGCTTGTGAGAAGCTCTGAAACAAACAACCAACAAATAGTGCATGTTTGAAATTCTGAAACAGTGGCAGAAACAAACACCCATCTTTATGTGCTTCCCTGAGGGCAGCTTTACCCACTCACCACCCAATAATGGATAGAAAGGGTCCCTGAACTGTTGCTTCCCTCTCTGCAGTGGCAGTGCTGCCCTTCAGCACCAGCACAGCAAACCCACACCCTTCTTGCGGTAAAAAGCCAACAAAACATTGCAATATATTCTAAATTTGCAGTACTTTTGTTTTCACTGAAACAAAAAAGGATGGTAAATCATGTCAATCTTTAATTTGGTTTTAGAGTGCTTCAGAGTCACTTAAATAGAGTAATGTTTTGAGGACAAGTTCTGACCAGTACAACAATCACATAGAGACAGGTATTTGCCTAACTCTGGATAAGTTCAAACAGGCAGGCAACACATGTATTTCTCAGCCCTCGGTGAATATTGGTTGCCAGCTTCACCAGGCAGGCTTCCTGCTGGTTTGACTGACCTCCTTCATCTCAGAAAACTCATCTTTTCAACAGCTGTCAGGGAAAAAACTGACTATAAAACTACAGAACTGGTAGTACATATCAGGTCACTTATTCACTTAAAGAACAATTAATTCTAGAATGAAACAGATGAGCAAGTCTTGAAGTGAACCTTCACATCCCATGTAAGTCACACACACATGCAGAAGTCATTCTAGACATTGTACAGATTTTTTTTTATTGCAACAGAAACAGAGATTTTAGGCCAGGACCCCAGTGTGCTATGCACTGTGTGAGTAAAGAACTGGAGGCCCATGCCAGTGACTAACATGCTCACCTCACACTGAGAAATGCCCATGGACAGTCAGACACCAAGCTAACAGCTTTTTACCCTCAGATACCTTCCCTGCCTCTCTGGAGCTGCACCCATGCTCCAAGGTTAAGCCTATAAATTACAAATCACACCGTTCCTCTCATTGGTCCCAGAGTCAGTCCTTGTTTTCCTGTGACAAAACTTAGGGGTTTTTAAACCACTGCTCAGGTAAGAACCTTAGGGGAAAGTTAGGCCTTCTTCAATTCCATAACCTAAAGTTATGCACTTGGAATTCTATCTTATCAATGCTAAAGATTATTCCATTTACCAAGGTGAAAATGGGACAATTCTGCTTATCTGCAGATCAAAACAAGATATTCTTCTACTCACAGTAAGACCCTCTGCTAAACAAACCTAAGCCCTGCTTCTCACATAGCCTCACCTTGTCTGCAGCTCTCAATTTCAGGCTCCTTCAGGTGGGAGAGGCAGATGAGGATGGCCTTGCTAATGTACAGCTGCTGCTCAGCTGAGGAGTGTTTCACAGCACTGCTGCTGCTCCAGGTCTCCAACAGCTCCTGCAGCACCTGAATCAGAGAATTCAGGTTGGCCTGAAATGGACCTTTTCTATACAGAGGTAATTTTTTAAAGCACATTTTTACTCTCCCTACAAAGAGAGTAAAAAAATATAAATTTTGTATTTCAGGGCCCAAAACGTACTGTGTTTGACCACCCAAGAACTGCACCTTCATTTAAGATATTGTTAAATATAACGGAATTTTAAATTTAAAAGTGATGTTTATTTCTCATTAATAAATATTATATGCAAAGCAATATGCATTATTATCAAAAAACAGTATGATATTATATAGTTTTATCTGTGTTTAGTTCAATTTTAGATAACTGTCAGTACGTCCAGATCATTTTAGAACATGTAAACAGTGGAAAAAATAATAATTTAACAAAATGGTAGGGATTTCCAGATATATAGATTTCATAGAAGTTTCATCACACTGCTGACTCAGAGAGGCAAAATATCTGCCATCCCCACCGAGGAAAATGTACATAAGAGAGATTCTGAAACGTGAACCATTTGGTAAACAGACAACTCTACACCAACTTTTTGTTGCCATGTGCCTAGCCACACAAACAGGGTGACAGAGGAAGCTGAGATGGACAGAGGACATGGGACATCTGTCAGAATCCAAGCCTTGCTAGTTTTGCTACTTGGAAGACAATTTACCAATTAAATACAAAAAGTTAATGCCAGCAGTGCAGAAAGCTTTGATTCATTTATCACAGTTCACTTGTGATATGGCTGGGCTTCCCTCACTCTCATGAACAGCAACCAGAAAGTCTGAGAGAAGCACCAAAATTGTGCACTCCCAGACACACAGAGAGCAGAATGTTCTCCATCAGACACCTCATCAGCAACTCGGTGAACCTTACTCTGAGCAACAAGGTGCGCCGGAGGCTGTCCAGGGACAGGTAGCCAAGGAGGTTCTGCAGCACTGCCGTCTGTAAGGAAAACCACAACTCCTGCTTCAACTGGACACAGAGCTGTCATCCAGCAATGACAAGCGTCTGTTTTTATTTACTACATTAAACTTCATTTTGAGGGACTGGCTGACAGCATTCAGAGACAGAAGAGTAAGCAAATTTTAAAAAACAAGCAAACACACATATGCAGTTGCTGAAGAAATACATGAAAAACCATGACAGAAATACGGTATTTTTACCAACAAAACCAGCACAGTCCCAGGCAACATAGAATTCATGAAGTCTAAAGAACATGTCTCACAACAGCATCACAAGCCACAGAACAGTTCCTAACACCTTGTGACAAACTTAGGTGCACAGGAAAAAACCCAACAGCCCTTGTTTCATGTCTTTGATCTAATTCTTATCCCTGAGGGTGGGTCATGGTTGTTTCAGCGTCCTCTTTCAGATTCTAAGATAACTGAATGCCTTCAGCTCCCCAGAATGCTGAAACTCTGTGGAAATAACCACTTGGGTTCCAGAGGAATATAGTAATTCTGCTAATCACCATTAACCCTGAGAGAGCACATGAATCCCACGATTTCAAAGCTACTGTTCACCACTCCCTCTCTGTTACACTCTGCTGTCAGTGAATAGCTGCACAAACGTGGGGAGACTGAGGGCTCATTTTGGATTGAAGAGTTAAACCTTACTCAGGAAGAATAAGAGCTCAGCTAAAAAACACATTGGCCCTGGGGAAAACCTAGCACTACTACACTGCTGTTCCCCACAGAGTCCTCACCGTGTGGCCATACTGCAAGAGCAGCATCTTCTGTGTCATCACAAACTGAGCCTTCTTGTTCTTCACAACCAGGTTCCCCAGCAATCTGGACAAGACATCTGCCCTAACAAGACAACAATACAACATCAGGAATCCATGCTATTGCTGTCATGGTACTCCTAATCACAGGAAAATCTCGAAGTAGCTCTTTGCAACCAAGTCTCTAGATTACCTCTAAATTCAATGAGCCAGTAAGGGCAAAGAATGTTTTCACTTGTTTTTCCATTGCATGCCATGATGTAGATACTTAAGAAATTGTGTAGGTTCTTCCTAAGAGGCAACAATCAACTACTTTATCTATTGAGTCTTTTAGGAAACGGCAGTGTAAAAAAATGCCTACACAAACACAGCACCTTTCACAGACCGATTCTGCAAGTATTTGTGACAATTCCTGCCTTTGCTGTGGATCAGGGAGAAAGCAGAGTTCTTACCCAGGTGCTCTCTGCACAAAACCAAGGACCACTGCTTCCATCCAGCGGTCTGGCACACATTCCACCAACCGCCAGCATATCCTCTGCCAAATGCAGTCTGACTTGGTGAGGTCCGTCAGGTGGGGCACCAAAACTCCCAAAATTTCCTCTGAAGCAGAAAACAGTAAATACCCTAGATGGGCAGGACTGGTGCAGTGGCATCTGAGACTGACCTGAGAATTTCAAGATCTTCACAACATGAAAAAATACAATGTACAGTTTGCAGTTCTAAATTGCTCCTGCAGTAGAAATCAGAATAGAATCATGGAATCATTTAGGTTGGAGAAGCTCTTTAAGACCATCAAGTCCAACTATAACCCACCACTGCCAAGGCCAACACTAAACCACAACCCCAAGTGCAACATCCACATGGCTTTTAAGTCCCTCCAGGGATTTAGTGACTCCACCACTGCCCTGGGCAGCATGTTCCAATGCCTGACCACCCTTTCCATTAAGAAGTTCCCCCTAATATCCAGTCTAAACCTCCCCTGGCATAGTTTGAGGCCATTTCCTCTTGTTCTGTCCCTTGTTCCCTGGGAGCAGAGCCTGACCCCTCCCTGGCTGCCCCCTCCTGTCAGGGAGTTGTGGAGAGTGAGAAGGTCCCCCCGAGCCTCTTTTTCTCCAGGCTGAGCCCCCCTAGCCCCCTCAGCTGCTCCTCATCAGACTTGTGCTTCAGCCCCTTCCCCAGCTCTGTTGCTCCTCTTTGTTCATGCTCAAATAAGAACTGGAGAACTGACTGGTAATAACCACCCTAAGCAGCCTAAGGAACTGGCCAGCATTCCTCATCACAGAAAAGAGCCAGAAAATCTTTCTTCTTCTTCCCCACCCCTGTTAACTACTGCATTCAGTGGCTTTGAAGTCGTAAGCAAAGCCAGACCGACAGCTGCTCCCACAAGAGGGCTACTGCATGTGGGCAGGGACCTACACTGGTATTTACAACACTTTCAGACATGAAAAGCACTAGAAGAGCATTGAATAGTCATGCCCCATATGGCAGAATGAGAATCTGCCCATCCTGCTTCTCATCCTGATGAGGATGTTCTCTCCATCAGTTTTTGAGAGAATAGGTCCCATTCAATATGAACTGGCAGAAAAGCACCAACATACACAGGATGCAGCTAAGCAGCCCCAGAGAGCAGAAGGTAGCCTGCGCAGCCCAACTCAGAATAGCTCCAAATTAACTTGTTGGTCTCCCACTCCTTCCACTGATCATCATCACGGTCATCCTCCCATGCTAATACACTAAAACACTTCCCCTGTCCCCAAAAGAGCATAGTAAAACACTCACTTTGCCTTCCGTGAACACACACCTTCCCCAGGACATGAGAAACAAAAGAGATGGAGCAGTCCAAGCCACCTGGGATAAAACAGACACGAGCTTTAACAAGCGTGTCACCAGCCTCCTCCAACCAACCTTCAGGAGAAGGTGCAGAGACTTCCACAAGTGCTGTATTCTGCAAACAGAGATTAACTTTTTTTCTTCAAGCATCACCTCCTCCTGCCTCCACTACCTGCCTTCAGGCACAAGCCAGCAAGCAGTATTATCTACTGCAGGCAGAAGGCTAAAGCAGCTCAGTCCCACTTTAACGCAATGGTAGCAATGCCACTGGTTCATTCAGTATCACTCAAATCTCCCAAACAATTCCTTCAGTACAAACCAAGTGACCACAACTAAGCTTTAGCAACAGATGACGCTGTTTAATGCTTGGAGGATTGCTGCTTTCAGTGGATTCTAAAAGGCCTCAGCTATCTTTCTCATTCCTAGGACTTTATCCTTTTATGATAGCCTGAAGGAGGAACGGGAGGCCCTGCAACACTCATCATCTGTATTTCAAGCAGCAGCCATGGGGTCCACGCACAAAACACTTCTTTAGGAAAGGTAAACCTATAGTACAGTCATCCTGCAGCCTTACCCCGCAGAGAGTTGGAGATCTTCTGCAGCACCTGGAGAACTGCACCACCCAGGAGAGGGAAGTAGGTCTGTGGGAAGAACACTGGTGGGTTTTTCCCCTGGAGTTTGTTGCTCACATGCTCGGGCAAACATATGATCTTGTTCAGCAGGGCATGCTGCAGCTCTGGGCAGCCTGCCTGTGCTTGCTGCTGACAGACCTCCCACAGTAATGCTGACACCCGGCCCTCCTGCAGGAACTGCTCCAGGACCCCAACGACCTCCCTCGGGTCAAGGCCAGGGCTGGAAGAAAATAACTGTAAGTTCCTGCCTCTTTTAAATGGTAAAAATAAGATGTGCATGCTGTTGCATTTCTCTTGTGGTATCACCACTGAAACACCGCTGCTCTGTTACACTGGATTTAGAAAAAAAACCCAACAAATTAAAGCGATTTTAATCTCTTTGTATGTGCAGTTTCCTCGGCTCCAAACATTCAGGACCTTCAACAACCGCGTCTGAAGGAGCTCTGTGACTGCGGAACGCACAGCATCGTGTGGGGTCTGAAGGCACTCAGGGCAGCGCAAGGGCTGCCCGTGCTCACCCACATCTACGCGCCTCTGCGCGCTTCAGCCCAGCTGAAAGGCACCCCCAGACCTCCCTCCTAACGAGACTAGCCCTGGGGAGCCCCAGCCCATCAGCGCTGCGGGCCCCCGCC
>VZRO01008594.1:366377-411856 GCA_013397915.1 Daphoenositta chrysoptera
CGCGTGGTGGTGGCGTCACAGCGGGGGCGGGGCGGGGCGGGCGGAAGGGCCGAAAGGGGACGGAAGCGGACGGAACGGGGTCGGGCCGCGGTGCGGGGGCAGGGTGGGTGCACCTTCAGGGCCCGTGGCCGGGGTGGCTGGAGCACAGCTGCTGGCCAGGCCCGCTCTGTGTGTTAGAGCACTAAATGCTCCCGGCCCGCGCTGCCTCAGCCCAGTTCATCGGGCACATCTGACCAGTGCAGTGAGCAATGAGTCCCATTAGTACTGGGTTTGCTTGTCTAGTTTATGCAGTTACACTAACTAATGAGATAAAGGTCCTACAAACCCTCTCCTGCATAATAATAGTAATGACAGTAGCAGCTGGAGCTTCAGCTCTGTATTTTAAGAGCTTGACAACCCAGCAGGCTGCAGCCTCCACACGTGGATTCTGGCCCCACCCTGTCCCAGGTGCAGGTTGCAGATTCGCAGTACAGACTGTTTTGAGGTGGTGGCGGATGTAGGGACGGCACTACTGAAAGGGCACTTGCCCTCTCAACTGCAAGAAAATTTGGAAGAGGAGAATGAAAGACTTAAGATGGAGCAGTGTGCCATATACAGTGGCGTTTCATGTCGTGGGAAGGATATCCTCTCTCACTCTCCCTGCCAAATGTGTTTGCTCTGAACTTAAAAGGAAATTTGCCACTTCAGGCACTGATCTGATCTTCTGACCACACTGGCTGCCTGACTTTTGACTTCAGAGGAACAAAGTCAGAAGTGTATTTTGACTCCATTCCTAATGCAGGGCCTTAAAAGTGACTGACCTTTCTGAGAAGCAGGTGTGCAGATCAGCTGAAGTGCAGGGCCACAGGCTTATCTGTGTAAATTCCTAACAATGGAAGCTTCACCTCTTGAATGCAGTGCAAGAATATGTTCTGTCTACCTCCATCACAGAAGAGAAAGACCAGGGAAGGCATCTGTAAATTCAGGTGTGGCAAGAAGAAAAACTGGCTTATTTTCTGTTCTGCTGCAGAACCAAGGGGTATTACATAAAACCTTCCATGGAACAGGTTCAGAAAACAAAGAAAGAAAACAAACAAAACCCCAAAGAAAGCAAAAATGAAGTTGTTCTTCACACAACATCTTGTTAAAGGGCAGATTTCCCTGACAGGGGATTTTGTAGTCTATTAAAATTTCACATGGGTTCAATGAGAAACTGCATTATGTCTAATGAGGACTATTACTAGACTATCATGATGACCTTAGAATCATGGAATCATTTAGGCTGGAAAGGCCCTCTAAGATCATTGAATCTAATTCCAATGCCATTCCCACAGCACTGGCAAGGCCACCACTAAACCATGTCCCCTGGTGCCACATCTACATATTTTCTTGAACAGTTCCAGAGATGGTGATTCTACCACTGCCCTGGGTAGCCTCTTCTAATGCCTGACCACCCATTCTGCAAGGAGTATTTCCTCAATATCCAAACTAAACCACCCCTGGTGCAACTTGAGGCCATTTCTCCTTATCCTGACCCTTGTAGCCTGGGAGCAGAGCCCGAACCCCACCTGGCTGCACCCACAGTGTTTAACATTTTTTTCTCTCTCAGTTATGGCAAAACCACAAAGGCTAACTGATCCCAAAGTCCTGCACACCCTTATTCTCATAACAGCTCTCATCTTTCCAGGGGTGGGCAGGTAAAGTCACTGAACCAGCAGAAAAAGAATAGTATTGTAAAAAAGGTTTCCTGCCAGCTGTTACCTGAAGCAGATTCCTGCAGAGTTGTGAGGCGCAGGGCCAGCCCCAGGACGGTGGTGGCAGCGTGTGGGGGGCTCTGATCCCCTCCCAGGGGCTGCCAGCAGTTGGCAGGACTGAGTTTTAAGCCAAGCCTGAACGAAGAGAGACATTTGAACATCTCATTTGGGGGCACTAGCAAAGGTGAGAGTCTGCTCACGTGTCTGCTTCTGTTTCAGAGCGAATGGCCCCGCTGTGGCCACGGCCCCATGCCAGCAGCCCGGCTAGCACAGCGGAGCCACCATCCCCAGCAGGGATGGAGCTGGTGCTTCCAGGGCTGCTGGGAGCCTCCAGGGACGGCAGCGCTCCTCCTGTGGGGCTTGTCCATCCTCTGGCACGCCTGGGCTGTGCTCCGGGACGGGACGGACAGGTCTGCGCCCTGAGGGGACGGGGCTCCTCACGGCCCTGCAGCGCGGCTGCCCCGAAAGGGTTACGAGAACGGCTCCGCCCTCCCTGTACATCGGTCTCCTCCTGGGTGACCTTCCCGGCAGCCCTTGCTGGCTCTGCCCCAACCAAACAAAGACTGCAGGAGCATTTCAAACAGCCGTCTCTCGGAAAGTTGCCTGCGGGAGACCCGGGCTGTGCTGGCACCTGGCTGATCCCGGCCACCGGAGAACGCGGCAGCGAGTTGGTGCCGTCGCCTGAGAGGACCCCGGCAGCCGTCGGGAGTCCCTGTACGTGGGTGTTCTGCCCATTTGCTTCTGTGCATTGAGCTGGTTTGGGTGCTGAGAGTGGCGTGGGGAAGGATGAGAGGAGCTCCTGGCAGTGGTGCGAGCACAGGGAGGGTGCAGCAGGACAGGGCTCCGGGGCCCGCGGCCGTGCGGAAGCTGGTGCGGCGCTGAGGTTCGGTGTCGGAGCTGGGAGTGGCATGCCCGATCTGAAGTGCTGTCCTCCAGCCGCTTCTTGAACTCAGAAACCTGCCTAGCAATTTTCCAGCGAAGTGCAGACTCCTTTAGATACTGCCCACGTGTTGGTGGACGAGCAGGAGAAGAAATAACAGAGCTCTGTGAGTGCTGCTTTTGGCTCTTCTGTGCTTTTCTGTCCCTTCCCCCTTCACTCCCAGGCTGCTGCTGAGGACATGCTGTTTACGGCCACCTCCGCAGATGAACTGCTCTGCTCCGGTGCCACTGGGGTTGGGGTTTATTGTCTCTAAACGCTGCCTGAGGCTGAGGGCGCTTGTCCGTTGTGTTGGCACCGACTTGCAACTGGCGCTTCATTTGTCCTTCATTGGCTTTGGGTTTGTGGTGGCGACTGCAGAGAGCTCTCCTTGAGCCCCCGGAGACCCAGGTGATCTGTGGGTCATTCTGCTCACAGCAGTACTGGCATTCCTTTATCATGGTAAGGTGTGAGCACCCTGTACCAGGCATTTGTGGGGATTGCACTGCAGCACTGGCTCAGCCCCACAGCCTCTGGATGCTGGTGTTTTTCCTGTGCTGGAAGATCTTTGGTCTGCCTCCCTGTTCAGTCTGTCACTCCTTCTACACCTGTATGAGAGTAGGGGTAGACGTGTCTGGCTCCAGAGGATACAGTCTTTGTGGCTTCCTTATAGGAATTGTAGGGTGGGAGCTTTGTCTTCTGAGGACTTGGAAACTTTTCATTCACGTGTGTAAAAACAGCCGTAGTTGTCATTGCAGGGAGTTGAGAGAGTTTCCAATGGCTGCATTGTTGACTAGCTATATAAATTTGGAATAGCAAAAATAGGAGATTTTGGGAGTTCCTCTCTAATCTGCAGAAGGGTGTGAATTTAGCAATTTAGCTGAAGTATTTATGGGTCTATTAACTCATCTGCCATAGTTTCTGAACATGTGGCCCTCTCTTGAGGTCTAAGGCTATTCTTGCAGTGCACACTGGTAGCTAGGTCATGAACAGGTTTAGGACTTCAGGACTGTCTGCCCCTGCATGTGTCAGTGCATACATTTGTGTATTTCAGGGCTTTTAGCTTAAAAACTGTGCCTTTCTCCTCTGTTTTCCTGCAACGCTTATGCCCTGATGCTGTAGGAATATACCTTCTCAATGCTAAACTTAGTCAAACGTCCTGGTTTCACCACAAAGAATAAATACCATGTTACACTTTGCAGTGATTCCTTTGTTTCCTCTTCAGGCATGTGAAAGAGTAGAAATTCAAGGTGTGCTTGTGGTGTAGCCAGTGTAGCTCTCTCTGCTGGAAGGGCTGTATCTGTGGAGACCAGTGACTCAAAGTGTGTAATGCTTTACAGAGAGGCACAGGTAAAAGCAGGGCAGTGAGATACTTGGCATTTATTGTTCTTGTCTGAATACTAAAGTTCGCCTTGATGAATGTGTTCAATCTGAGGGCAGAGATAGATTTTGGAGCCAGCATGTGAAATCCAGCCTGTTCCTCTCCCACAGGCCTTCCCACATGCTTTGTGAAAGCGTCTTGTTTCTTCAAGCTGTGGCTCCACAGTTCTTAACATCATGTTTGTATGCTCCAAGTCATTCTTAATACAAACCTGACCTTTACCAGACACAGCATCACAACCATGCTGAGTTTGTCAGACCAGGTAATAAATGTTGAGGGTGACCTCCGGGTATTGGGCTGTGGAAGAGTCGATCCAGTGCAAAGCCTTTTTGTTCAGGGCTATCAAACAGTGTGATTTTATATAGTATCTCTGCTGTGTGGTGCATGGCCTGGGACCCTTTCACCATTAGGGAGGATTTTCCAGTATTCCTGATAGTGTTCCTTTTCTCCCCTCAAACATGAGGTAACAGTACTAACAACACTAACACAGTGTTGTTACCCTGTGCCCCTAAACATCCCAACACACTCCTCTTTATCTTCGCACTATGTCTTTATACCCTATTCTCCAGTGACCTCCAGGCTGTAGTGGCATTGTCTGAGGCAAGAGCAAACTATGTGTATCATCATACTCACAATTTGTTTTTGCAATCCCCAGAACTGTTGTGGAGATCCAACTTTTTTCAATGTTCACATTCTGCAAATCTTAAAGTAGTACCATAAATTTTTGTGTTTTCCATTTGAGGATCTGATTTTTAAAGTGTAGCCAGGCAGGGGTAGGTCCTCAGCTGCTCTGAAAGCACAGCCTAAATGAGTGAAGCAGTTGTCAGAGCAGGTGACAGAGCAAACTGGAATGTGGGCTCTAAACAGCTCAGTTCAAATCCTGGGCCAGACACCCAGCTCTTTCTCTCTACCATTCTGATGTCTGAAGTACAACTTGATTAAAATCTTCTGAGGTTATCCCTTCAGAGGGGAGCCACCATGGCTCAGGTAGCAGGAGCACCACGTAATTCATCTTAGCCATCACCTTTTAATAAAACCTGTAACAGCTGCTCCTTCACCAATTTTGCAAATAAAGTTGGGGCTGTGTAAGGTGGGATGCAGCCTCACTACACTCAGTGCTCTTAGATAATGTTATTGCTTCCATAAGGCTTGGCAAATCCCACAGAACAGTGGCACCATGTAAAATTGCAGCCTAGGAGAAATGGCCCATTTTCCCTGGCACAGATCTTCCTGCTCTGGCAACATTTCAACATTGGACACCTAATACTGTTCATCTTCTTCCAAGCTAAGTTCCATTGAACCACCTTGGCCAGCTCATTGCCATTCTTGGAGCTGTCCTGTGCAGGGCCAGGAGTTGGACTTGATGATCCTTGAGGGTCCCTTCCAACTCAGCGTATTCTGTGATTCTGTGAGCCCTTTCTGATTACCTGTCTCCACAAAGTTAAGACTTCCCAGTCTGTCCCTACAGCAGTAAAACTATTCTCTGCATGAATAGCCAAAAACTATCCATATCCCTTCCAAGCTGTGCCAGGCAGGCTCTGGAGCAGGACTCAGAGGGCAGGAAGCCCAGTGGAAGATTGTCCTGCCCATGGACACATGGCTGTGTTCAGAGCACAGTTCTCTGCAGGGTGAGGATTTGGGCATTCCTGGCAGACTAACTCCTTCCACAATACCTTTGCCCTACTTGATACACTTATTGCTGTCTGAATCCATATCTGAATCCCATGTAAACCAGCACTGTCCTCCCTGTGCTTCTGGGGGATGTTTTTAATAATTTGTCCCCTCCAAGCTGATGCAGAGTGAAAAAAAGACTTGTCTTGCCAGCTTTTGCAGCAGCTATTCAGAACACTGTGGGAAAGCAACAAAACCAAACAAGGTGGATGAGTGTCCCTCCCCAGCTGCCCAGGGTGTGCTGGCAGTCTGAGAAGGAGGTCTGGAAATCAGACACAAAGGAAAGTGTGGGCAAGAGAACCTTGTTGAACTGTTACTAGTCACAAGGCACAGATGTGACAGATTTGGCTTGTGTCTCCTTACAAGGTCCATGAGGATCAATCCCCTTTCAGCAACACTGAATCCATTGTGAATGAGGTAAACTGTTTCCCATGCCCTGGTACACTGGCCTTGCACTGTACAAAGCGAGTTGAAAGGAAAGAGACATAGCCACATCCAACTTTGTTCATCATGATCTTACATGGACCTTCTTAGGGCCAGGAGTATTTTGCACTCTGTGCAGCACAGCAAACCCTTGAACTCGACATGTTTTGGGATGTTAACAACATAAAGTGTCTGTTTTCAATTGCTGAAACCAGACAAAATGAGCTGTATCTTCTTGCTCTGTATCTTCATGCTCCTTATGGTCACAGCTTTTGCTTCTCTCACTCCTTCCTCTCCTTCAATCACATCTGTTCTCAGCATCAGTAATTTTTCTCTCCGGTGAAACCTGTTGCTCCACCTCTGTACCTGCTGCCTCATGGCTGTGCTGCTCCTGAAATGGTGGATGGAAGCTTGTTGCTCTGGTTAAGCCCATCTGTACATAAATGCCTCCATCTCTCCAAGGCTGTTCCATCTCGTGGGCCAGGCTGGCCATGGGTGTGCTGTGGTGCAGCTAAAACAGCCATTGAGAAAACACAACCCCAGGGTAGCACAGTTACCTGTGCCATGCCTGTTGAATGATTAACTTTTCCTTGCTTTACCCCAGCATGAATTCTGGAAGCAGCTTTGCTTGTACCTGCCAAGGGTAAAAACTGCCTGTGTCCAAGACCAACTGTGAGACGAAAGGGAGAAGTCAATCTTCCCAGATATGAGCCAGCTCTATGGTCACACAACTGTTGTTTCACTCTTGGGGAATTTGGCATTCAGAGCCAGGTAATCAGGGCTTCAGAAGAACTGCAGGAGAGACAGGTGGCAGTGGCTGGGGGTGGATGTGTGTGCAGGCAGGTGGCGAAGCTCTACCCCGAGGACTTGCAGGATGGATACTGGGGAGTTCCTCTCTCTCAGGTTCACCTCCTGGAGTGGGGGCTTGCAGAAGCACAGGAAGAAGTTGTGCAGAGGAAAAGCCTGCTTGGCCTAAGGCTCGTGGTTACATCACGTGAGTTGTAGGAAATTTGGATTCATGCTCTTCCTTTTTTTAGACATTAGATCCACTCGGCTCTGAAAGGAAGTCTGGGACATGCTGCCTTCTTTCTCTTTCTCTCTTGAGGGTGTTTCATTTTTGTATGTGATATCGTCCGGGCCAGAGAGTGTGGGACCTAAGGAAACAATCCCAGTGATGAGAAGGCTGCTCCAGGCTCTGGGCTGTGTTTCTGTGGATATAGCTGCACGCAGAATCATGGAATAGAGCATTACCAGCAGCAATACCTGGGTAAAGGAGCTTTCCCAGCTACAACTAAGTACATAAAGACTTCAGGCATTGCAAGCATTCAGCAGCAGCTGAAGAAAGGGTGGCTAATCTGAAATTTGGACAGACACCTGAATTGGCAGACTGGAGCAAAATTTCTGTTGCAGGCGTGGTGGTGTAACAAGGCATGCATCTGCTCACACAAATGTCTACATCCAGCTGGCTGTGTAAGATCTCGGAAGCCAACCCACTAAAGGGCAAAACTTGTAGCCTGTGGTGCTGCATGACAGCCCTCTCTGATTGGAACTATAAGCTGAGCATTCCAGTCACTGCATCTTCCCCCTGGGATACCCATCCCACTGCAAAACACAAGGGGTGCATGTGGGGGGAAGACACTTTCAGACCACGAGGAACCATTGCAGCTTGCAGGAGAATAATGTGTGGCTGCAGAATCTAGGTTTGCCAAAGGACTTGCAGCTGTGGCTGGAACACAGTGTGACAGCCAGGGAGGTGGAGGCAGGATTTTGTAACAGGGAACTTTTATTGCCCACACTGAGCTCATAGCACCTGGTCTTTGTATGGAAATGCCAAGCCAAATTTGTGGTGCTACTCTATTTTAGAAATAGCAAAGGATGAGTCAGTCCAGATGAGACTGTTTCAGGGACTTTTTGGAGGAGACGAAACCTCTCTGTGTTCCTGATATCCACAGAAATGGAAAACGTTAGGGCCAGAGGGTAAGCTCACACAATTGCTGTGAATTTTCTTCCACAGATGTGCTCCCTTTCCCTATCCTCCTGCAAAACCACCACTGGAATTAACTTCTCCTGAGTGATGTAAGAAAGCTTCAGAGGAACCATGTCACTCCCAGCCTAGCCCTGGAAAGTGAAAGGAACTCCATCAGTCAAAGGTCTAGGAAAATCCCTGAATCTTTCCCTCTCATTGAATTGATTTTTGTTTTTCCTTGTGCAAAAATTATTGGAGAGTAACAAACACCTTGAAGGCCAGATGAGTGTAAAGGTCTCATCTCTGTGAATGTGTAAGTTGACAAGGTGTGTGCATAGCACAGGTTGCAGCTCCTTGGGGAAGATACCCTCTTGAGAGGAAGAAAGAGGAGAAGGTGATGGACTCAGTGTGGAAATGGGGAGCACATTTAGTACAGGAAAACTGCGAGTTTGCAGCAAGACCTGGATAAATAAAGTTATAAGTAGACTTGGAGCCAGGCCAGGCTATTGCAAAGGCTGACTGTGGGATCTTATGACTTGGCCTTCCAGTGCTTGAAGGGAGCTTACAAGGAAGATGAAGAGATACTTTTTACAAGGGCATCTAGAGATAGGACAAGGGGGGATGGCTTTAAACTGTGTATTGGTTTGAAAACAAACCAGTGGGAGATCGTAAATCAGAATAAAATTCAATAGGAAAAATTAAAAATAAGTGAAATAATACAAGGAAAAGCACTGACAAAGTCAGATACAACCTGACACCCTGTTGGGGTGGTGGTAGCACTCCAAACGTAGTAGCTCAGTTGAAGCGCTGATTCAGCAGTCTGGTCTCCAGCTGAAAGTCCAGTGGTAGCTCTTGTCCTCTGGGAAGCCAGTAGACAGGGCTGCCTGTGGTGTTTGCAATCTCAGCTTATATCCAGGATGGAATGCTTGTCTCCTCCCTCTGGGCGGAGCATCCCACAATGGGATGATGTAATGTTGCCAGTCATGTGGTAAGGCCTTGATTGGCCATTCACACAATATTGTCCGGAATGGGTTATGTATGAGTCATGTGGCAAAACCCATTAACAGACGATAGTCTGGAGGGTGGAGGCAAGCAACACCACCCACCTGGTGTCAACAGTTCATATAGATGGTAATAGAATACACTGCAACCCAGGACAAACTGTCAGAGAGTAGGTTTAGATGAGATATTAGGAAGAAATTGTTCCCTGTGAGGGTGGTGAGGCTCTGGCACAGGGTGCCCAGAGAAGATGTGGCTGCCCCTGGATCCCTGGAAGTGTCCAAGGCCGGGTTGGACGGGGCTTGGAGCAACCTGGGCTAGTGGAAGGTGTCCCTGCCCATGGCAGGGGGTAGAATGAGATGAGCTTTGAGGTCTCTTCCCACCCAAACCATTCTGTATTTCTCAAATCAGGAGAAACAGTGAGGTGCTGGAGCAAGTCCACAGATGGGCAATGAAGCTGGGGAAGGGTCTAGAAGATAAATCTTATGAGGAATGGCTGAGGGAGCTGGGGTTGTTTAGCCTGGAGAAAAGGAGGCTCAGGGGTAACCTTACCACTCTCTACAACTACCTGGAAGGCTTCTTCTCCCAGTGAACTAGTGATGGGACAAGGACATAGCCTCAGGCTGAGCTGGGGGATGAGTCAGGTTGGACATCAGGAAGAATTTCTTCACAGGAAGGGTTATCAGGCATTGGAATGGGCTGCCCAGGGAGGTGATGGAGTCACCATCCCTGGAGGTGTTCAAGAAGAGACTGGATGTGGCACTTAGTGTCATGGTCTAATTGTCAAGGTGGTGATCAATTAAAGGTTGCACTTGATGATCTCAGAGGTCTTTTCCAACCTAGTTGATTTCTGTGATTCTGTGATCTTAGAGGAAATTGCTGGAATACTGTATTTTATGGAATACACGCATGTTGCTTTCACTGTAAACTGTTTTCCCCTACCTGACAGGGGTAGAGTAGCTGTTGTGCACTTCGTCTGCCCTCAAGGTGTAAGTGAGCAGGGTTGGAGCTGGATTTTGACCTGCACTTCTGCCTGCAGTTGTCTCCTGCATCTCCTGCTCACCTGCTGGATTCTGACCCCCAGCCTGCTTTGCAGTGTCTTCTCTGAAATGGGTTTCCAGGTCTTAGTCTACCTCTGATCAGTAAATAGATATTTTTTTAAAGCCCTGCTGCAGAGGCAAGTGCTGTTCTTGAAGGATAAGGAGCCTGGGTGAAGCCTTGAGCATTGATGGTATCTCCATGGAGCTGCTGTCCACAGCCACGCCCTGCTGCCCTGAGGCCATCCTCACCAAACTCCTTATCCTGCTGCCCCTCCAACAAGTGGGGAGTTCTGAGGGAGCACTATGAATTGGGAATGCTGAGCTTATCTGGGGTTAGCAGGGCAGGGATGGTCTGTGCCTCCCCTGAACTTTCCCCAAGCCCAGGAAAGCAGGGCAGGGCAGTGATACCTTGGTGGAGGGCTGGGGAAGGGCTGAAGGGGATAAGCATGTGATGAAGGAGGGATTTGGGACCTGGGGATGGTACACAGAGAGTAACATCTTCAGTGGAGAGGGAGCTGGAGGAGATGCAGTGTGGAGTTGGTGCTTCTCCAAGGTGCTCTGCTCATCTTCCCTGTGGAGGCTGGGGGAAGGCTGCAGCTGTGGCTGTTGGCTTTCTTGGCATTTATGTAAATGATATGTTTCTGTCACCAACTGCTCAGATACTCCAGTGTCCTCTGGCTGTGTCTGGAGACACTCTGGGAAGAGGGCAGAGTATATTGCCAGGGCTCAAGCTCCTCATAACTGCAGCTTCAAAGTGGTGGTCTCCTTGGAGCATCTTCCCTTGACATGGGGAAGGTTGAGAATTTCTGACCTTTTGCTCTTGCTCTGCAATTGTAGTGTCTGCATCCAAGGATGTCTGTTTTCCAATATCCACTCCCCCAGCTCGTATCTACAAGGTCCCTAATGCACACAGCAGGGCATGGGGTGGCCTTTAGACATAAACAGAGCTGGATCAAGGTACAGCCTACATCTCTGGAGCTAATGTCTCTTTCTTTTGCCATGGAATAAGTAAGATGTAGAGGGGCAAACTCCTCTGTCAAATTAAGTGAGTCCATTTCTCCCTGAGACTGAAGTCCAATAGCCTCTGTGCCTCCTTGGCCAACATAACACATTGTTGTCTTTTTTAAGATCCACATGTGCCTTGGGAAGTGTGGTTTGGAAAAGGTTCCTATATCACATCTGCTTGGCAGCAGCCACTTGAGGTAGTTTCTAATTGGAAAATGTTCTGCGCCTTCTGGGAATTCTTGGAAGACATTTTATTTTAGTGATGTGAAACCCAGAAGTATGTCCTTTAGGGAGCAGCTGCAGCAATGAGTGTCCAAGAAACGCCTGCAGATTACGGAATTTGGTAGAAAGTGGAAAAAACCCTCCACCATAGTTGTGTAGACACACACATGTGCATGTATAGACATATATAGGTATATCCCTGTGTGGTACAGGTGCATGCCTGGTGTGAGAGGGGAAGCACAGGAAGTGCAACCATTATATTTATAGTTGTGCCTTCTTTACAACAGGTGTATCAGTGGTTGTATTTGGTTCTCCCAAAGGTACAGGACGGTGTTGTCTTCAGACTCAAGGGCAGGCTCTGCAGCACCAGCAGTTCCCACGTGGAGTTTCTACAGTTCTGCTCACCATGACCTTCTGGACCACTAGGGAAACACAATGGGGTCCTGCCAGCCCCATGCGATGAACCATCACTTGCCAGGACTTGCACCAGGCTTCCCAGGACACTGAGCTGTTGCTCAGCATCCTGACCGCTTCTGATTCCTCACTATGCTGCTGGCAGGGTGGGATTGATGTCCAGTTTGGGACACTGGGCAGAGCCAAGCCCATCACCATCCTCTGTGCTCTTGGCAGACTGGGGGACCAAGCTGGACTCCTGTCTCTAAAGGGGCTCCGCGTGAGCAAGGGACAGGCTTGGGGCTGTCTGTTATTCACTCTGGTGGGAAGAGCCACCTCCCTCACCCTTTCCGTCTGGGAACCCTGTCATTGCTGGGCATGGCACCCCATGGAGACAGGGCGAGAGCCAGCAGCCTGGCAGCAAGGCACTAGCTGACCCTGAGCACGATCACGGGGCATAGAGCTGCCTGGGGGGGTGCCAGCATCCTCACCACGGCCGCACTCCAGGGATGTAGGTGCTGGGCACAGGAGGGGACCCGGCAGCAATGGGCCGGCTGGATGACCATGCCAAGAGGAGGATCGTGGAGCTGCGCAGGGCTGGCCTGAGCTTCCGCAAGATCAAAAAGGTGCTGGAGCTGGATGACATCCGGGTGACGCCACAGGCCGTGTACCTCTTCCTCAAGAGGAAGAGTGTGGAGCTGGGGTCAGCAGCAGCTGGCTGGGATGGGGACCAGCCCTGGCCCTTGCTGCAGGGGCATGAGGCTGAGCCCCACAGGCTGCTGGGCACCCAGCACCCTGCAGTGCCCACCAGGGATCCTACAGGCAGCTGCGTGCCCTGCTCCACTGGCAGCCAGGACACCAAGGAGGGCATCCAGATTGTCGGTGTGGCCTCGCTCTGCAAGGACAGTGGGCAGCTTGGGGACACCCTGCCTGTGGGGCTGGCCCCTGGGAATGGTAAGGCCTGGCCCCACTGGGGTTCACTATAGCCACTCCCTGCCACTGCTGGGCTTGGGAAAGGGCCTTATTCCCCACTGGAGACCCACCCAAGGGCCTCCTTTTGAGGTGTTTCTCTCTCTATTGCAGATGATGACAGCTCCACAGGCACACCCCTGGCTCTGGGGACTGCTCTGGGGGGCCTGGCCACCATTCCCCAGCCACTGCCCAGCCGAGGGCAGCTGGGCACACACCCCACCCAGAACTCAGCCCTGATGGTGAAACAGAAGACTCTGGACAGGGCTATCTTCCTGCAGAAAAAGGTAGGATGGCAGGATGGGAGAGTCTGTGTGCTCTGGCCAGGAGCTGCTGCAGTGCTGCCATCTGGCCAGCCCTGCACAGCACCCTGCTGCATCTACACCATGTGGTGGGGCAGACTTCTGGGGGTGAAAGGCTCCCAAAGGGCTTTCCAGCCTCTGCTAGCTGCACTCCCCAGCAATGCTAACCCTGGCATTTGGCAAACGTATCTGGGAAGCCCCTCTGGGTGGAGGTGGCCTCCAGCCAGCACTCGCTGATGGCCATGGAGATGCCAGGTGCTGCCTGACTTGGCCTCCAACCGGCAGCTCACAAACCTCTTTTTAAGGCTTGGTGTCAGTACCAGCTCAAGAGGTTCTTCCAGCCACCCAAGGCTGGAAAGCAAAATCCAGGAGATGTTGTTTCTGTCCCTGCAGAGAGCAAACGCAAGCCTGGCATCAGCATGGGCAGCCCCACTGTCGTTTAGCAGTGCTCACCCAGGATGGATCAGCATGTGCTAACAGAACATGGTGCACCAGGGGCTCTGATGGAGCAGTGGCCTAGGGGCTGGGTGGGGCTGAAGTGCAGCTCATGGTGAGGTCTAGAGGTCTGCAGCAAGGTGATGGCTTTCTCTGTAGCTAAGTGCAGAATAAATCTCTTGTTAAACGCCATTGGATGGGCAGCTGATAATGTTTCACATTTTCTTCTCTCCTGCCTCCCACTATTCCAGGTCAAAGATGCCAGCACTCAGACTGCCCTGCCAAACCCTGCGGGTCCAGGAAATCACAACCTTGCTTGGGGCAGACCAGTGCCCCCCACTGCTCCCAGCTGCCCTGCCATCGCTGAGAAGCTGGACGCTGTACAGATGGAGGTGCAGAAGCTGAGCCAGGCCCTGCACATGGTGCTGGAGCGGCAGTGCGGCCTGGAACGCCAGCAGGAGCACCAGCAGCGGCTGCAGCAGGAGGTGCTGATGACACTGCAGCAGCTCAGCTCCACCGTGAGCCACGGCACTGTGCCGGCTACCCAGCCCTGCCCCTTCAGCAGCATGGCTGAGCCCTCGCCCACCATGCCCAACTTTAGCCAGTTCAAGATGGAGCTGATCTGAGTTCCTGCAAGGCCTGTGTGGTCCAGCAGTGCTGTGCTAATGGCAGGATGGAGCTGGGAGGAAGAAGCATCCAGAGGCTGCCATGCAGCACCCAGCAGAGAAGGTCCCTGGTGCCTCATGTTCCCAGCCCTGCTGACTGGAAGGGGCTGCGTGGCACAGCCCCTTTCAGTGGAAGGCTGAGGTCTTGCTCCTCCTGTGCTGCTCATCCTGGCTAGGACTGGAGCTGGCTGGGGCCCATGGACCTCAGCAGAAGGCAGTTGCCTACAAGGAGAAGATGCAGCTAAGATGGACACAGCATGGAGGTGGGACTCCAAGGAAATCTGAGACTTCCTTCTCATGAGGGTCAATGCCATGATGATCAACCCTGCCCTCCCCTCTACAGAACCTTGTTCAGTAAAAATCTGTCTACACCATGGTTCAGAACCAGTGTGGGATCAGTATCTGCGTTTTCTCTACCCCTCACTCAACCAGTGAGCAGGCTGCATCTGTCTGGGTCACTATCACCATGCATGGAACTGCACAGGGTACAGAAACCCATGAGATGAGAGCAGCACTCCACACATGAAGGATGTTGTTGGAGCCTGGCATCAGCTGCTGCACTGTTAGGAATAGATCAGACTGTGTAGGAAACAACCTTTTACTGAGCTCATTCCACCCTCCACCCCACAAACTCAGCAAATCTGGAGTCTGGTACTGCTGCTGCCCAATGTCTGGCAAGATATGGACAGGACCATACCAATAAGAGTTGCATCTGGGCAGGAGCTGATTAACTGGGTGTTTAGCTCTCCTCTGACCCATTTTCCTGGGCAGGACGCCCTCCTGGTTTTGATCCCCAGCAGCAAGGGCTGTCCCTACAGCAGGCTGCTGGTGGTGCAGAGCTGCTCTAGCAGAGCAGGGCATGATGCTGAAAAAACCCCTTGCCGGTACCAGAGGGGCACAGGGGAGGCTGATGTGCCCTCACTGAACAATGGAGTCCAGAAGGACCAGAGACTGGCCTTGCCTGCCGGGAGGAAAGGTCTGATGGGGGTGGCCTTGGCTCACCACCCAGCAGTGAATCCCAAGAGGAGGCAGAGCATGTCCTTCCTCCCCATCAGCCAAGCAGGCTTCTGCCTGCACAGGCACCACACTTGCCACAACCTGTGCCTGCGAGAAGTCCCCAGCCTATTCCGAGGTCTCCTTGAGTCCGAGGTCAAAATGAAGAAGGGTAAAAACCAATTCAGGTGTTTGTACACAGACACACACACACAGAGCTGTAGACACACGCACAGATGTAGCTGTATGTGTACACCTGGCATTTGGCAGGTCTGTGCAGCAGCCCCAGCGCAGGGGGAGCTGGACACCCCCTGTTCCCCCCTGAGACACATCCCTGGCCCGAGGGCTGTCAGACCCAGCTGTGCCCAGGAGCATTAGAAGTCTGCTGCCATCTGCCCGCAGTCATTCATTTCGATGTTGGTGTAATTTTGGGGATGTCTGAAAAGCGACAGATGAAGAAAAACACATGATCAGTTGCTCTGCTCTTTTGCACTAGGCAGCTAATCTGCACCTCAGGTTTGAAAAGAAGAGGCTGGATGACCAGCATGCAGCAGGCACAGTTTCCTAATGTCTCTGTCAATGTTTCGGAGAAAAACAGGAGCAGAACAGCTGCTATTCCCTGGCACGTGTACATTAATGTAACCACCCTGGTTTCTGAAAGAGCTTCCCTAAATCTGACTTAGGCTATTTTTAAATTATTTTAAAAATACATATATATATACTGGGTTTTCTATTCCCCAAATGTATTCTAAGAACTTCCCTCATTTCTAATTCTTGCACATCAGCCCCTTATTGAGTGCTGAAAGAAGAACAGTAAATGTTATTAATAAAAATAAATCACCTGGGCTGGTTAAATAACCCATCCACTGTAACATTTATTCAGACAGATGTACAGCCTGGGTGTTCAGCTGCTGTTTGCCTTCTGACCACGTTAGGGAACACCAAGTCATTATTTAAAGTGGTGTCATAACATGGAAGGTGTTTCCCACCAAGGTAATCCTAAGGTGTCTGTCATTTCCACCCTGCTCCAAGAAGAGCTCTTCCCTGTGGCCACAGTGTCATCTGTTGTGTGCCACATGCCTTCAGCTTTCTGCCCTCCCACCACAGGATGTTGTCAGTACCACTGATAGCCCTCACACTGCACCTGCTGACATGCCCAGCATCATCCAGGATTTACTGGTGTTACCTCAACCTCCTGTAGAACCTGCAGTCTGCTCTGTCAGAAACAAAGGGGCTTTGCAAAAAGGAAGGGACTTTGCTACAAAAATGAGGAGCAACATATTGAACTGTGTGAAGGCAGTGTTTGTGTTCACCTGAGTGAAGGAGAAGGTCTCTGTGCAGCAGTTAGAGAGGAGGCCCTGGGGAAGAAGAGGGTAGGGGATGCACAGCAGATTCAAGGGTGGTTTCTCACCTTTTGATGAAGTAAAAAGCCAGGCCAACCAACAATAACAGGAGCAGCACAGATCCCAAGACAAACAGGGCAATTTCCCAGCCCTGGAAGGAAGCTGAGGGAACAAAGGCAGAGAAGAGGCATTACAGCCATGACCTTTCCCAGCACATGGAGCCCCTAGGAGGTCACAGAATGGGTTGGATTGTACAACGTTGGGTTGGGTTGAGTTGCAACGAACCTGTAAAGGCCATCTTGTTCCACCCCATGCCATGGGCAGGGACACCTTCCACTATCCCAGATTGCTCCAAACCCCATCCAACCTGGCCTGGAATACTTTCAGGATGGGGCAGCCACAGCTTCTCTGGGCACCAACAGGTTGGGCTGTCCCAGCCTCCCACTCTGAAGAGACTCTTTTTTTCCCCTGCTACACCCCCTGTGACATCCAGTCACAGTTCCAGCCTGGGTGCCGGTAGCTGCTCCCAGCAATTGGGCCTTGGGGCTTCCTGGCTGTGTGAGCAACAGGTCCAAAAGCAAGGGGCTCCCCACTGAAGCCCAGTGGCTTGCCCACATCCCCTCTCATGGAGATGTGGTCTGACCCTGACCCCAGCCCTGCTCACTGTGCTGAAAGCAGAGTCCCTCCTACTTACCACCACTCTGTGATATGAATGGCACATTTTTGGGGGTGACACACCCGGGACTGGTTTTCAGAACTCTCCCATCCATGGAGAAGGGATGGGGGCTGGCCTGGAATCCCTGGAGCCAGGTTTTGATGGACTGCTCCTGCTCTGGCTGCCAAGCCCACACCTGGCCCCAGACCTTCACCAGTGAGCCCACACATGTCAGGTTAAGCTCTGCCAAGAAACAAGTGCATTTTGGGTGGTCAGAAACCCTCTGATGTCAATGATCACATTGCTCATATGACTTTGTGCCCTCCTGCTCCCATGCTCTTCACCTTTCTCTCCCCACTGCTCTGAAATCGTGCTGCCACGCTGCATCACATGATGCAGAGCACATGCTCAGCCTTTCTTTTGGTGACAAAAGGGACTTGAGGTTGTTATCCTACCCAACAGCATACTTTTTACTGCACTTTGTACCTCTACCCACTGGTCAGAATTGACTGAAATTGTTCAACGGGTCAAAAAGACATTTGGGTGAGGGAGACAGAGCATAGCAGCAAAGTCTTCTGTTCTTTACAAAACCAGCCAAAACCCAGGAAACATTTCTTCCCGTCCTTCAAAAGCTGTAGTCCCTAAAGCTTCCAAAAGTCACTATTTGGTCTGGGTACTTTGAATAAACACAGGGTTTGGGAACCAGAGTACTCTGGACTGCAAAGGGCTGTTTGCTTAGTGGGTTTAAGTTTGTCTGGCAGACACCACAAGGATCAGCAGAGACTGCCATTCCTTATGGGTCCTCCAGCTTGGCCTCACGAGCAGCCCAGATCAGGTTCTCTCCTGCTCCCCTTGCTGAAATCCCAGTGCTCACCACTGTTCCTCAAGGTCCCCTCACTCCAGTGCCAGCCTGCAGGGTGGGCTGGAGCAAGGACTGTCCTGATAAGGCAGCTGTGGATGAGCAATTACGGGGAGGAGGGCACTTGAACTGGGCACGAGGAGCCGGGTACCAACCTTGCAGGTAGAGGTCAGAGACACTGCAGGAGCACTCCTCCTCCAAAGAGTTCACCAAGACCTTTCTCAAACTTTCCAGCATTGTCCTGTGGTGCAGGGTCCACATGGAACAGTCTAGGGGAGGAGGAGATGTGGTTTTTCTGGGTGCAGTTCAGGACTGCTAGTAAGCTCCTGGCTGTGTGCCCCTTCCAAAAGACTTGCCTTCATCCCCCTTCCTCTGCCTCCCACTCTCCTCTGCCCTCTCCTGTCAGGTGAGTCTTTACTTCTGGCCTTCTACCACTGTACCCCAACTTGGCTCCTTTGGCAGCCTCCCAGGGCAGTGGGGAATGGGCATGTCCCACATTGCACCACAAGGGCCAGTACAGAGCAGGCTGTCATGCTGGAGAGGATGGAGAGGCCCACTCTTGCCCGTCTCAGGAGGATGGAAGACGAATCTCCATTTTGTCAGATCTTGGCTGCCCCAAGCTGATCCAAGTGTGGCCTTTGCAGAGGCATGAGATAGCCCTGTACATTTCCTTGCTGACTCTGGGTCAGGACTGAGACTCACGAATTTGTTCGCACAGATGGGCTGAGATGGGAGGGTTTGCTGGCAGTTTCCCTGACTGTGCCCCCTCCACCATGAGAGACCTCGAGCAGGGGATTTCTGCCATTGCTGCAAATCTAACCCTGCAGAAAGAAGTCCTGATCAGGGCTCAGCCTGGCCTGAGCAGGGACAACTCAAATGACATACATGGCCACCTTCATATAATAGAATCATCACAGAATGGTTTGGCTTAGAAAGGACTTTAAAGCCCATCTCGTCCCACCCACTGCTATGGGCAGGGACACCTTCCACTAGACCAGGGTCATCCAAGCCCTGTCCAACTTGGCCTTGAACACTTCCAGCTGGGGCAGCCACAGCTTCTCTGGGCACCCTGTTCCAAGGCCATACAAGCCCATGCTGGAGCTGTAGGTGCAGGTGTTCTCTTGGGATGGCAGCACCACATCCACACATGGGTGTGTGTACCAGTTCTCCCCCAGTGCATCCCCTTTCACAGCAGCAGACTGCCCAACAGCCCCTCTCCCACACCATGGAAAGCTAAGGTCAGCCCCTGTCCCAGCCCTCCCACCCCAGTCTGGTGAGACACCCTGCTCCACTCACTGGGTGTGAGGAAACAGAGATGGAGATCCGTGGTGAAGGTGTGCTGGGGACAGCTGTTCCGCAGTCCGGGAGAAGGCTCCGAGAGGGCAAACTGCAGTCCAGTGCTGGCATTGCCACAGCGGCTCAGGGACACAGGCCTGTCCCCAGAAGAGTCAAAACTCACTGACGTCACACACCTTTCTTCCCACCTCCAAATCCCACCCTGAGCCCCAGTTCCTGGCACTGCTGTGGATAATTGAGAGTTGGCTGGAGCTGGAGCTGAAGTCAGCTTTCACAGAGCCATCGTAGAGATGGGTCCAACCTACCCCTCCAGCTGGAGATACGTGAGCTTGGCCAGAGCAAACTTATTTGCTCTGACTGGCTTCTGCAGGAGTAAGATTGCTGCCTCATTACAGCCAGACTCCCTGTCCTCCATGATAGTTTTCCAAGCTACATGGTACCTGCCCCTGCATTTCATTAACCTATTGCTCCCTCTTCACACCAGGAACTTTCCTAGAGAAGTAACCTCACCTGTCACCCTTGCAGGGCACAGTGTAAGATGGCCCAAGGAAGCCCAAGCGTCCTCCAGCTGTGCCAGGCTCACACGTGTAAACCAAGGCATCCACCAAGTTCTCTGGCATTGCCTTCCCGCCAGCAGGAATCCCATTGGTGCTGTACAAAGCAATAGTGCTGGAGCCTTCACAAGTAGCAGAGATGTTCTTGAAGGTCAGGTTTGTCCCATCTGGAAATGCCAGGGAAATAGATGAGATGAACATCTAGATAGCATTAGGCTGAACTTTGAGCCTGACTGGACAAGCTGGCAACGAGAAGAACTCCAAGAACAGAAATGAGAAACAAAGTAATGGTCGTGACTGAGGCCAAGTAAAGCTGCAAGGAAGCTGCTTGCGGTGAACATGTTTCCAAAAAGATCAAGGTTCCTCTGAGATGCAGTCCTCTTCATGCAGCCCAGACAGAAATTAAGGTGAACATGAGTAAGACTGTGAATGTGTTAAGGTGAACAAGATAAAGGAATGTGCTGACAAAGCACCAGCAGAGGACCAGGAGGAGGCAGCACCACTGCAGGGTTCAGTGAGCATCAGTGAATATGACATGAGGGAACAACCCACAGCCCTGGTCGGCCCTGCTTCTCCTGAAATCCCCTTGTCTTGGTACCAGCAGGAGGAACTTTTGGTCTTCCCACTCTCCTGCATTGGCAGAGGCACAGGGGAGGATTTATCACCTTCTCAGCTGGAGTATGACAGAACAGCCCAGGCAGAACAAACAGAAAAAGCAAGAGGAAAGGCAAGGCAGAATTGTTCCCCATGTTGTGCACCTTCCTCCATCTGTTTCCTCAAAGCTGCTCAAGCCCCTGCCCATGTGTTTGAAGACAGATGCCACACCAGGTCCACTCCGTTGGACTCACCATACCCATGTTGTCCATCCAGCACAAACACCAACAGCCCTGTGGCTCCAACAGTGCCCTGCAAAGGGATGTTGGCACGTGCCTTCCCCTCCTTCCCTGAGAAGAAGACCAAGCTGAGACCTCTGACGCTGGTGCCAGGCTTTCCCTCCAGCTCCACGAAGCGGATGTGGGCAGTGTTGCTGGCTAGGCACAGCTCACTGATGCGGATGGCAGGAGGGCCCAGCACTGTGGAGCTGCTGCAGAAGTTCTTCCCCAGCGGTGTCACCATGGTCACCTATGGGGAGACACAAAAGGTGTTGCCACCACTTACACTCCTGTGCTTTATTCAGGTGGAGTGACAGCTGCTCACAGCATTACCTCTTGTTCACCTGAATACCTCCTGAGGCTCTCTGGTGAGGCAAGAGGATATAATCAAAATCACAAAATGGTTTGGGTTGGAAGGGATCTTAAAGCCCGTCCTGTCCCACATGGGCAAGGACACCTTCCACTATCCCACGTTGCTCCAAGCCCCATCCAACCTGGCCTTGGACACTTCCAGGGCTGGGGCAGCCACAGCTGCTCTAGGCAAGCTGTGCCAGGGCCTTACCACTCTCACAAGGAAGAATGACTTCCTAATACCCAACCTAAATCTGCCCTCCTTCATTTTAAGGCCATTTCCCCTTGTCCTGTCACTCCAGGCCCTTGTCTAAAGTCCCTCTCCAGCTTTCTTGGAGCCCCTTTAGACACTGGAAGGTACCCTAAGGTCTCCCCAGAACCTTCTCTTCTCCAGGCTGAACAACCTCAACTCTCTCAGCCTGTCTTCATAAGAGAGGGGCTCCAGCCCCCAGAGGATGTCTGTGGAGATCTCATCTGGACTTGTTCCAACAGGTCCATGTCTTTCTTGTGCTGGGGGCAGTACAGGACATGGTGATTGTGTCTCACACCAAGTGCTCCTCACTCTTACCATCAGATGAAGGGTTGTCCTGACTGGCGTCCCATCACCACACATCCCCATCACCTTTGTCCCCATCCTCAGGACTAGGAAGACCTCTCTTTCTCTACTGTCGGAAGCACTTCCACACTTCTGTCTATAGTCCATGGCATCACTTCCTTGGGGCCCACTACCACTATCAATGCATCTCACTCTTCTACATCTGGAACAGTTTTATTGCCTTAGTTTTGGACATCCCTCTGGCATCAGCAGCAGAGCAGCAAAGCCCTCCCTTACCCAGCTCTGTGTAAGACAAGCAGGCACACTCTGCTGTACTGCTTCAGAGCACTGCCTAAAACTAGGTATTTTGAAATAAAAAGAAGCAGCTCAGACAAATTAACGCAAGTCAATCACACCAGTGCTCAAGGCACCTCCTTCACACATCAGCCCTGCAGCAAGCTGGGTTTTAGGGACCTGATATGCCACACACCCTGGCAGTGGCACCAAAGAGAAGGTGGCTTCACATCTGGCTCAGGGTAACCCAAGAATCCAGGCTGCTGCCCAAAAGGGAGCTGGTACCTGACCAACAGGCACATGAACAGGGCAGGGAGGTGAGGGTGGGCTGGTGGGAGCATCAGCAGATGGCAGGAGGTAGATGTGGCACACCAGAAAACACTGTTCTCCCAAATAACAGACACACTAAAACATGACCACTGTCCTCCCAGGGACTGTGGAGGGAGAACAGACATCTGCCCTCCTGGTGACTGGAGGGAGAATGGCCATCTTCCCACCTGGAAGCTACTCTGGAGTTTTGTGCTCAGGCTGTGGCAGCGGCTCAGAGACTCATCCTGGATGCTGTGAGAGTCGTTCTCGTAGAGGATGCTCTGCCCTGGCAGCAGCACCCTGAGAAGTTGCTCTGCCTCCTCTGGCACTCGGGATGAGTACACCACGGCATCCAGCAGCCCCCGTGCCGTCACAGCCATGCCCTCTGTGTACAGCGGGGTGCTGCTGTGGTAGAGAGCCACAGCATCTGCCCCATTCTCAATGGTGTTGGGGGGCAGTCTGATCATGGGTGCAAGGCCCATGCTGCTGCTCCCCACCAAGAAGTAACCCAGATTATCTGTGTGGTGTCCGGACAGATCCAGCACCCGGTAGGCCCGGCTGTTTTTCCCATTGTAGAGGACCAGCCAGTATCCCTGGAGGTTGAAGCGTGTCTGTCCAGTGTAGAAGAGTTCAATGTACTCTGCATCCTCTCCTCCCCCGGGGTTGTCTGCATTCACCTCATTGATGAGTAGCTTGGCCACTGGAGTCCCTTCTGGTATCTCTGATGGGACACCTGGAAACCAAAAATATCCCAAATATGGGCCTAAGCACTGAGCTCCAAGGAAACAACACAATGTTGCACAGTATTTTGCTGGGATGAGACAAAATTTAGCAGAGGACTGAGGATGTTGGCTCACACTTTTATCATCTATGTCCTTTATAGTCCTTAGAAGAGGAGTCCAGGCAACACACTGATTAACACCAGCTGTAACAGAGCTTGCTGTTAGTCCAGACAATGAGCAATATGGTAGTAGCAGGATGTGATGGAATTGGAAGAGATTTTTGCCAGGTTAGGGAAAGGGAGGGAAGGATATTTCACTCTTCTAGTAAAGCCAGATCCACACGTCCACCCTCAAACACAGTCTCCTCCATCCTGCAAAAATGACCACCAGTACCTGCAGGCAAATTCAGCACATTCATATCCCTGAGGCAGGACCTTTCTGCTGTGATGTTCCTCCCATCAAAGTTCACAACTCTGGGTGTCTCCAGGAAGGTATTGAAGGCCAGCAGAATGCTGCTCAGCTGCTCCTCTGACCTGGCAGTCAGCAGAGTGGTGAACACAAGCCCCAGGTCCTGGCAGGCTGCTTTTGGCTCTGCAGAGGCAAGCACAGAACTGCCTCAGTTTCCCCATGCCACCAAAGACCCACTTTCTCCTGGGAGAGACCCAGAGCTCACCAGCTCATCTCTACCAGAACTGTCCTCATGGTCAGACTGACTTGGGGCAGCTCATCCCATCAACACAGCACTGGGAGTTCTGCCTGTGCCAAGGGGCACCCTGGGACCAAGCCTGTATCCAGCTCTGGGATCACCAGCACAGGAAGGACACGGACCTGCTGGAGCAAGTCCAGAGGAGGCCATTAAGATGACTTAGAATCACAGAACCATGGAATGGTTTGGGTTGGAAAGGACCTTTAAGACCATATAGTTCCAATCCTCCTGCCATGGGCAGGATCCATAGATCATATGGATCAGAAGGTCAAGTGGACAACAAACTCCCAGTGGAGAAGTCAGTCCTGCTGCCACCTCTGTGGCTACGAATGCCCAAGGCCAGAGCAGCTGGTGGTCTGTGTGCTGAGGGAGCTGGGGGATGAAATGCTCTGCAGAATGTGGAGGAACAGCACCATTCTCTGCCCAACGCTGAACACCTCTGTCATCAGCACCAAGATCAAATTAGCTGGATCCAAGCCAGGAGGACACGATGTGAGAGGGAATACTGGGCTGAAGATCAGGAGCAGGTGAGCATTATCCATTGGAGGTCCCTAGACTGGTCTGCTCCTGCCCAGCTCACCTCTGAAGTAGGCAGCAGAGACTCCAATACTGCTGGATGCATCGAGGGCCTGGACTAGAGTCAGCAGAATCTCTTCCTGCTTCAGGAGCCACTCCTGGCAATCTAGGAAACAAAGAGCCCACTGTTAGCTGGCCAGTGCTACCTTGGTCAAGGGATACAGCTCATCTGGGATGGGTGCAGCTTCACTCCTGCTTATCATCTGGAGGACCCCAAAAGCTTCTCTTCATCCAGTCAGTTGGAGGTGGGAGGGGAGACTGGGGAAGCTCAGCTTGGCATGGGCTGCCATGAAAATTTTCAGGCAACTGTAAGGTGTCCTGTTTTTTTTTGTTTGGGGTTAGTTCACACAACCCAGCAGGACTCTGGGTAGTCACCCTGGCTTTGTTGCTACAAAAATGAGGAGCAACATATTGAACTGTGTGAAGGCAGTGTTTGTGTTCACCTGAGTGAAGGAGAAGGTCTCTGTGCAGCAGTTAGAGAGGAGGCCCTGGGGAAGAAGAGGGTAGGGGCCCTCAGGAGTTCCTGCAGAAGCAACCAATGCCCACCTGCTACATGTAGGCAAAAGGAGAGAGCCTGGCTGAAGTGTTTGTTGGGGCAGTCATTGAACGTGCCAGGGGTGGGCCTGGTGAAGATGAAGGATGTGGAGTCCCGGGTCACAGAGCAGCAGCTGCACTGGCTCATAGACACATCTCCTGGCTGATGACTGCAAGAGACAAACGGGTAGATGACAGAAAACATGACCTGCCAGCCAGAGACATGAGTGCTCTTCACTCACCAGTCACACATGCCTCCACCAGAGAATGAAACTGTGTTTGCAGTCTTCTCCTTTCACAGGGTTTGGAGATATATCCCATCCTCACTGGTACCTCCTTATCTCACAAAAAAAACCCCAACAGTTCAATAAAAACCTGAGAGGAGCATGAGCTTCATACAACCCTTTCTCTTCTAGCATGGACTGCATTTTTACTGATCTGGAGACAGGTACGGTGGTGCAGACACACTTGTGCTCAGCCTGGGACCACTGGGAAGAGCAGTGGGTGCAGCTGGAAAAGCTGAAAAGGCTGCACCTGAGGATGAAATGCTTGAGCAAGAGCCCTCAACTCAAAGGCAAAAACTATGGTCAGGGGCTGGACTAGGTGACATTTAAAAGTCCCTCCCAACCCCAACTGTTCTGTGATTCTGTGAAACCCCACTGTGAGGAGCTGCACAGAGCAGAGTGCCTCAGAGCTCCCTGGGGAAGGAGACTACCCCTCGCTAGGACCAAGCCAATCGAGTCTCAGATGTGGGAGCAAGAGGAACAAAGGAAGGAATAGGAATGTGCTGCAAATGAGTGGTGACTCTAACATGGCTGTGGACTACCCGCTCTCCTGATGTGGTTGACCACATTGTAGTGTCAAATCGTTTTTCCACAGGCCCATCCAGAAAGAGTGAATCTCCTTCAGCCACTGAGCCAGGACCTCATAATGATAGCACATCCAGAGGTCAGGTCCGATGCTTGCTATGTAAACGACAGGCAAGAGTGTGCCCAGATGGTTTTTTGCTTATTGCTTGTCTCTAACACTCCTCACCCCATCTTCAGGCACCTGGCCCCTCGCTGCCTCTGCTCCTTCGCTGCTCCACTGCCCTCTGCCCACTATGTCCTCTTTCTCCCATTACTAGAACATGCCTAAATGAGAAGGAAACCGTTCTCACATCTCACAGAAGTCTGAGGATTCTAACATTTCCCTTAACCCACAAAGACAAAAAGGAACCCAAAACTAAAAGAAGAAAGTGACTGAACCCAGAATGAACAGTAATCCTGCTTCCAGTCCTTGGTCTGGATGAAGCAGGGATTTCCTCCTGGGTCAGGCAAGCAATGCTGAGGTCCCTTCATCACCCTCATTTTGACCTGAAATTCCATCCTGAAGCTAAGAAAAACCTTTTCTAATTGAAAGCAGTACTGGAGAATTTATTAAATTGGCCATCACGCTTTCATAAGCAATAAAATACTGATGTTACAACCAGCAATCATCTGAGCAGGAGATTCCTCCTCAAGTGCTTCATTCTGCAGCTGCACCAGGACCCATGTGGAGAGGGGAATATCCGTGGCCTTAAACGAGGCTGGGACTCAATATTGCCATGAGAAGACCCTGGTCTGGAGGTGGCACTTGTCTCCCAGTCCTATCATGGTTTGGGGCACAAGGCTGTGGTGGGCCCACCCGGCAGGAGCAACTCTAGTGTCTGACTGTCCTCCCAGCCTTGCCCAGCAAGCCTCTCACCGCTTTTCCAGGAAGGCAGGTCTGCCAGGGGTCAGGGTCTGCAGCAGCTCCGGGTCCAGTTCCTCACTGCTCGTGTACACAAAGGCATCCAGCAGGCTGCTCTCCAGCAGCATTTTCCCTGGGACAAAACTGCTGCTGTGGCCTCTGTAGAGGGCAATGGCATTGGGGCCAGCTCTGAGGACAGGATGGGTGGTGTTCTCTGGGAATGGAAGGTCCACTGCACACCGAGGGAAGGAACAACAAGGGCATGTAAGCAACACCTGGGCAATACTCACCAACATCTCTTTGGTCCTGGAGAGCAGCATTCAAGCACTCAGAAGGTGGCTGGGATTGTCTGGTTAGTACAAATTTGGCATCTGCTGCCCCATCTTTCTGCTCACAAACACTTCTCATGTTCGCTCAGCCTGAATTTCCCCATTCATGGCCAGATCCAGAATGTGGAGGAGGCTGGAGAAGGAAACCTGAGCAGAGTTCATCCTGCTGTTCTGGTTCTGTGAGCAGAGAGCTGATCCACGCGTGAGCAGGCGAACTGGGAAGCCAGCACTGATGTGGCCTTGTCTACAGTAACATTAAATTTTAATTCTAAAAGAGATCTTCAAACTCAACTAATATTTCAGGTAGCCCATAGTACACAACAGTACTTAAGAATTTACATTTTACTCTAGCATTTAACAGTCTGTGGTTTTGACATTGACATTGACACACACACGCAGCCAAGGCCCAGGACACCAGCACACAGAATTAAGGTGGAGGTTTGGTGGAGTTTTGCAATTTCATGAGCTTCCTAATTTCTTGCCTTCTACTTACTGTTCCCTTCACAAGCTGTTTCTCCAGGAGGAACTGCTGAGCGCATTCAGAAACAGGCTTCTGGTATTTCAATACTTCTGGCTCTATAAATGGCTCCAGGGAACAAACATTAAAGAACGAATGGCATGAAAGGCAGAAGGGTAAGGAGAAACGGTTACTCCTCGAGAAGTGCCTCCAGGACACCTGCATACCAAGGGACAGCCCTGTGCCTCATTCCTCATGTACCCCTGCCCAGGGAAGCTCTGGCTGCCCCATCCCTGGAAGTGTCCAAGGCCAGGTTGGAAGGTGTCCTTATGGCAGAGGGATGGTACAAGGTGAGTTTTAAGGTCCCTCCCAACCCAAACCATTCAGGGATTCAGTGGAAAGTTTCCACATTGGCATCTGTCAAAGGAGGACTTTTGCTCCAGTGTTCTCACAGCTTTAAGTTCTCTCAGTATAAGGCAGATGAGCTATACAAAGACAGGACTAGAAGCTGGGGCCTTTTTATGAGTTTCTGTCCCAAATCTGAAGTGATCAAATTAAATCCGCTTCTCACAGAGTGCTCAGCATGGAGTCACTATAAAAATGCCTTTTAAAATGATTAAAATACAGTCATACACTGTCATTGGGTGGAATGAAGGAAAACCTTCCCCAAACTGCTTGAGACATCTTAAAAAGCCCTCATCAGAAAAACATGTCAAAGCCTATCTCCAGTCACCTCCTTGACTATATGAGTCTTGAGGAAGAGTTAAACATAATCCGTACAAATTTCCTGCTTGGTCTGAAAATTGGTTGGGTATTCACATTGCTTTTCTTGACCCCCTTGGTTGTTTACCACTCACAGACCAACTCATTCAGAGGGAAAATTAGAGCACCTTTCCTGGGGAAAAAACAGAGTTGAAGTGGACAATCAGCTCTTTTACATGTGGTGGAAGGATATTCGGTGCAGTTTGAATTGTAAGGAGTTCAACTGTTTAAAAACGTTTAGTTGTCGAAGTACTTTTATGGGAATCAGCTTTGTACAGGATGAAAATACTCCCAGAAATCATGAGTAAGTGAGTTACACAAGCCATCTGCAAAGTCAGCATCCCCAGAATCTTCTTCTGAGGTGCCCAAAATAACAAAATATTTCTTCCTTCTCTGGTGGCCTGGAAGAAATTGAGAGTACTGGGAGGAAGCTCAGAGGGCAGCTACACACAGCTGGCACATGTGTGACCTGTGCTTGCAGCTGGTGCCAAGGAAGTAAAGCCCTTGTGGTTTTTCTAGGAGAGTGTGTGTATTTGCTGTGGGTGACCACGCAGAGAAGGGGGATATTTCCAGGAGATGTGACACAACCAGGGGTGGTGGCAGGGTAGCTGCAGGGCTGGGAGCAGAACTGTGTCTTCCCAAGAAGCAAAGAAAACATGGGCTTGGGACCTCCATCAGGTCCCTAACCTGGGGCTCTGCAGGTCTACCACTGCCACACCACCTCCTCTTGTTTGCCCTGAAACTGCCTCCTTCTGCTGCCCCTTAGCTCTTGCACCAGGAGGAAGGGTAAGCAATCCAGCCCTGTTCGCTTTCTTTGGGCTGCTCACATCTCTGAAACCTCTGCCAGGGCACTCCTCAGCTTTCTCTTTTCTAAGTTACTTCTGTCAAAGCATTTCCACAGCACTACCCATCATAGTAACCTGTCTGAAGGCCTCCAGTCCTAATACATCCTTTTTGAGATTGATGTACTGAACCACACAAGGCTTGGTTAAACATACAAGCAAACCATAAATTTGTACAGTAGCATAGAAGATGTCCTCTGTTCTTTCCTCTTCTCCTAATAATTTCTGATATTCACGTTGCTTTATATAATTACTTTTTCAATAATTTCTAACATTTAATTTGCTTTTTTATTTGCCACCGAGTTCTGAGTCATATTTTCACTGCTCTCTCAGAATGCCAAGCAACAATAAACACAACAGCATCCCCCAGCCCCAAGCCTGGCTGATCGCTCCTCCAGCCCTGAGGTTGTCACCCACACACGGTCCTTACCTGGGGCTTTGCTGTGTGCTGGGCCGATCAGCAGGAGTCCATCCAGGGAGGTTTGGCCATAGACATCCATAGTGAAATATATGTCTTTGGTCCGACCATCAACCAGTACCAGGACAATGTCCCTCAGCACGGTGGAGTAGGGACCCTGGAGCTCTATGAACTCAAACTCGCCAGAAAGAGCAGCAGGACGGACCTCACTGATCAGGACAGCAAATGAGTTCAGCTGAGGAGTCAGGATGCAGTGGTTGTCCCTGCCTGGCGTGGGCATGGCCACTTGGAAGATCCACTGAGAATCTGCCCCACGGCACCTCTCTATTGACTCATCCACAGCTCTGAAGGTGGGGTCCTCCAGGAAAGCCTCTCTGCCAGGGGTCAGCACCCTGACCAGAGTGTCTGCTCTGTCTGTCTTTTTAGTCTTATGGACCAGGGCATCTACGAGTCCATAGCTTGTGACACTCATACCCTCTTTGTAGTCCCCTTTTCCATAGTAGAGAGCAATGGCATCAGGGCCATTCTGGATGGTGCTCTTGGGGATCACCAGGGCAGGGTTCATGGAAGAGGAGCCAATGAGAAAGAGCCCTTGGCTGTTGGTGACTTTGCCCTGGAGGTTCAGTACCTTGTACGCTCGGTTCCCGTTGCCGTTGTACAGGACCAAGTAGTAGCCATCCAGGTGGGCTGTTTGCCCACTGGTGTGATAGAGCTCCACAAACTCAGCAGTGTCCACTCCTGGGCTGTCAGCATTGACTTCATTGATCAGGAGGGTGTGCTCGGTTTCCCAGTCCCTGGTGGGTTTTATGAGATTTTGAGCAGTACCCTTGGGAAAGTAGAGGTACACAAGTACCATGAATCCAATGTGCCAGGTATCTCCCATGGTGAAGACTGGGATTTTTGTTACAGTTCAAGTCTAGAGAGACAGCCTGTCCTTCTCTCAGCCGCACATAGGGCACAGGAGGAAGCTACCACAGGCTGTGCAGGACAGGAATGTGCAGCCTCTGACCTGGGTGCTCACTGGCAGAGGCAGGCACCCTTCCTCATGGAGTTCAGGTTTGCCAAACAAAACATCAATCCCACACAAACCTGAAGGGTATGGCTTGAACAAGGTTTCCCAGCTCAGGTCCTTTAAATCTGGGGGGAGGGTGTGGGAAGAAAGAATTGTGTTAGAAAACATAGAAACACACCAGTGACATTTAACAGCCTTAAGCCCCATAATTTCCCCTCCGTGTTTATTCAGAGGTTTGTCAAGATGCAGTGGGGCAAACCCAGAAGTCTGCAGTGTTCAACACCCCAAGACTTGGGTGATCAATGGGAATTTTAGGTGTCAGTGTTAATAGTTATTTCCCTGAGTCCAATTTATTCCATGGAAATTAACACAAAATGGCACAAAGATGATAGTTACCATCTTCATCAAGGTGAAGCTGGGGAAAGAGAGTACAGGTGGATTCCTGTCACACACATGGCAGAGCAGGTCCATTGACCCCCACACCAACAAACCCAGCTGCAGCTCCTGCAGATTCAGAGGCTGCAGAATGTGCAGTGGGGATGAACCAGTAATTTAAGAGGTTTGGGAAAATAGTGAGATTTGTTTTCCCATTTCCAGAGCTTTTTTCCAAGCCATCTGTATCATCACCTGCTGAGTTTTGGTGACCTCTCTGCAGCCCTTGGCCAGTAGAGATCAAACCTGGGGAGGGGTCCAGCCCATGCAATGGTACCAGCACAGTAAGGACCTTCCTGTGCTGCAGGGCCACATCCTTGTAAGGGGGACAGATCACGAATGCACCCAACCCTCCAGCTGCTTAAAACCAGGGCTGCTGACCACAGCAGCCCCAAGGCTGGACACCTGTGATCTTTTCTAGGTGAGTGCCAACTGCAGTGGGACATAGCATCACATCCTTCAGCTACAGCTGCAAACGCCCAGGCTGGTGAGCGAGCTGTGGCCCCATTGTCATGGCCACCGGAGCTGATGCCAGGGCTGTTGTTTCCTCACCAATATGAGGTATCAGCAGTAACTCCAGAGAATGAAGCTGATGGCAATTCCACAAAAGAGCAGGCCCTGATGGAGAGGGGCCCCCGAGCCACCATGCCTTGGAGTGCCCCACAGCCCCGCGCGTGGCTGCTCTCCGACCCCAGAGGGTGGGGAAGCCCCACCACCACACACCTTCTGCCTCCCCTACGGACCCAGCCCAGCCCTGTTCTCCCTTCCAGGTGCAGTTCATGCCCAAAATCACCATCAAAATCCCCCTCTGGCAGGCTCTTGCTTCTGACAAGTCTTCAAAGGAAAAGGAACTGGACCAGATTCTCTCCCCAAATCCTCACCCACAAGGTGCCAAATTTCCACCACCTCTCGCTATTTCAGTTAACGGTAGGAGGAAAAGGGGAGGAACACACAGGTTGTGCTCCTGTCCAGGGGCGGGCGTGGGAAGGAAGAAAACTCACCAGGAATGGGAGAAACAGCAGGATAAAAAATACACAAATCTCCCACAGCTGGGCAGGCTGGAATGGCAGGGGCGAGACTCCCGAGAGGAGGGGGCAGCGGCCGAAGGGGATGAGAGGGAATGGGGACAGGGATGGGACGGGACAAGCCCCTGGCGGTCGCTCGGCCCCGGCACCCGCGCACNGGATGGATGGACGGACGAATGGATGCGCTCCCAGAAAGCCAACTGCATCCCGGCTGCGTGGGCAGCACGGCAAAAGCACCTTCTGCTCCACTCCGGTGAATTCCCTCCTGCAGAGCTGCCTCCACCTCTGGCGTCCCAACACCAGAAGGACCTGGACCTGCCGGAGCGAGTCAGGAGGAGGCCACAGAGATGCTCCGAGGGCCGGAGCCCCTCTGCTCTGGAGCCAGGCTGGGAGAGCTGGGGGTGTTCACCTGGAGAGGAGGAGGAGAACTTAGAAGAGTTCTGAGGAGAACTTAGAGCCCCTTCCAGTGACTAAAGGGGCTCTAGGAGAGCTGGAGAGAGGGTGGACAAGAGCTTGGAGGGACAGAACAAGAGGGAATGGCTTTAAACTGAAAAAGGCAAGACTCAGATAGCTTTTAGGAAGAAATTCTTCCCTGGTGGGGAGGCTCTGGCACAGGTTGCCCAGGGAAGCTGTGGCTGCCCCATCCCTGGCAGTGTTCAGGGTTACGATGGAGGGGGCTTGGAGCAGCCTGGGCTAGTGGAAGGTGTCCCTGCCCATGGCAGGAGGTGGAACAAGATGAGGTTTGAGGTCCCTTCCCACCCAAAGCAGACTGTGATTCTCTGATTTTACGAATGGATGGACAAAGGGATGTTCACTGGTTTCATATCCATTCCCTCACCCCACTGGACTCCCCAGTCAGAACTAACACAGCTTCCTGGATGACATTGTGTCTGTCCTTGCCCCAGCCTCAAAGGCTGAGCCAGGAGCTGAAGGGCCAGGAGGTGCCAGGAGGCTGTGCCCAGCCTGCCCCAGCGACAGTGGCAGAGCTTTCCCATGGAACTGTTCCCTGCAGCCTCCAGGAGCCGCTGTGCTGTTCCTGCTGTGTGGGATCCAGTGCCCAGCCTGTCTGGGATCCAGTGCCCAGCCTGTCTGGGTGCAGAGGGAAGAGCAAACACCATTGCACAGCTCCCAGCATGTCTGGCCAGGTCTGGCCAGGGGGAGCTTGAAGCCCCTCCAAGTTGCACTGGGATTCTATTCCCTGGGAGATGGGGAGGGGGCAGGCCTGGCTTTCCTCCTCTTCCTAATCAACTCTCAGGTCCTGCTCCCCCATCTGTTCATGTGGCTGCCCAGCCCCCCTACCTGCACCCCCATAGGGGGAGATGTGTGTGACTATTGCCTCACTGTGCCAGACACAGGGACTGAGGGAGGAGGAGATCCTGTGGATACTGCTTGGGGCTGGACTTGGTGCCAAACACTCATTTGATGCAGCAGTTGCTCCTGCTGCCTGTCCCAGACCCGACTCCTGCTCATGACTCAGCAGCCTGGTGTCTTCCTCTTCTGTTTGCTTCAGAGCAAGTGAGAAACTCTTCCGGAGGGGCCATGTTTGTCCCCAGTCTTGCCAGCTGGGCTGAGTGCACCTCTGCCCCCATGGCCTCAGTGTCTTCAGGGGATCCACAGTTATTCCCTTACAGTGCTCCTTGGAGTGTAAAACAGTGCAAGGGCATCTCTCCCTAGGGAGGGAGGAGCAGGATGAGCTTTCCCAGTGACCCAGGTACAGTCTCAGGCAGTGTGGAGTCTGATGAGTGGTGCTGGGGCAGTTCCCTCCCTGGACTTGAGCAAAACAAACTCCCTGAGCATGCGGAGCTGAGTGCTGGCCCTGAGTGCTCTGTGGGGCTTCTCCATGACAGGGTAGTGAAGTCAATAATCCCTCTGAGAGGGTTTATTTAGTTGAACTATCACATTTTTGAGCCATTGTACTTATGCAATCATGGGATTTGGAATTACAAAGTGTGGAGGAAAGGAAACACCCTTACCCAGAAGGGCCCTGACTCCTCCCTTGCTGGATCCACATGGCACAGTCAGGGCTCAGTGACTCCCTGTCATGCCTGTAGTGGGTCCCAGACCTGCTCTGGTCCCTGTGTGCTCCCCTTGCTTCAGCCACTGCTGCTCTGTGCCAACAGACTCACATCATGATGGGGAGCTCCTGGATCCCCAGGAAGCTGCTTCTACCTCTCATCTGTGCCTTCTCCATCCACACCATGGCCCAGCAGCCTGTGGAGAGGCAGAGCCAGGTGGGCTTTGGGGAGAGACCAAACATCCTGCCAGGAGGTGAAGGGAGCCTCTGTGGAGCCACCACCGTGTGGGGCTGCAGCTCATGCAATGAGCAGGGACTGGTGGGGGAGAGGTGGGCCTCCAGAGAGAAGAGCAGAGGTGATGGGTAGCATCTCCTGTTCATGGCCACTGAGCTCAAGCACGTGAGCTGATGCCAAAATTCCCTTTGTGTCCAGTCTGGCTGGGAGGTGGGTCTGCAGTGCAGGGCAGATCTGGGCCATGAAGGCACCAGGAGGAAAGCTGCAGGTCTCACTGCTTTGTGGGGTCTGTGTCTGCTGGGTGGGCTGGGCACAGTCATGGCTATATTCCCCAGCCTCCAGGGCAAGCTGGACTCAGAGGGTCAGGCATGTACAGCCCTGCAAAACCGTTAACCCCTTCACTAGGACAACACATCTCACTGCTGGAATGTGTATCCTACCTGTGTTTTGAACAAGCTCTGTCGGTCAGGCTGTTAAAAACAGGAAACCCCAGGAAAATGCTGTACGAGGGCAGATTTTTCTCATGACAGAAATACCCCCTCAGCAGAGGAAGCTGCTTTGTTCAGGTGCTGGGGTGGAGAGTCTTATTGTGGAGAGATCAGAGATGGCTGATCCTGAGTGCACAGGGGACAAGCAGGAGCACCTGTTGGTGCTGCAGAGGCTGGGGGGCACAAGGTGGGACCAGTGCAGGACCAGCCGCAGCAGAACCATCTCCAGCAAAGCCCCTGGGGGTATTTGGCCAAGTCTGTGTCCAGCATGGTGCACTGTGCCCTCCCCACACTCTTACTCCTGGCCCAGACTGGGCATGTGGGGTGTCGCTGCTGGGCTCTGGAGGTGGCAACAACGAGCTCAGACCCAGCACAAGGCACAACAAGGGCTGCGGTGACAGAAGCCGCCGTGAGACTGCCTGCGGCAGGTGCCTGGCTGTGGGTACTCCCAGCTGCCCAGCAGCACCGAGGGCTGGGGAGGGCTCCCTGTGGCCATCTCGCATCCATACGGTCAGCTGTGACCGTGGGTGCCCCATCCTGCTGGTGGGGTGGCCAGGGCAGAGCTGCCAGTGGCTCATGGCGCAGGGTTTGCGGGAACTCAGCTCAGTGAGGGGGCAGGCACAGAGCTCGGTGTTTATTGCCTTCACTCCAAACGTTCTGTACAAGGAACAAGCCGGCTCCGCTGCACGCACAGGACACACGTTCCTGCCAGCCTGGCAGTGGCATTCGGCCCTGCAGAGCTGGGCTGGGCTGCCGCCCCTCAGCCATCGCTGCCGTGGGGCCCGTGTGCTCCCGGGCTCTGCCCCTGCCAGCTCCCGCAGCCGCCAGCAACCAATGTCGCCACCTCTGCGCTCCCGCCCTTCAGTTACAGGACCATTTCATGCCACGGCTGCCCCACACTGCACGGTGCCTCTCGGCCAGCGGGCGCTCCGCAAAGCGAGCCCGACACGTGCTGCCCTCTCGCACCCGGAGACGCTCTCGCTGCCCACAACAAAGCGCTTTGCGGGTGCTGACCTGACCCTTGCAGGCCGCAAAAGCCCGGGCTCTTACAGCTGGGGCAGGGGGATGTACCAATGAGGGGGCTGAGGTGTGAGGTCCCAGGGGGATTTTACAGCATCCGCCAGGAGACGCTCCCACCCCTGGGATTAGCTGTCACGGCCCGGGGAGCCCGCAGGGGCAGAGGTGGATGAGCTGCAGCCTTCCGTTGTCCCTCTCCCCTTCTGCGAGGGCCTGCTAGGTGCTGCGAGCAGCACGGCGCCCTGTCCGAAGCAGCAGCACGCACCACGGGCTTACTCTGCCACTGGCGCTGGGATGAGAGAAGGCAACGACTGAAAACGTGGGACTGATCATGTCTCATGGAACACAGGTAATGCTCCCAAGCTGATCAACCCGGTTCTGTCCCTCCAGCAGGATCTACTGCCCCAGGTGGAAGTGTGGCCCATACCTTCCCTTCCTGTTGTGAAAAAAACGAAGTTCACTCTCCTGTTAGGATTCAAAAGTTTAATAAAGGACAATAAGGGACAAAGATAACAAAGCAAAATTCACAGCGCTGGGTGCTTTGGCACTCAGCCAAGAGCACACCGGCTATTTCGGAGACCCCCTTTACATACACACCAGTCTATTACATATTCATAAACAATCATGCCTATTCAAACTTTTCCAGGAACAGTTTAGCATGGCTCCTCCTTGGGTCCGCCTTTTTAGAGCATGCGTGTTCCTGGGCTATGGGCCCAGTCCATTTTTCTTATCACCCCCAGAGTGGGCTTTGGTCTGAGGTCTCCGCAGACGGCAGTTGCCGACAGTTGGCATGTCAGGAGAAGGGGTCCCCAACACGTGTTGGTGGGATGTTATCCGACCAAACAGACAGCTCACAAGCATAGCTATTTCGCTATTACGTCTAAGTTTTAGGTTAAATTACAGAAATAAAAGCATTAGTTATTGTTAAAAAAACCCCCTACATCTTCATAACAAAGCTACATTATACGTATCGCATCTTATTTGTAACAAAGCTACATATAACATCTATTTGTAGTAAAGCCACTATTATATCTATTACAAAAGCTACTTTGACATCACTCATTTTTAACATTTGCAGAAAGCCAACATTATAGCCTCTATTTATCACACTGTTGAACCTACCCCTCCTGTTCCAAGAGCTCTTGAGGGTGAGCTATTATTGTCTGCCTGAAGGCTATTTTCAGCATCTTTATGCTGCTCACCTGCATCCATTCTAGATGAAATCCTGAGGAAATCCTTACTATTTATCCACTTCAACCATCTTCCTTCCCCAGCCATGAATTGAGAGCTCTGCTGGGAGTTGTTTTCTTCTCTCAGCAGACTAGACTTATCACTGCTGTGCTTCCCACAGGCTCTTCCTGGCACCTGTACTGTAGAACGGACAGTGGATACTCCTTTGTGCACCTTTCTGCCAGCCCAGCAGCAGAGATTTTTAACTGGCTGAGTGTCTCAGCCCAGCTGTGGGGAGTTCTCACCTCCCACCCACCTGTGCTAAGGATAGGACTCCCATAGAGCTCACACCTCAGCCCAGAAAACCAAGGAGACTCAGGGGCCAAAGCAGAGACCAAAGCCTCCACATTCATCTTGGAGGAGCATCACTGTACCAGCTTTCAGGAAGGCTCTGCTCCCTCCTCTGCAGGTCATGGCACAGAGGCAGAAGGACACAGACATCAAATAGATGAATCCCTTATGATGTGAAAGACCTTGAGTGGCTGGAGCATGTCCAGAGAAGAGAATGGGGAGGGGTCAGGAGCACAAGTCTGATAGGAATATAGGAATAGTTGAAGGAGCTGGGGGAGCTCAGCCTGGAGAAAAGGAGCTCAGTGGGGACCTTCTCAACTCTCCACAACTCCCTGACAGGAGGGTGCAGCCAGTGGGAGGTTGGGCTCTGCTCCCAGGGAACAAGGGACAGGACAAGAGGAAACAACCTCAAGTTGCATCAGGGAAGGTTGGATTGGATATTGGGAAAATTTCTGCACAGAAGGGGTTGTAAAGCACTGGTACAGGCTGCCCAGGGCAGTGGTGGAGTCCCCATCCCTGGATGGATTAAAAAAACAATGTGACACTTGGGGTTCAGCAGGGTGATGGGGTGGAACAGCAGCCCAAAACACTTCTACCATCTGCATTGGCTCTTCTCCCCCACTCAGCCTCTGCCCCTGCCTCCCAGGGTCACAGCCAACTACTCTAACTTCCAATTGCTGCCATGTAGGAGGGGTCTTTGGAAAGCCATTGAACAGGTATAAAAGCTCTAAAGAAGGTCGTGCAGCACTGCTCAGCCTCAGCACTTGTTTTGCTCTCTGTTCACAGACATGAATGGAGCCAAAGGTGACAGATTTGGGGTGGACCCTGGATGATGTCCAGCCCCTGATTCCACCAGTGTTCACACAAACCCTGTGTCCTTTTAGCCAGAAAGGCCAAGCCAGGCAGCCCCGAGCTAAATCAGTCCCAGGCTGTGGGATAGCTCTGGATGACCTGGGACAGGCAACCACTGTGCCAATGTGGCCAAAGAGGCAGGCCAGACCAGAGCTTTGGTGGTTCCTGAGATGCTGCCTCCTCTTTTTTGGCATTGCCTCTTCTCTCAGTGCCATGCGGTGCTGCCAAGGCCATGGACTGGTGGAAAGCAATGGCTGCCAAGAGGAGCAGGGAAGGGCTTGTTGTGGAGCCATCTGTCTCCAGTCAGTGAGTGCCTGGTTGGATGGAGACTGCAGTTCTGCTAAAAACCTGAGATGTTTATCCCCAAGAAACAGCAAATATACCTGGCCTGGCCTTGGCACAGGCAAAGCTTTTTGCCTTGGCTGCAACAGAACTGCAACACCAAGTCGTCTCCTCACCCAGGTGGATGGGAGCACCTACAGATACCCCAATCCCATTCCCACCCTACCCCACCAAACCCCATGGTTCACTCCAGGCCTCCTCCAGGAGGGATGCAGGGCACTACTGCTGCAAGCTGCTGCCACACACTGTGGAAGATGGAGCTGTCAGGGAATAGAAAGGAAAAGGTAATGAGACCTGTCTGAAGACTGCAAGAGTGGGATGTAGGCAGTGACTCTGGGAGGAGGAGGAGCAGGAGCAAGCCCTGACAGGGCTTCCTGGTAGGAAGGAAAGTATCTACTCAGTGCCAATGTCACTTGAAGGCAAAGGACAACAATGATGACACAGAGCACTTCTGGAATGCTAGTTCTGAGTGGCTCCAGAAAGCCTTGGGCAAAACAAATCCTCTGCCAGCTCTGCAGCTCTCACAGAGACTGTGCTTGACAGCACCAAGGGAGTCTGAAGCGGGTGAACAGATCATACCCATGGAACCACCCAAACCTAAGGCTGAGGTGGGAACCGGGTGGGGTGGGCAGTGCAGGGAGGTGGGTTCAGCCTATCCTCTGGCAGCTCCAGGCACGAACAGACTGGGCAGGAAGAGGCATATGTTGTGACTCCAACCCATCAGGAGATGGGGTGCAGGGCAAAACACAGCCTGAGGTGCAGGATGTCAGCCCAGCCCTCGGGCTCTGCACTCCCTTGATCCATGGACATGACGGGTGGACAGCACTGTCAGCAGATGGGTGTCACAGGCTATGGCCACCGCACCCCTTCAACCAACGGAGTGATTTAAAATGGGCAGTGTGTGCTGTGGGGACATTTAACAGCCGCAGTTCTAAGCAGTGTCAGTCTCAGGCTGAACAGCTGCTTCAGGCCTGCAAGAAAAGAACCAAACCAAACCAAACCAAACCAAACCAAACCAAACCAGTCAGTCAGTGGGGGATAACAGCTGCAACCTGAAGAAAGGAGAAACTACAGTGGAGAGGACACTGTCACCAGTGGTCTCACCTTGGTGCTCATGGGCTGAGGATGCAGCAGTTCAGCCCACCCAAGGCCTGGGGAGCCCAGAACAGCTTTGAGAAAAACCAGTCACATTGCTCTGTGCACACTTATGGCTCCAGCCCAAATGCTCATCTTGTCACTGGTGCAAAGTCCAAAAGGCTTCAGTCCCCCAAGCTGAGCCTTGCAGCAGTGAGCTGTGACAGGACAGTGAGCTGTGTTCATGCTGTGAATGAGCAGCAGCCACAGCAGAGCAGTTGTCAAAGGCCTTTCCAGCACACAGGGCCCGGTGCCAACTCCTGAGAGACATCTACGGAAGGTTGAGCCAAGTGAGTGCTTGAACTCCAAAGGGGGCTGACACATGTACAGAACCCTTGGCACCAGGAAGCAGGAGGAGTTCTTGCTTTCTGCTGCAAGTGGCCCTGACAGAAAAGAACACCTTCCTCTCTGCTAAGCAGCTGCTGGCAGATAGACTCTCTGAATCTACTTCCCTCCTCTACTCTGGGCCAGGGCAAACAGGAAGGTGCCTGAGCATCTGCCTAGCACTGGACACCAGCTGAGAATGGAGTGGCAGGGCTGGGCCCTGGCTCCCTGATGAGACTCAGAACGTGGCTTTGCCAGCAGCAGCACTCAGGGGAAGCAGGTCCCACTGATCCACCTTCTTCCTGATGTGGTGGACGGGGGCTGACTTGATTCACCAGGGTCCCATGTCCAAAAGGCAGGAGCATCCCTCCTCCCTGCTCCCCATTTTCCTCTGAGCTTCAGCTGCCAAGGAGAGGGCTCCAATTATACATAAGCAGATGCTTTGGATGCCTGAGGGAGGTTATTTCAGCTGCCAACATAACCTGATGCTTGGGGACTGGGCCAGGTCTAAATTGCCATGACAGGGCACTGGTGTGGCCTCCCTGGCAGAGCCAAAGCAAGGTTAAACCATGCCAGTACAGGGAGGTAGCAGAGTATATAATAATATACACATATACAGTATCCTAATATACTGAATGCAGCTAATGTCTACACGTATTTGTGGTACATAGGGGATACCTAACCATAAGTGTGCTTCTTCAGCTGTGCTTACTTCCTTGAAACCAGCACAAACGTTAAACCTGTGCTGGAGAAGGTGGAAGAGAATGCTCTAGATAAACACACACACAGATCTATATGTGCATATACATTCCTTTATGCACTGTGCGTCATGCTGGGCACACAGCACTACTATGAGGTGTGAAACAATCTCCCCCAAGCTGTGGATTACAGGACCACTCTCAGACTGTATGAGCATTCACCACTGAAACAAAAAAGAAATAAAATCCCAAGGAGATGCTTTTTACTGTCTGAAGAACATAAAAAACATTTTTGCTTTTTCCAGAAACCCTATATCCCCCTTACTCTTCTCCTGTTCCTCCTCCTTTCTTGGCAGTAGGAACCCACACTGAGTTTCCATGAGTGCCATTTCTCTCTTTCCTATCGCTTAGGTCACAGTAAACTTTTGAGCTGGGTGAGCTCTCTGTGACACGGCTGTTCAGCTCTGTTCCATCAGCCTAGCTCACTTTGGGTCCCTGAGCCTGCTGTGAAGTGGCTCAGCAACAGGAATAAAACCTTTCCCTCTCACCTCAGGTGTAGCCCCCAGCACACTGACTGAGGACAGCTCAGATAACCGAGAACAAGCTGCAGTGCCTACAGGCCTTGGGTTGCTGGACAGACTCTGGGCTCCTCCATCGAGGGCTCTGCTGCCATCCAGGGACAATGGGAATTCCCAGACATTAGGATTCCCAGACAAGCCACTGTCCCATCCCTCAGACAATCAGCCACCAGGTGAATGACAGAAGCTGCTCTGCCAATCACTCATGAGACATCCCCTTCACACAGGGAGAAAATGACACCACCTCTTCCTCAGTTCTTTTCGTCTCACATGGTCACAGCTCCTGCCCCACACTAAAAGGGAAAATATCCTAGAACCCCTTGTGTTCCTTCACATCCCTATCTCCGTCGCTTCCCCCATCCTCAGCCCTCTCCTGCCCCACAGCACACCTCCCACGGGGAAGCACCAGCACCAGGAGGAGCTGCCAGCAGTTGTCCTCTCACCCTAACCCATTAAGGACATGGCTGAGCTTAGCAGAGACAGTCCAGAGGTGCAGGGAAAGACAGGAAAGGGAGGCAATGAGGGCAACAGCCAAGACAAGAAGCCCACAGAGAACGATATTTTCTGGTAACACTTGCGGTATCTCCTGGAAGCAGACTGACGCTGGTGTCATCTCTCGTCCAGGTCTATGTCTACTGTTTCCTGAACCACTTGCTCTGGAAGCAGAACAGAGAGAGCTGTACCCCTGTAAGCTCTCTGCAGATGTCAGCAAGCCCCGAGAAGGCTGCTTGACAGTAGCTGCTGGTGGGGTAAGCACCGTGGGCAGTCAGGAGTGGCAGTCCTGAGTGCTGGAGCTGGTGCAGTGCTCCAGAACCCCTGTGCTACAGCCTGCTTCCCCATCTCTGTTGAAAGTGCTTGATAAAATTGTTTAAATGTGGTGCCTTTTTTGGGTGGCATGTATGGGAAGCCGGCACAATGATCTCCTGAAGATCACAACTGCTGCACAGTGCCAGAGACCACTACTTGTGCATTCTCTGAGAAGTCAGAAGGGACTCACACGTGGCCCCACACAACCAATACAAGGCAGTCACTGGTTTCCAGCACAGACCTTGTATGCACACAGAAATAATGGTCTCCTGGTATCTCCTGGACATCCTGCTGGTCTCCCTCTCCTCCAGGCTGGCCAACAGGGCTCCTCTTACACTGCATGAAGGCAGTGCATCCTCTTTCAATACCTTTCCTAGGAAGCACATCACTAGCAGCCTTTCCCATGCACGTTCAGACAGCTCAGAAGAGCACAAACCCAAATGACCATCCCAAAAGTCCCTCCCCATCTGGACAGTTGGCTCTATCCCATTGCTGTTCAATCCCTTCTGTGCCAGCTGGGGGCAGCTGGAAGCCTGGCCTTGTGCTCTCTGTTTCACAGGGCCCATTGTGAACTGCTGTACATACTGATTATGTTAAATGTGTGTACATTTAGCATCATAAGGAGGACATAAATAAGCTGTGGTATATAAATAAGTTGTGGTTTCCAAACTTAAATCTGCAGGGTGAGGAAGTTAATAAAGCAGCTTTACCTAGGTGAGATATAATAGAGAAAACTAAAATTAGGAAGGTTTCCTTCCCTTCAGCACAATACTACAATACTACATGGTTGTAGAGCTGGTCAAATCAAATTTGGCAACGGATTTGTGGTAAAACAAAGCTCAGATTTAATTATTTGAGGTTTTTTGTTTAAAATGCTTGTTACGCTTGTGGGCAGAAGCAATAAAAGCTTCCAAGAGCTTCCATCAGGAATAATTGCTAGCAATGTTTTGTGAAGTGCTGTTTTGGAACTTAGTTTTTGGACCCACTGCCTTCACATGGAAGAAGGGCAGTTTGTAAAGGGAGAATGTTAAATTTGATTATGAAGTCAATGACATATTTGCAAATCAGGCTGAGCAGGAAAAGTTTAGGGAAGGGATCCAACACCCGTAGAGTAGGCTGGCCTGGAAGACAGTGACAGGAACGAAAGGGAAGGCAAGACTAAGAGTATTGCTGCCTCAGGAGTACCTGGCAATTGTGGGTCAGGATGAGGGCTCCTACCCCTTCTCTTTTTACATGTGACCCCATATGCAGCCAGAGACCACCCTTGGGCACACAGCAGGTGCTGCATGCCACATGTGCCAGCCACTGAGCCACATATCTCCAGAGTTATCTGCCAGGCCACTGGGACCGTCCTACTGACCCCATTTCAGGGCTCTGCTGCAGCATTCACGCTGGGCAAGGACTTTGCATGCAAGATGGAGAAGTGCAAAGATGTTTATTGCGCAGCTCAGGTTACCTAAATACTAGTCCACAAACAGGATATAACCTCATATAAACAGGAAGATCAAATCCCAGGATTTCACCCAGTCACCTGGAGTATTCCTTAGATATTATCTATTATAGTAAGGTGTAAATAATACCATATAAGGCCACTAACCACAATCTTCACAGGCTATTGGTCAAGAAGGTCACTAACCCATAGTCCTCTTTTTTAGCCCATCTCAGGTGACCTGGATGTGCTTCCATGATTACCACTGGGCCTAGGGAAGATGCTTTTGTAGGCCTTCAGGTCTGTTCTTCTATAATACCCATGGTGTAACCCTACACTCTGCAGACACAGTGTTCAGGAGAACCATCCCGGGGCACTGAGCCTCATTAAACCAATGCCCAAAGACAGCTCTTGGCTTGATTTCCCTGTAGGTTTGCTTCCTTCAAAAACAAGCGGGCCACAGGCAAATGCCCACTTGCCTGACGGATAATACCAGCACTCAGAGCTGGACTCTGGGTGCTAAGAAGGACCCCAAATATTTGGTTGGGTATGCAGATACTCATGCATAAGATGGCAAAGCCAGGAGCAGCTGCCATCACTCTTGGCTGCAGTGGCAGAAGCAAGCGCTTTCATGGGAGATTGCAGCAGCCATAATCTTCCAGTTTGGCTTGACTCACAAATCTCTTCCACAATATTCTCAGTGCTTCCAGGAGGAGTGTTTTTTTCCTGTTCAGAAACAACATAAGAAAGGAATAACCCACCTCAGGTGGGTGCCCCTTGACCTGCCCCATGGGTCTGAGAGAGGAATAAGAAAAGAAAGACATTGAGGTGCTCAAACATGTCCAGAGAAGGGAAGAGAGCTGGAGAAGGGTCTGGTGCACAAGTCTGACGAGGAGCAGCTGAGGGGGCTGGGGGGGCTCAGCCTGGAGAAGAAAGAAGAAAGAAGAAAGAAGCTCAGGAGGGACCTTCTCACTCTCCACAGCCCCCTGACAGGAGGGGGCAGCCAGGGGGTTGGGCTCTGCTCCCAGGGAACAGGGACAGGACAAGGGGAAACGGCCTCAAACTGTGCCAGGAGAGATTTATATTGGGTGTTGGGAAAATTTCTCCACAGGAAGGGTTTTAAAGCACTGGCATAGCTGCCCAGGCCAGTGGTGGAGTCACCATCTCTGGGGGGTTTAGAAGACCTGTGTACATGGCACTTGGGGACATGGGTTTGAGCAGGCAGTACTGAGTTAATGGTTGACTTGATCTTAAAGGTCTTTTCCAACCTTAATGATTCCATGTTCTGTGAATCTATGATTTTATGAAGCAGTGGGGCTTTCCTGGTCACAGATGTGATTAACACCAACACCATGGGGACAGAACTGTCACTCTCCTGCTCTCAGCACCATCATGGCTGTCTTCAAACACCCCACCCAGCAGCATGGTGTCCAGCCCACCTAGCGCAAGGCCTTCAGTTATGCTGCTGTGAAACCACCTCAAGAGCTAAGTTATTATCCTCAGAGTGTTTTTTTCCTTAAAATAGATAACTTCCCTTAAAAGATAACTACACAAATTGGCATCATTTGCTCCAGAGTTTGGGAAAAAGAGCAATGTCGCACTTGGACACGAAAAGAAGCACGCAGACTCAGCTAAGCCAGGTCAGCATCCAAAGCCAGGAAAGGACCCCAGCCGTTTATTTTTCTCATATATATATGTTTCTAGGAATGACCATGGATTGGAGGATGAGGTTACCACCTCTCCAACCACACTGGTCAACTGAAAAGCCCAACAAACTTCTCTGCCTCAGGAGAAAGAATGAAAACAATAAGGAACAGTTAACAAAACATGACTATGTTTACAGAAAGTGCATAAGAAATTGTATCACAGAAATGAAAACATCGAAAGACTGCAAAACTCAGGGCGACATCTCACCCTTTTTCCATTAAAAAAGAAAAAGAAAAAAGAAAAATGAACAATGTTCAATCTTTGCTTGTGGAAGGACCATCGGAGTGATCACCCACCCGCATCATCTGTATCTGAGTCATCACTCGATGTTCCACCCACTTGATGGCTTTCTTTCTGGTCACGGCTTCCACCCTGTCTGTTGGCCGGATTTTGCCTCTGCAGTCGCAGGTCAGGACGGACACACCTCGCAGGTACCCAGCACACCCCAATATCTGTGGATACGCAAGCATACCCGCGCCACGAAATGATAAGGTCATAGGGACCTTCCCACTGTTTGGTGACTAAATTCTGCTGCTGTGCCTCGTCTGAAGCCTGTAATGAGAGGTGATGGTTCATAATGACAGGATTATTAGAATTCTGTGGTACCGTAAGGTGACTGATGGTATA